>CP139501.1:207019210-207364392 GCA_021014915.2 Artemisia tridentata subsp. tridentata
AACAAAATACAAAGTACTTGTCTTGCATTAGTATAATCATAAGACCAACTATATGAATAACACAATTTAAATTTGTACTAGCAGCACCTTGTGTGCTTAGCAGTACCTTATGATACATTAGCAGTACCTTATAAATCCTGAAGTACCAACAAAAATTTATTTACATAAACACATTATTTGAAAATTTTAAAGATTAAGCATTCCAATACTTGCTACCAAGTACTGAAATCTTGAAACATCAAAAGCTTTTGTTAGCAAATCTGCAAAATTATGTTCTAAAAACAATTTTAAGAACTTGAATTAATCTTTTCTCATTGCAGTCTCTTATAAAGTGATGTCTAATTTCAATGTGTTTTGTTTTAGAATGTTGCACTGGATTTTTAATAATACAAATTGTACTACTATTATCAATATGAATAACAGTGTTTAAGAAATTGTACCCATAATCAAGGAGTTGGTTTTGAAGCCATAGAACTTGACTAGAGCAACTTGCAGCAGCTATGTATTCAGCTTCCGTTGTTGAATTTGCCACACTTGTTTGCTTCTTACACTGCCATGAGACAAGTCTACACCCAAGGAATTGACATCCTCCAGTTGTTGACTTTCTGTCCAAGCTAGCACCAGCATAATCACTATCCGAATATGCTACCAAGTCAAAAGGAGATTCCTTTGAATACCATAGACCCAACCTTGGTTGACCTTTGAGATATCTAAAAATTCTCTTGACTGCAGTTAAATGAGAAACCTTTGGAGTAACTTGAAATCTTGCACAAACACAAACAGGAAACATGATATCAGGTCTAGATGATGTAAGATACATCAAAGAGCCTATCATAGATATGTAATTGATGAAGCGAAAAGTGTACCGCTTTTAAGGGGTCATTTAAGCCCTAAATCGTATTTATTTGATCAAATATTGCCCTAAATCGTTCCTTTTGTCATTTTAGGTACTTTTGAGAAGAAATCTGGAAAAGGAAGCATTTTGGACGTTTTTGGAGCATAAAAGTGAAGAAAACGACAAAGTCTCAAAATCGTGCTGGAAATTACCTTTGACGGCGTCAGGATTATCCCTGGACGGCGTCATGGCTTGGCAAGAAAAGGTGGATGTGAAATTTACTCATGATAAGCCAGAGAAATTTGCATGGGAATTCTGACGGCGTCACGCTTTAATATGATCAAGGTCGTCAAGGCTTAATTTAAAGAGGGACGGCGTCACAACTAAATATGACGGCGTCAAGCCTTGATAAGCCAGAACGGATTTTTGAGAGCTAAAGAGGGACGGCGTCAAGAAGGTCATCCGGGAACCCTAAAAGCGGCGAGGTGACGGCGTCACACTCCATAACGTGACGCCGTCAGATCTGAAAGTCTATATATAGTTTTGCAATTTTTTGTCATTAGTGTGGAACTTATTGAGGAACTTTGTGTGTGAAAACCCTAAGACGAATTTAGCAGCTTTTTCAAGGCTTTTTGCCTTGAGATCTTCCATGTTACATTGAAGATAAGTTATCAATTAATCATTCAATATGTCTATGTGTTGTTTGATTCTATCTTGTTCTTGTCTTTTGTTTAACATGCTAGGCTAGATTTATCTTGTGTTTGCTTAGATCTAATGAAACCTAGCTATTGATTATTGGTTATTAGTGTGTTGTTAGTTGTATTGGATGATTGTTCATCTATGTTAGGCTTAAGAAAACTGGCTAACTTCCTATTCGGTAACTTGCTTGAACGTCTTAAGAAACATGAACCAATGCGTACTAAAGGTTTTTATGGTTGTATTTAATGCACAAGCGAATTCTAGTGATCCCATGTTAGGAGCTTCCTAGCCGGCTCGACATAGGAGTGAAGTAGGAGCTTGTAGAGTTGGGGAAGTACGTACGCCACCCCACAAATGGTATTAAAGAATACACCCGTCATCCACGCAACTAATACACACTAATCAACCGGTAAAAGATAGTTAGGGAGTAAGGAAATCTAAGTAAACACATTTCTCTCTATATAAGTTTTACCACCTTTTCATTTTCAGTTATTTTATTTTATTCGCATTCGTAGTTATTTGGGTTAGTTGACTAGCAACTAATTCCGCCCACTCTTTCAAACCCGAGATTTTACTTGCTTTCATAAAATTATAAAAACATAAAAAAGAATCTTCTCTCACCCTTAGACCTATTAGAGTAGTTTTTCATACCTAACGAACACTATTCCCTGTGGAGAACGATCAATCCCCCGTACTTACCACTACACTATACTACATCGGTCAGGTACACTGCCTGGTGGGGTTGTAAGCCTCTTGAGATCCCTCGAGAGGTAAAACCTGTTGTAAGGTTGCAAAACCACGCATCAGTAATTGTGTACATCTACATTTTCTCCATCTTCATCTTTCAGAAGGTGCTTCTCAGAGTCCATTGGTGTGCTTGCTATTTTTGAATCAGCAAATTGAAATTTTCTAAGTATCTCTGCAACATATTTGTCTTGACTAATAAATATGCCTTCAGATGATTGCTTAACTTGCAAACCCAAAAAAAATGTAAGTTCTCCCATAGAACTCATCTGAAACTTATCTTTCATAAGCTTCTCAAACTCTAAACACATATCTTTCCTAGTAGATCCAAAGATAATGTCATCCACATACACCTGCACTAACAGAAGATCCTTCTTGTGCTGTTTGATGAACAGTGTCTGATCAATCTTTCCTCTTTGAAATCCATTTTCTAATAAGTAGGAAGCTAGTGTTGCATACCAAGCTCTTGGTGCCTGATGAAGGCCATAGAGAGCTTTCACTACTCTGTACACTTTGTTTGGATGTAATGGGTCAATGAAGCCTGGAGGTTGTGATGAAGCGAAAAGTGTACCGCTTTTAGGGGGTCATTTAAGCCCTAAATCGTATTTATTTGATCAAATATTGCCCTAAATCGTTCCTTTTGTCATTTTAGGTACTTTGGAGAAGAAATCTGGAAAAGGAAGCATTTTAGACGTTTTTGGAGCATAAAAGTGAAGAAAACGACAAAGTCTCAAAAATATGCTGGAAAGTACATGTGACGGCGTCAAGCTCTATTGTGACGCCGTCAGCCCTTGATAAGCCAGAGAAATTTTGGAAGATTAAAGGGGGACGGCGTCAAGAAGGTCGTCAAGCCTTGATAAGCCAGGGATGATTTTGGAGGATTAAAGAGGGACGGCGTCAGGAAGACCATCCGGGAACCCTAGCCACGGCGAGGTGACGGCGTCAAGATCTATAACGTGACGCCGTCAGCCACTAAGTTCTATATATAGTTTTGCAATTTTTTGTCATTAGTGTGCAACTTTGTGAGGAGAAACCCTAAGACGAATTTTCTGCCATTTTTAAGGGTTTTATACCCTTGGATCTCCCATGTTTAATTGAAGATAAGTAATCAATTAATCATTCAATATGTCTATGTGTTGTTTGATTATATCTTGTTCTTGTCTTTTAATTAACATGCTAGGCTAGATTTATCTTGTGTTTGCTTAGATCTAATGAAACCTAACTATTGATTATTGGTTGTTGGTGTGTTATTAATTGTATTGGATGACTGTTTATCGATGTTAGGCTTAAGAAAACTGGCTAACCTCCTATACGGTAACTTGCTTGAACGTCTTAAGAAACATGAACCAATGCGTACTAAGGTTATTATGGTTGTATTTAATGCATGAGCGAATTCTAGTGATCCCATGTTAGGAGCTTCTTAGCCGGCTCGACATAGGAGTGAAGTAGGAGCTTGTAGAGTTGGGGAAGTACGTACGCCACCCCACGATTGGTATTAAGGAATACACCCGTCATCCACGTAATTAATACACACTAATCAACCGGTAAAAGATAGTTAGGGAGTAAGGAAATCTAAGTAAACACATTTCTCTCCATATAAGTTTCACAACCTTTTTATTTTCAGTTATTTTATTTTAATTGCAATTGTAGTTATTTGGGTTAGTTGACTAGCAACTAATTCCGCCCACTCTTTCAAACCCGAGATTTTACTTGCTTTCATAAAAAAATATAAAAATACAAAAAGAATCTTCCCTCACCCTTAGACCTATTAGAGTAGTTTTTCAATCCTAACGACACTATTCCCCTAGAGAACGATCAATCCCCCGGTACTTGCCACTACACTATACTACATCGGTCAGGTATACTGCCTGGTGGGGATTGCAAGCCTCTTGAGATCCCTCGAGAGGTAAAACCTGTTGTAAGGTCGCAAAACCACGCATCAAGTTTTTGGCGCCGTTGCCGGGGAATAGTTATTGTTTAGGTTGAATTTTTATTTTATTAGGTCTACTCACTAGATTCCTTTCTAGTGAGATTTTTATTTTATTTTTCTAGGATTTCTTTAGTCTATCTTTTTTCTTCGTTTCTTTGTTCGTAACTATTACCATCCGACATCATGGAAGGTGGTAATATCCTCGATCCCAACAACCCACCACCACAACAACACCCACCTCCTAGAGCCCGTACCTTAGGAGACTACTCCTGTCCTAGCCACCATGGCTATCGAAACACCATTGAGCTCACTCAAGGAGCCAATGTCACTCCCTTGCGATCCGACACCATCCGGTTGGTGAAAAGCGGATGTGCATTCCATGGACTTCGTTCCGAAGATCCTAACCAACATCTCAAGGAATTTCTCAAAATCTTTGATTCCATAGACCTTGATGTTGCCACTCGAGAGACGACCCGACTGCGTCTCTTTCAATTCTCTCTGCGGGACCAAGCTAGTCAATGGCTAGAGCGTCTACCCGCAGGATCCATCACCTCTTGGGATGATCTCACCACTCGTTTCCTCGCTCAGTTTTTCCCACCAGGAAGAACTACCAAGCTAAGGAATGATATCTTGATGTTCCAACAACGTCAAGGCGAAACCCTCTACGAGGCATGGACTCGATTCAAGGACTTACTCCAAAAAGTCCCTCACCATGGCATAGAACTTTGGCTCCAAGTCCAAATCTTCTATGACCATATCAATCTCTCTACGAGGCAAACCATTGACCAATCGGCCGGTGGTAAGCTGCGTGATCTAAGTGCGGAACAATCATGGGCTCTCCTGGAAGATCTTGCTCTTTATGACAACGAAAGTTGGAGTGATCCCCGTGATTTGAATAAAACGGTCAAGGCAATATCTTTGCCTTCAAACAATTCAAGCACTTCCGACCGTAGGATCATAGAACTTGAAGACCAAGTCAATTTTCTTATGAAATCCTACGAGGCTCCTAAACCTTCAAACCAAGTGAACAAAATCACTTCTTCATGTGAATTATGTAGTGGTCCCCACGACACTCGTGATTGCATGGAACTCCCCGAACAAGCTTTTGCGGACTACGCAGCCTCGCGTACCGATGGAGCGGGAGACAAGTGGTACACTTTCAAACCCGAGCCAAACCCCTACGGTGATTCTTACAACCCCTCATGGAAAAATCACCCAAACCTTAGGTGGAAACAAAACCAAAACGCACAACAAACCAATTCTTCCAACCCACCTAATCGTTTCCAATCAAGCGGTTCCAACTCGAACCGTACTTTCAATAACAATCCTTCTAACAATTATGGTAGTACCAATAACTTTGAAGGATTGATGTCCCAATTTATGGCATCTCAAGAAGCTCGTTTGGCCAAGTTTGAAGCCGATTTCAAACAAAAACAAAGCGAGATGACCAATAAGATTGACACTTTGTTGAAAGCCCTCAATGACCGAGAAATGGGAGCACTCCCTAGCAACACAGTCAAGAACCCGAAACTAAACGTCAACGCCATCTCGTCAGTTTCGTCTCCTAGTTCTTGTCCACAATATTATTCGGTCAATTTCATGAGCACGTGTTTTAAACAAACCCAAGTCGTTCAAAATGACCAAGAAGTTATGATATCCAAATTGGTCAACAACATAGTTGAAACACCTCCCACTCAAAACCTTGACAATGAATTCAAGGAGCTCCACCTTGAAAGTCCGGTTATTGATGTGTTGGATGAAAAGAAGCTCAAGTTAGGCGAAAAAGGGACCGCCTTCGTTCAAAACAAGCTACCTAAGAAGTTAGATGATCCGGGCTTATTTGTTCTACCTTGCAAGATCGGTAATTCGGAGGCTTATGACACATTAGCCGATCTTGGATCAAGCCTTAACCTACTTCCGTTACCTCTCTACACCTCTCTAAAACTAGGAAAACTTGAAGAAACCGAGGTGATAATAGGCTTAGCGGATGGGAGTGTTGCTTACCCGATTGGAGTAGTCAAAGACGTGTTAGTACACATTGGAAAACTAACCATTTTAGCCGATTTCCACGTCCTTGATATGGTTAGCGACCCTACATGCCCCTTGTTGATAGGTAGAGGATTTTTGGCGACCGCTAGTGCTATGATTGATTGTAAGGAATCTAAGATAGCGGTAGGAGAAGGTGATACTTGGTCAGTCTATGATGTGAAGAAACATGCCTATGATACTAGTGAGGAACCAACACCCCACTGGTTAGAATTAAATAGGAGACAATCTAGATATGGACCTTGGATCGATAGAGACTTCATAGGACCCCAACGCCCATTTTACCTAGAAGAGGACTTTGTGAACTGAACACATACGGTAGAGCAACTCTTGGCTAGGGACACCGAATTGGATCCATTTGAAGACCCTCTAGTTTTTAGGAAGATGATTGAGTTCCTAGGAGTTTTGCCAATTAACCTAGGGATGAATAAGTGGACTTGTGAGGACGATGATCATAAGTGGGATTGGGACAAACCACCCAAAGATGGAGATGGGTCATGGCATATTAAGATGACATTGTATGACCCGGATGGAGAGAAGTTTGAAAAGATATATTGTACTAAGCGGACCAATAGGAAACTTCAATCCAAGCTTAACCCTAAAGACGTCCTCGATGACGAACTCACTTACATAGGGTAGAAGGACTTTGAGTCTAGCTACAAGACTCGTTAATAAAGAAAAGCGCTTCTTGGGAGGCAACCCAAGCTTTATTTGCTTTGTGTGTTTCTTTATTTGTTTGTTTGATTTTATTTGTTTCCGTATGTGTGTTTAATTTTTATTATTATTGATTCATGTTCAAAACTAAATTGTGAAAATGCTTTATCTTGTTTTTAACTTCGTCTTAACTACATATAAAGGTATTTTGCAAAAGTTAAGTGTAAAGGAAATCCAAATCGGTTTATTAGAACAAATGAACATGAATCATAACAATAATAAATTAACATACATATTAGTAATTGTTTGAGTCAAATGCTTGTATCGAGTCATAATGAGATTTTGCAGGAATTCCAGGAAGTAAGGTATAGGTTTTTCCAGAAATTTTCCGGAAACTTAACATGAGAATTCTGTCAGATCATTTCTGACGGCGTCAGGCTTTACAACCTGACGGCGTCAGGTTTTAATTTTCTGAAATTTTTGAAAGTTTTGTTTTCATAAAAAGTTTTTATTAAATTTCTAACTTATAAACTCCAGGAATCTGCAAAATAATCATTCCACAAGCATTATATCCTTATATAGAATTTATCCCGCCGATGTTATGCAGGTTTTCGTGTTTGTTTTCTCAGGTTTAACAGGTTATTTTGGACAAGGAGATGTTAGTGGAATCAAGCTTTTGGCGATGCGTTAGTCTTGAAGCTTCTACATTCTCTTGGAAGAAGATCTAACCATGTTACCTCTTGATCCACCGAGCGAATCAGGGGAGTATTTGATTTCATTCTTTTACCTTATTTACTTTTACATCTTGTTATTTGAACATTGGGGACAATGTTCATCTTAAGTGTAAGGGGGGGGGGGGTAAAGTATGATACTTTAGAGAATGCTATTACGCTTGATTTTTGTTTGTTTAATGGTAGATGTGTAATAAAACTGAGATAAATACTTGTTAGGGCAATTTTAGTGCCAAATTTAAATTTTTTTACAACATTTATGAGTGAAACTTTGATCTTAATGAGCGTCTCATGGATAGGAGTTATATGACTAGCACAAAAACCGTACCACTAAAAAAAATTTCCACCCCCAAATATGTGAGGTTCGCCCCTAGAATTGGTAGGAAAAGTATTTATGCTATGATGTGTGTACCGGTAGCACTTAGATTCTAGAACTTGCGTTAGGACCATTCCGAGGCCACAAGTGAGACTACATTCGTGTAGTTAGATTTACTACATGATAAGAGGCATTAGGATTAACCCATTGTTTTACACCTGTGTTTTTGTTATAATTACATTGGCTACATTGGTCAAGTAATTCTCCCACACCCTTTGCGTTGTACCCATTTTTGGTACACGATACCCCTAGTACACCCCTCAGAGCCTATCTTTTCGTTTCTAACTTTAAGCATTTTACTTAAAGGAAGAATTTGTTTACACCCCACTTAAATGTACACCCAAATCGCCTTAGCCTACCTCGTATGCACTCATTTTTAGTGCATTATTGTGACAACATTTGTTTAAACCCTTAGTTAATTATCTAATTGATTACATGGTTGCTAAGTCGAGTCATATCCTTGTACATATTGTTTTGGGACGATTGGGACTCATGGGTAAAGTACTAGTGTAATGGAGTAATGGGGAAGAACAACATTATTACCCCCATATGTGCTAAATATTTTAAAAGTACTCCAAGTGTTTCGATTATCTTAATTCGAGTCATTAGAATAGTTAATTGTAAAGTTATGTAAAAGTTCAAGTGTAAGGGGAATGCAACGCCCCTATGATGTATTATTTTGGATGGTAGGGCAAGAGTGTATGAAAAAAAAAATAAAAAAAAATAAGAAAAATACAAAAAAATGAGAAAAAGAAAAGTAGAAAAAAAAAACATACGGACTACCATCCCGTTTCATTTTATGTTTATTTTATGTTTTTGTTATTTTGTTTTTTAGCTTAAGTCGAGTCTAGTCTTGGCTTAGCAACGCCATATTGTACATGTAATTAATCAAGATCTTTAACTCGCCACCAGTAAAATATCCCTTATCCAACAAATCCGTGTTTATCATATCCCTACACCTAACGTTATAACCCGTTTAAAAGCCCTCTTTGATAGTTTATCTTAGGTGCTTACGCCTAGTGGAGAAGGTTTTTGATCCTTTCCCAAGCCTATGGTAATCTATTTGCTATGACAGGTAGTGAGAGATATTATCCGTTTTCATTTATGAGATATCCTTTTATGACACCTGAGAGATGTGAGTATCTAAACACTACTTGTGAGGTGCTAGTTTGTAATCTCCGTGCTTATTATGATTAAAGTGGAACGACTATTTGTTGTAGTTACTTTTATATTAGCATTAAATGACCCCTAACTTGTATTTTGATTAGAATAAAAGCGCATTTGCTTGAGGACAAGCAAATCTCAAGTGTAAGGGTATTTGATGAAGCGAAAAGTGTACCACTTTTAGGGGGTCATTTAAGCCCTAAATCGTATTTATTTGATCAAATATTGCCCTAAATCGTTCCTTTTGTCATTTTAGGTACTTTGGAGAAGAAATCTGGAAAAGGAAGCATTTTGGACGTTTTTGGAGCATAAAAGTGAAGAAAACGACAAAGTCTTAAAAATATGCTGGAAAGTACATGTGACGGCGTCAAGCTCTATTGTGACGCCGTCAGCCCTTGATAAGCCAGAGAAATTTTGGAAGATTAAAGGGGGACGGCGTCAAGAAGGTCGTCAAGCCTTGATAAGCCAGGGATGATTTTGGAGGATTAAAGAGGGACGGCGTCAGGAAGACCATCCGGGAACCCTAGACACGGCGAGGTGACGGCGTCAAGATCTATAACGTGACGCCGTCAGCCACTAAGTTCTATATATAGTTTTGCAATTTTTTGTCATTAGTGTGCAACTTTGTGAGGAGAAACCCTAAGACGAATTTTCTGCCATTTTTAAGGGTTTTATACCCTTGGATCTCCCATGTTTAATTGAAGATAAGTAATCAATTAATCATTCAATATGTCTATGTGTTGTTTGATTATATCTTGTTCTTGTCTTTTAATTAACATGCTAGGCTAGATTTATCTTGTGTTTGCTTAGATCTAATGAAACCTAACTATTGATTATTGGTTGTTGGTGTGTTATTAATTGTATTGGATGACTGTTTATCGATGTTAGGCTTAAGAAAACTGGCTAACCTCCTATACGGTAACTTGCTTGAACGTCTTAAGAAACATGAACCAATGCGTACTAAGGTTATTATGGTTGTATTTAATGCATGAGCGAATTCTAGTGATCCCATGTTAGGAGCTTCTTAGCCGGCTCGACATAGGAGTGAAGTAGGAGCTTGTAGAGTTGGGGAAGTACGTACGCCACCCCACGATTGGTATTAAGGAATACACCCGTCATTCACGTAATTAATACACACTAATCAACCGGTAAAAGATAGTTAGGGAGTAAGGAAATCTAAGTAAACACATTTCTCTCCATATAAGTTTCACAACCTTTTTATTTTCAGTTATTTTATTTTAATTGCAATTATAGTTATTTGGGTTAGTTGACTAGCAACTAATTTCGCCCACTCCTTCAAACCCGAGATTTTACTTGCTTTCATAAAAAAATATAAAAATACAAAAAGAATCTTCCCTCACCCTTAGACCTATTAGAGTAGTTTTTCAATCCTAACGACACTATTCCCCTAGAGAACGATCAATCCCCCGGTACTTGCCACTACACTATACTACATCGGTCAGGTACACTGCCTGGTGGGGATTGCAAGCCTCTTGAGATCCCTCGAGAGGTAAAACATGTTGTAAGGTCGCAAAACCACGCATCAGGTTGTGAAACATACACCTCTTCTCCAATTTCACCATATAAAAATGCACTTTTGACATCCATTTGGTAGACTGTGAAGCCTAAAAATGAAGCATAAGCTAGAAACAGCCTAATTGCCTCAATCCTTGCTACTGGAGCATACACTTCATCATAATCTATCCCTTCTTCTTGTGTGTACCCTTGCACTACTAATCTAGCCTTATTCTTGATCACTATTCCTCTTTCATCCCTTTTGTTCTTAAAAACCCATCTAGTACCAATTACCTTCACACCTGTAGGTAAATCAACTAGCATCCAAACCTTTTGAATCTTGAACTGAAGAAGCTCTTCTTGCATAGCCTTTAACCAGCTTGAATCATCTAGGGCTGTAAGAATTGTCTTTGGTTCAGCTTGTGAGAGAAAACATACAAACAAGCAAGAGTTTAAAAGCTCATGCTGTTTTGAAGCATAAAGGGCATCAAGAAGCCCTTGTTGGTCTGAAGACTTCAATTGTTGTCTTGTCTTCACACCTGACTGTATATCTCCAATCACATGTTCTAGGGAATGAACTTTGTGAATTCTTGATTGTGGTGTAGTAGGAACTTGATAATTTGATGGAAGATTGTTGAAATCCACCTCATTATCTGAGAATTCTGCTTCTTTTGTTTCTGAAGGGCCAGCAGCAGAGTCATTTGGCCGAACAGCAGAATCAGTAAGCTTATCAGCAGAGTCATCAGCAGAAACAGATACACTACCAGCAGCAATACTACCAGCAGAAACACTTTGTTGTTCCTGAGTTCCATATTCTTTGCTTTCATCTTCAACACCTTCTTTAGCTTTACTAGAAGAAGATTCATCAGTTGTCGAAGTTGATTCCATAATTGAACTTGACCATATTGGCATTACCACATCATTTTGATCTTTCTCTAACTCTGCCTCATTTGTTGTATAAGAACCTGCAAAATCATTAGTTTCTACAACAAAAGGCACATAATTCATTGAATTTGTTAGATATTCCAGATCAAATAGCCATTTTGGTCCTTGACCTTCTACATTGGATTTGTTTTCTAAAAACTCCACATGTAGATTTTCTTCTACTATTTGTTTTCTTGTGTTGTAAACTCTAAATGCTTTGCTATTAAGAGAATAACCAACAAAGAAACCTTCATCTGCCTTACCATCGAATTTTCCTAAATGGTCTAAGGTATTGAGAATTGTCACATGACATCCAAAAGGTCTAAGAAATCCTATTGCAGGAGTTCTACCATTAAAAAGTTCATATGATGTCTTATTATGAGGCTGCACAACTAAAACTCTATTTTGAACATAGCAAGCAGTGTTGACTGCCTCTGCCAAAAATTTATTGGTAGCTTAGAATCAGCTAACATTGTTCTAGCAGCTTCAATTAGTGTTCTATTCTTTCTTTCAGCTACACCATTCTGTTGTGGTGTTCTAGTAACACTAAATTCTCTCTTAATACCTTTTTCTTTGCAGAAGTCATCCATAACTCTATTCTTAAACTCTGTCCCATTATCACATCTAATGACTTTTACTTTCTTGCTTACTTGATTTTCTATCTGTGTAATGAAGTCCTTAAGGATGCTTGATGTCTCATCCTTAGTGGCTAAAAAGAAAACCCATGTAAATCTACTATAGTCATCAGTAATAACTAGACAATATCTTTTATGCATTATGCTCATTACTGAAACAGGTCCAAATAAGTCCATATGAAGCATAAACAAAGACTGATTGATAGAGTTAAAAATCTTGGGCTTACAAGTGGCTTTGTGTTGTTTTCCTTTTAGACAAGCAATGCATGTTTGATCATTTTCAAATCTTTTGTGAGGTAAACCTCTTACCAAACCATTCTTAACAATTTTATTTATGGTTTTGAAGTTAATATGACCAAGCCTTCTATGCGATTTCATTGATTCATCCAATGTGGCTTTTGTAACAAGACAAGTTAAATTCTTTTTTGGAATAATATTCTTCATGTCTACACTGTACATATTGCCCTTTCTAGGAATTCTAAGAAGTACTTGACTTTCATCAGGCATCTTAAAATCAGGAGAAAGTACAAGACATTCAGTCTCACAGAAAAGAACATTATTCTTTTTGTCACACATTTGTGAAACACTAAAAAGATTATAATTTAGCTCTTTTACATAGTACACATCTTCAAAATCTAAATTTCCGGTTTTGATTGTACCTTTACCAGAAATTTTGCCACGAACACCCCCTCCAAAGGTAACATATCCTCCATTGAAAGCTTCAAAATCTGAGAGATAAGACATGTTGCCTGTCATGTGCCTTGAACATCCACTATCTGAGTATCCTTGATCCTCTTCCTGATCATTTGAATGTTCCTGCACACAAATAAGAGTGTTAGTTTCTTTTGGGGATCCAAGCCATTACTGACTTGGATCTGCCTCTTGCATCAATGTAATTGAATCTTTTGAGGATAGTTGATGCAACATTGGATTTGAGAATCCAACATGCTGAGGCCTTAACAGCATTTGCCCTTTTTCCCTTAGCAGCAGAGTGAACTACATACTTATCAGCAGAGTCTACTAACTTTGTAGTTGAACTCTTTGATCTCCAAATTTGTTTATGGACCACTGCTTTTGTTTGAATGTGCCTTAGAACAGTTATTGGTGCATGTTTGAAAAATGTTTTTGCACCCTTAGCTGTTGAGTTTGGGTTAATAGTCATAAATGGTCGTGCAGCAGGAACAAATTTTCTAGCAGCAGGATCATTTGGTCTATCAGCAGGATCAGATTTTGAGATAGACTTGCTTTTGACTACTCTGGGGTTTGATTTCTTAGAACTAGAGTGAAAGAGAGATTTAGGAGTTTGCCTTTTGTGGTTCACTCTATGGTTTTCATACCCAGATACCCATTGGTTACAGAAAGCTGCAAGATGGTCAAAACTACCACATGTATAACAAGCTTTATTATAAAAAGCAAAGTCATCACCTAATTGGTTAGACTTGAGGTTGTTCCAATTCCTTTGGTTACCTCTGGGCTTGTTGGTGGTTCTATATTGCTCACAATATCTAACTGGTTGCCTAACATGCTTAATGTTTGATTTAGGCCTATCAGTATTGTGTTTGACTACCTTAGGAACACTTGTTCCTACTTTCTTAACCACTTCAGGTTTAGACATAACCTGTTCTTCTTCATCATCATCACTATCAGTTGTACAATCTTCAACAACTATAGTTTCTCCTTTCTTAGCAAAGGACACCTTGTCCTGATAAAGTAATCTTTGCTACCTTAAGACTCTTACTAGTCTTAGAACCATATTCCATGATTGGTTCTTGAAACTCAGCTAAACCTGTATGTGCTAGGTCAACACCTGGAGGTGAAGGAACACCTCTATATGGTGGAGGGACAGTTTTGTAACCTACACCTGAATTAGCTTTATCAATTACCTGAGCTTCCCAAATCTTATTCATTCCTTCTGAGGCATGTGCTAGAGTATCTATAGTTACCTTAACATTTTCTTTTTCAGTTTTGACTTCAGATAACTGTCTACTTTGATCATTAAGTAATTCATCTCTAAATGCTATTCCTCTTTTTAAAGCATTTAAGTCATCAGTAAACGTAGATTCATTCCTTTTATAATGTAGAATCTGTTTTTCTAAAACTCCTACACACCTCTTATGATTAGCTAAATTATGAAGGGCATCAATTAACTCTTCTCTAAAAGCATCAAATCTCTTTTTAATGTCTTCATAATTTTTAAGATTAGGACATGAATTAGTACAAGTAGGAATGGTATCTACCTCTGAATCAAAAGAAGCCATTAGAGCAATCTCATCGACAACAAGAGCAGCATTTGGTGGTGCATCCTCTTCATTAGCCATAGAGCTCCAATCATATCCAATACCATCAATAGCCAGCATAGCCTTTGGCTCTTCCACCAGTACTTCCTTATTCCTCTCTTGTTTATACCAAGTGTTCCTATTATCCTGTTTCCTTGGGCTTCTACATTCTTTAGCAAAATGTCCCAACCTATGACAGTTAAAGCATTCCACTTTCTTCTTATCGAACCCAGCAGTATAATTACCATTTATGGTAATTTGCTTTCCAGTTTTCTGCCAAAACTTCTTAGCCCTCATGCTAAGTAAAGCAACTTGCCACTTAATATCCATCTCTTCCAAATCATCACCATCTACCTGCTCAAGGTCTTCATGATTTAGAGGAGAACCACTAGCTTGACTGGTTATAAAGGCATAAAATGTTGGATCTCCAAGTCCAGCAATATCCTTTTGTAAACTAGTAGAAGGACCACCATAAGTAACATTAGAAACACTTTCAACTTCATCTACCTCTTCTGCATGACTAACACTAGGAACTGATAAGAGTGCAGCATTCCCAGAACTAGTACCATAATTTCCACCTCTCTTCAGACTTTGTTCAACAATTTTAAAGTTGTTAAACAAATCATTAAGCTTCATTGTTTCAATTTCTGGTTTGTTCATCCAGACAATAACATGAGTATGGAATTCATTAGGTAGACTTTTCAAGAACTTCATGTTGAGATCTTCCTTCTCAGTCTCAACACCCAACACAACTAACTGACTAACAAGCTTGTGTAGTCTTGAAAATAGTTTGTCAAGAGACTCATTACTAAAAGCAGTAAAGTTTTTAAATTGGTGCTTTAGTAAAGTCTTCTGTGTCTTTTTGGTAGTTTCATTACCACCAAACCATGCACAAATCTCTTCAAAAAGAGTTTTTGCATCAAGATATTTGTTAAAAGATAGCATCTGCTCACCAGGAATGGTCATAAGCAACAAGTTTCTTGCTTTCTGATCATTTCTCTTCTGTATCTTTTCATCATTGGAAACTGGTCCAGTATTTCTTTTTCTAACTGTCTTTCCTTCAACAAGAACATCTGAATAGCCTAAAGTGAAGGAATCGCCATACTTAATTATGTCCCAAAGAGCATAATCTTGAACCAAAAAATATTGCTCAACTCTCATTCTCCATAACTCAAACTCATTGGGTTTGATCATGGGCAACTTTGCAGCAACATTTGTTTGAACATCTTGTACATCCATTTCTTGTTTCTTCTAAAAACAACAATATCAACCTTAGCTCTGATACCACTTGCTAGGATCCTGGACACACGATTAAGGTGGTTAAACCTTGTAACTTTGTGTGTATGATATGTTGTGTTAAAATGATTAAGTGCGCGGAATTCACTCAACCAAACTTAGAAGGTTGTGTATGTTATGGAAATGGAATTGTTATGTTTGTTAGTTAGCAATGTATACAACTTGTTAACTAAGCACATGGAGTAAGATATTATCTACCGTATATTGTTGACCAAAATACAATAAATATCTTTTCGATCTTATCCTTTCATCAGCAGAGTGTTCACTATCAGCAGGAACGAGTTATCGCTATCAGCAGGAACCATCAGCAGAATGCTAAGCCTATCAGCAGAGTCATTTATCACTATCAGCAGAGTGAAATGTTCTATCAGCAGAATCAACATTATCAGCAGAAACCATTTTGCACTAGCGGCAGAATTACACTTAGATTATTTCTTGGATTAGAACCCGATATTAAACATCTTGAATATTTAATTCCCAACAATCCTCCTCTAAACATGTGAATCCTTTCAAACATGTTTCTGAATTAAATCTTGGATTGAAGATCTTTCAAACACTTATGTTCTTCAAG
Organism: Artemisia tridentata subsp. tridentata; assembly: GCA_021014915.2. Taxonomy (NCBI): domain Eukaryota; kingdom Viridiplantae; phylum Streptophyta; class Magnoliopsida; order Asterales; family Asteraceae; genus Artemisia; species Artemisia tridentata. The sequence goes on from CP139501.1 coordinate 207,035,607, forward strand.
ATTGAATATCTTCTCAGTAATTCATCTACTTTGCTCTTCTTTGACTTTAACAATATCAAAATATATTGAACCAATCTTGGACTAAAAGATGGTGCAATTTCCTTGGATGGAGGAATTATAAGAGGCAATGATGATGTGTATCTTGGATACTTGTTTCAACAAGTGAAATCATCTAACCAGCATGTCTTTGAAGTGAAATTGAAACCTTTCTTCGTTTGATCTAGATAGAACTTTCTCCTTTGGAATGTTCTTGTCATTTTCAACCTCCTCATCATCTTGTATGCTCTTGTCTTCTCCTTTCTTTTATTGGATTATCTTCCTTTTCTGGGCCATTATTTCCTCCCCTGAGATTGTTACCTCCCCTGAAGCAAATAACTTTTGTTTCCTCCCCTTGTTTGGAAGATCTCACTATGTACTTTTAAATCTTTCCTTATCATCTGATCCTGCATTGAGAACTTGTTGTCAGACAATGTTGTACATGAAGCCATCAATTCCTTAAGAGTTTAAGTTACTGCCCTCATCACTTCTAGGTGTGTTAACTCCTATGAGAGGTGAATTAGTGGACATTTTGATTCATGATCCATCAATCAAATGGTTTTTGTGAATCCTTGAAAATCCTTTTAAGAAATCATTTGACTTAGTAGTATGTTCATGGTTTTAGAATTGAAAAATCATACTACTTTCAACCATTTTGAAGAAATCAAGTGTATAACAGACACTTAATCAGCATTTCGGTTTAAAGCAACCTCTGGTTGTGTGAGAACCAATATTTTTCAGTTATAAATAACTGCCTGTGTAAAGATAAACTCATTCAAAGAGCTTTCCTGACTGGGTTTCCAGCTCATAGTAATTGTTGCCTCTAACACTAGTGTTAGATTCACTTTCACTAGCTGTTCTTTCTATCAGATGTCCTCAGACTTGCACATTATACTTAAAGTATAAAATGATAGAAAGTGAGTTGTATCAGTTACTATCTGATCAACTAAGTCATCAATTCAATGTGAAATATCATAACTAGATTTCAAGAAAGAAGTTTTAAGGAGCTTTAAGGTCCCAAACTCAGTCCATCATAAACCTATTATGGTCAGCAGCTAATATCTCAATTCTGCTGTTTCCATTTCACTTGAAAACATCCATTGTGTTCACATATTCATACCTGAAATTGTTAGTCGAAAACCAAAAGAACAAAATACAAAGTACTTGTCTTGCATTAGTATAATCATAAGACCAACTATATGAATAACACAATTTAAATTTGTACTAGCAGCACCTTGTGTGCTTAGCAGTACCTTATGATACATTAGCAGTACCTTATAAATCCTGAAGTACCAACAAAAATTTATTTACATAAACACATTATTTGAAAATTTTAAAGATTAAGCATTCCAATACTTGCTACCAAGTACTGAAATCTTGAAACATCAAAAGCTTTTGTTAGCAGATCTGCAAAATTATGTTCTAAAACAATTTTAAGAACTTGAATTAATCTTTTCTCATTGCAGTCTCTTATAAAGTGATGTCTAATTTCAATGTGTTTTGTTTTAGAATGTTGCACTGGATTTTTAATAATACAAATTGTACTACTATTATCAATATGAATAACATTGTTTAAGAAATTGTACCCATAATCAAGGAGTTGGTTTTGAAGCCATAGAACTTGACTAGAGCAACTTGCAGCAGCTATGTATTCAGCTTCAGTTGTTGAATTTGCCACACTTGTTTGCTTCTTACACTGCCATGAGACAAGTCTACACCCAAGGAATTGACATCCTCCAGTTGTTGACTTTTTGTCCAAGCTAGCACCAGCATAATCACTATCCGAATATGCTACCAAGTCAAAAGGAGATTCCTTTGAATACCATAGACCCAACCTTGGTTGACCTTTGAGATATCTAAAAATTCTCTTGACTGCAGTTAAATGAGAAACCTTTGGAGTAACTTGAAATCTTGCACAAACACAAACAGGAAACATGATATCAGGTCTAGATGATGTAAGATACATCAAAGAGCCTATCATAGATATGTAATTGTGTACATCTACATTTTCTCCATCTTCATCTTTCAGAAGGTGCTTCTCAGAGTCCATTGGTGTGCTTGCTATTTTTGAATCAGCAAATTGAAATTTTCTAAGTATCTCTGCAACATATTTGTCTTGACTAATAAATATGCCTTCAGATGATTGCTTAACTTGCAAACCCAAAAAGAATGTAAGTTCTCCCATAGAACTCATCTGAAACTTATCTTTCATAAGCTTCTCAAACTCTAAACACATATCTTTCCTAGTAGATCCAAAGATAATGTCATCCACATACACCTGCACTAACAGAAGATCCTTCTTGTGCTGTTTGATGAACAGTGTCTGATCAATCTTTCCTCTTTGAAATCCATTTTCTAATAAGTAGGAAGCTAGTGTTGCATACCAAGCTCTTGGTGCCTGATGAAGGCCATAAAGAGCTTTCACTACTCTGTACACTTTGTTTGGATGTAATGGGTCAATAAAGCCTGGAGGTTGTGAAACATACACCTCTTCTCCAATTTCACCATATAAAAATGCACTTTTGACATCCATTTGGTAGACTGTGAAGCCTAAAAATGAAGCATAAGCTAGAAACAGCCTAATTGCCTCAATCCTTGCTACTGGAGCATACACTTCATCATAATCTATCCCTTCTTCTTGTGTGTACCCTTGCGCTACTAATCTAGCCTTATTCTTGATCACTATTCCTCTTTCATCCCTTTTGTTCTTAAAAACCCATCTAGTGCCAATTACCTTCACACCTGTAGGTAAATCAACTAGCACCCAAACCTTTTGAATCTTGAACTGAAGAAGCTCTTCTTGCATAGCCTCTAACCAGCTTGAATCATCTAGGGCTGTAAGAATTGTCTTTGGTTCAGCTTGTGAGAGAAAACATACAAACAAGCAAGAGTTTAAAAGCTCATGCTGTTTTGAAGCATAAAGGGCATCAAGAAGCCCTTGTTGGTCTGAAGACTTCAATTGTTGTCTTGTCTTCACACCTGACTGTATATCTCCAATCACATGTTCTAGGGAATGAACTTTGTGAATTCTTGATTGTGGTGTAGTAGGAACTTGATAATTTGATGGAAGATTGTTGAAATCCACCTCATTATCTGAGAATTCTGCTTCTTTTGTTTCTGAAGGGCCAGCAGCAGAGTCATTTGGCCGAATAGCAGAATCAGTAAGCTTATAAGCAGAGTCATCAGCAGAAACAGATACACTACCAGCAGCAATACTACCAGCAGAAACACTTTGTTGTTCCTGAGTTCCATATTCTTTACTTTCATCTTCAACACCTTCTTTAGCTTTACTAGAAGAAGATTCATCAGTTGTCGAAGTTGATTCCACAATTGAACTTGACCATATTGGCATTACCACATCATTTTGATCTTTCTCTAACTCTGCCTCATTTGTTGTATAAGAACCTGCAAAATCATTAGTTTCTGCAACAAATGGCACATAATTCGTTGAATTTGTTAGATATTCCAGATCAAATAGCCATTTTGGTCCTTGACCTTCTACATTGGATTTGTTTTCTAAAAACTCCACATGTAGATTTTCTTCTACTGTTGATCCCAGTTGAGCTTCACGATCTTATTAATTACCTTAGATAAATCTAAAGTAATCGGTATAGAAACTGATCTTGAGTTGTATATCAAATATTATGCGGAAACTAATACTTGATCTTAAGAAGAATAAACACAAACGAATTCTCAAACAACACTTCAATATTAATACGATTGCTCAACAGCAATAGGGTTACAAGAAACCTTGAAGTGTAAAACAATACGTATGCTAAGATAATCGATTTCTAACTCTAACCCTAGAATCTCCTTTTATAGCGTAAGGAGTCCTAGTCGGTTTACAAGACTTCCTATACAAGAAAAATATTCATACGTATCTTTTCTATACTTATCCTTAACATACTATACATATCTAATAAGCAGCAGAGTAATTCTTCTAGCAGCAGAGTCTTCGTGAGCTAGCAGCAGAGTTACACTTTGCTTATTCTTCCAAACTAGCAGAGTCACAAACAGCAGAGTTATTATGCTAATCAGCAGAGTCACATAACTATTCAGCAGAGTTATGTTTCTCGAATCAGCAGCATTTTAGACCCAACAATCCTCCCCTAAACTTGATATTTTTCTTCAAAAATCATCAAGTTTCCTTAAATCCAGATAATCACCAGGAGGATGCTTCCAAACACTTTACTGTTTTGAAACCTTTGATTCCAGCAACTTTTTATATTTCTCAATTAGTTCAAATGCTTGATTATCTACATCAAATGGTCTTTGTAATGTCAACTTACCAGGCTGCAACATTTGATACAGAATAGATGTACTGTTGTTGATGACATAATCCTTCTCCACAAGCATATACACAGTCACACCTATACATGATAAGAGATGAACCCCACAAGACTGATATAAATACCATTTCTGAACTGTGGAGCTTAATAACTTCTTCCATTCAATACTCCTCTCATCTGGTTCAAACATATTCTTTAAATAGTAATAATTTAGTCTTTCATACACCACCTCTGGTCTAGTATCACCATAATTCATCTTGTAAAGATTCCAGAGTTGAGTAATATCATCCCTATCCATGTAGTGCAACATCTGAGAAAAACTAATATATCCCACACTTGAACCATTTGATCTCTTAATCACCCAGCATACTTGACTATCATTTAGAACCTCATGTGAATATGAAATGATTGGATATTTTATTGATAAAGGAACTTCATTAAGTAACTCAGGCTCTTCTTGAGGTTCATGAACTGTGAGATCTATAATCCCTTTCATATCATCTGCAGTCACTTCTTCCTTCTCTGAATCACTATCCTCTTTCTCTGAATCACTTATCACTACTGACTGAGTTCTTCTCTTCTTCCTACCCACCTGCTTTACTTTCCTCCTATATCTCTTTGTACCAGCAGAGGATTCAGTCATTACTTCAGCTTCAACAATAATTTCATTCTCCTTTTCAACATCAGATACTATGGGCTTTGAAATACTTCCACTCCCAGATGCTTTCATATTGTCAGATCCCATAACTTCTGGATTTCTCTTCTTTTCAGAAACTTTTCTTGGATTAAGCTTAGCATAAGTTTCATAAAATTCCTTTTCAATTAAGGCATCTGACTTGCCTTTGAAATCCTTCATCTGATAATTTCTAGCATTCTTCAAGTAATACTTCATATCATTAACCACTGCTTTCCTTGAAGGTGACTTAGGTTTGTAACCATGCTTCTGTGCTTCTTTAATCCTCATAATCAGCTCTTCCCACTTAGCTAATCCATTCTTTCTGAGTATAAACTCAACAAGCTCTTTTGTCTTTTCATTTCCATCCAACTGCTCATCATTTGTTATCAACCTAGCTTCACCTCTTACAATCATATCAGAATCAATGAAATACAGCAATTGTTCATTTAATTCTTCTTGATTAACTTCTTTAAATGTAGAGCTTTCCATAAGTTCAAACTGATTTCTCTCTTCATCAGCTGCAACACTTCTTGCATATTCTTCATCCTGAGCAATCTGAGCTTGTTCATCAGCCAACTTTTGCTTCCTTTCAAGCTCTTCAGTAGATTCAGTAGCAGGTTGTTGTTGTGATGGTGTGGGTGTTTTAGTTCCTTTGTTCATGTTCAGCAGTACTTGAGCTAAAGTCATCAGTTCATCATCTGAATCAGCAGAGTCCTTTACTCCTGCACTCTTCTCAGTATCATCAGCAGAAACCTTTAACCCATCAGCAGAGTGTTCTGCACCAGCAGAGTCAACCTTGTCACTCTTATCACCAACATTTTCAACAAAGTCCTTTTCAACCTCCCCTGAACCTATTACAACTTCCTGATCCTGATCATTCACTACAGTCTCCTGATCATTCCTCCCCTATTTGGAAGCATCCTCTTCCAAACTTGGTTTGGAACTCTTCTTTAGCCTCTTCTCAAGATGAGTAATCCTTATTTTAAGCCTTCTAATTTCAGCACCCTGAGTAGCTTTGACTGTCTTTAATTCCTTTCGAAGAACAAGGACCTCCTTTGACAATTTTGTACAGTTATCCGTCAATTCTTTTAATTGTTTCATGATATCCTCACAACTTCGGTCTGTGTAACCTGACCCGAGAGGTTGATCATAGGAATTGGCATTATGTACTGGTGTTTTAACTGTCAAATCCTCAGTGTCATGTTCAATACTAGCATCAACACTTCGACCTGTGTAACCTGGTCCGAGAGGTGTATCATGTGCAATGTCAATATGTACATCAGTGTCCATCAATTCAATAGTTTCATCTCTGTCCTCATCACTTCGAGATGTGTTACCTTCTCCGAGAGGTGAATCTTGGGACACAAACTCAGTCTCAACCCTAGGTTGAACATCTGAGCCCCCCATAGAAGCCATTTGGCTGGGGTTACCATCAGTTGTATTGGGTTCTTGAGAACCTTCTACAAAAGATGTTGCCATGGTTGAGGTCTTAAGTATGTTAGCACTGTCCTGCTCAACTACTAAGTTGGAAACAGTAGTGCCAGCCTCTTCCATCATGATACCTCCAACACCTGTATCAGCCTCATCTGCATCCATACTAACATTGGCCTGAGGTAGCACAATGTCCTCATGTGGTGAAGTCCTAGGTGATTGGGTATTTTGGGGTTCATGTGACACTGATACATTCAAACTTGTTGATGAGGATGTGTGATGGGAAGTTGTGGGTGTTCCAGCCTCTTCATCCTCATGCACTGCAGCCACTATATTCAAGATGTGCTCAGTTAGGGGAGTTATAGTACCAGAAAATCCCTTTCCATTCTTCTTTAGAAATGCAAACATCTTGATTGCCATTCTACTACAGGGCTCAACATTTGTATGCCTCAAGGGTTCTGTTAGCTGAGAGTTGATAACAAGTTGTAGAAACCTTGGATACAAATAGAATTTCTTCTTAAGAAACTTCTTCATCCCCTCAAATATCATAGAAGAAAAATCAAAGGGTTGCCCTGTTGCCAAACACACTAAAGCCATAGCCTGAGAAGCACTAAACTCACTCCATCCACCTACTTTGGGAAACAAGTAGTGTTGAAGAGTATGTAGCAAAAACTTCCAATGGGGACAAAGATGACCTTTCAAAAATGTGCCACCAGCCTCAGGTCTCTCATATCCAATATTCTCAAGCTCAGTCAACACAATTTCTGGGGTAAGAGTAGGGGGTGTAGGTATGCCTGATAAGCGAAGACTTCTTTTAATGGTTGTTTCACTAACTACAATATTCTCCCCATCTACACAACCTATCAATCTTTCCTCACCATCTAGTATATCTGATGCGTGCGATGTGTCGTTGCGGTTTAGCAGTATTAATGCCTACTCAAGTTTTAAATTTATATTTAGCCGACTTATCAATAACACACACACTTAACGAGCAGTGTACCCGGTCAGTATGAATATAATGGTAAGTAGAGTGTCGATCACTAAGAGTGGAACGTATTATCTAGTTATTCTAATCAGTATTTTAATATATTAAGTTAGCTATACAATCTAATCTAACGCAAGGGGGGTTCAGCCTGAGAGACTGGCACGATTTGGTTGCAATTAAATAATAAACTAAACCAATAGGCACGAATCAGCGAATAGCACACACGTACACAGATAAATACTCGAGACAATAAGAGGGCTGTCCTTATGATAAGTAGTTTGTCACTTGTTTTATTGCTAGTGTTATATGAAGTGTATAGTTCGATGCAACGCACCGAGATTAAGTCCTTTCTCGTTGGTTCTAATCTTATCGGTGAGTAAACCCTTAATGATTACTTATGACTATCCTATTTATCTTTCTCCTACTTTTCTACAGACCATAGAATGCATAGGCGATCTAATAAATAGGCGAGGGCAGAGGCATGGCGACCCGATCAACGCTCAGCTAGACACAGAGGTTATTAATGCACTAATAAAAGTCACCAAAGACATCAACATATAAACTTTAATTAATGAGAAAGCAGTTTTAAGGGAGTGCAATCTTTCCGTTGTCACATTACACAAGCCACCAATCTTGATGAATTAAAGTTTACTAACACAATAAAACAAAACTACTTAATGAATTAAACACATGCAGCACCTTCTTACAGCTCTTGTATCTTTGATTTGAGTGTGTCTTGTGCTCGCTATTCGACTGAATTCGCCCTTGGTTTCTGTACTTCGGTCTTCGTGTATAATATATGTCCCCCAAAATTCGTCTGGTCTTGGGGTATTTATAGTTTCTGTCTGAGGGTAAGATGCGGCGCATCTAGTAAGTAGATGCGGCGCATTTACTTAACTTCGCGTGGGGTCCAAGATTATAATATTCAGGAATATTCGTACACCGCCAGAAGATGCGGCGTATCTTTATCTTTGGATGCGGCGCATGTCCTCTTGTATCTTGGATCGTATCTGGTGAAATATTGATAGTGATACGCCGTATGTGATAAGTGAGATGCGGCGCATCTGGAGCAGATTAGTCTTGATCTTGTACATTTTAGTAGACTCTTAACTTCTTGCATGTTTTGCCCCATAATTAGTCCAAAATCGCCAAGTTTCACCAAATGCTTGTTTTCAACTGAGAATTACAAAAGTAAACGATTAAGTATCAATCCTCATACATAATATAATAAAACAAGTCAAATTAATAGGATAAATGATAGTAATAAAATGTACTTATTTGAGTTCATCAATATCCAACTTAACAGTTGACCAAAATTGTTGCATATGAGATTGATAAATGGTAGGAGCAACTGTTAACGCATACCTTAATCTAGACGAACTCAGAAAATCCATAACCTCATGAAATCCATCAGCTGCAGTAACTTTACTAAGAAAAGCTATCTGATTGTGTTCATCCGGAAACGTTCTTCGAGCCATTTGATTTGGGGGTTTTCAGTGAAATGATATGAATTATTGTTCTTGGGTGAAAGTAGAATATAATTTTGAGCAATTAAAATGTAATGAGATCAAATTGGTGAAAGATACCGTTTTGATCTAATTAGGTTTAAGAACGCGCCAAAAGTTTCAGTTTGACCCTTCAACTTTCAAACTCATCAGCAGAGTTAAGAAAGTGTTGACCAAAAGTCAACTTTCCCAATATCTTCAAAATTACTTCCTTAAATACCATACCAACCCTTCATTGAAGTCCAAAAAGCCCTTAATTTCTTTAGCAAAACCCCAATTCACAAACCCTAACTCAAAATCAACAAATCATGAGTTCATCAAAAGCTCCAATCATCGACATTTCCTCAGATTCATCATCAGACGATTCAGAAGGATGGGCAAGTTACTTTCCTCAAGGTTATCTTCCAAGTTCATCTTCAGCACAATCAAAAGGCAAAGCGGTTGTCGAAGAGGAATATTCTGACCCACTTCCATCAACACCATCCTCCTTTGAAGATTCTGATGATGAAGAAAAAACAAAAATCGATCCTCCAAGGCATCCTTTAACCGCTGAGCTTCAAAAACAAATGGAGAATGCCGCCGCCGCCTTTGCGAAGAGTGTCCACCTGCCTCATCCAAAGCCAAGTACAGTTGAGCAGAAACCCCTTGTTCCAAAGAAGAAGAAGCAGCAGAAGAAATCAGCTCCCTCGATAAGCCAACAGCAGAGTCCACCACCACGACCAGTAGTACTTGCACTTCCCTGTCCAAGGGTGTCAGAGGCCATGGGCACTAGGGGACCTCGTAGCAAGGTCATGCCTGACTTTGCTAGAATTTAGGTTGTGAATCTTTGAATCTTGTTGTCTTTTGATCTATCTTTTGAATAGCATGAATGTATGGAAACTGTATGATGTACTGATGCCTTTATTATCAATGAACTTCCTCTTTTCATGTTGTACTTGATTGTGTATGTATATGTATCTGCAAAAGGTTAGTAGCAAACAACAAACACAAGCAAGAATATTCCATAATAGCAGCAGAGTAGGCATAGCAATAAACAACTAAACAGCAGACTTTGACTAAACACCAGATAATGACTAATCAACAGCACAAATCCTTACAAAATTTTACAAAAGCATACAGAGATAAGATGTTTAAAGATTTAAAGATTGATCATACCAATACTAGCAACTAAAAATTGAAATCTACTTATATCAAAACTTTTGGTAAGTAAATCAGCAACATTGTTGTCAGTATGTATTTTAACCACTTGAATTAACTTTTTCTCATAACAATCTCTAATAAAATGATGTCTTATCTCAATGTGTTTTGTTTTAGAATGAAAAACAGGATTTTTGATAATACACATTGTGCTGTTGTTGTCAATATAAATTTTGGTGTTCATGAAATTGTACCCATAATCCAGTAGTTGGTTCTGAATCCAGAGCACTTGTCCACAGCAGCTAGAAGCAGCAACATATTCTGCTTCTGTTGTTGAGTTAGCCACAACTGTCTATTTCTTGCATTGCCAGGAGATTAGCCTATGACCAAGGTACTGACAGCCTCCAGTGGTTGACTTTCTATCCAAAGTAGCTCCAGCATAGTCACTATCTGAGTATGCTATCAAGTCAAAGGGTGAATTATTAGGATACCAAAGGCCTAATTTTGGTTGACCCTTTAGGTACCTAAAAATTCTTTTGACTACTTCCAAGTGTGAAACTTTTGGGGACACTTGAAATCTAGCACAAGCAAACACAGAAAACATGATATCTGGCCTTGAAGCAGTCAGATACATCAATGAACCAATCATTGATCTATACAAATGCACATCAACCTCTTCCCCATCTTCATCCTTGATCAAAGGTTTGTTTTTATCCATGGGAGTCTTTGCTGCTTTCACATCCTTGAAACCAAATTTCTTCAACAACTCAGCCACATACTTATCTTGGCTAATAAAAATCCCATATGACTTCTGCTTAACTTGAAGCCCTAAAAAGAAAGTCACTTCTCCCATAGAACTCATCTCAAACCTGCTGTGCATAAGCTTCTCAAATCCTTCACATAACACCTTATTTGTAGACCCAAAAATGATATCATCTACATAAACCTGGACAAGTAGAATATCCTTTTTGTCTTTCTTAATGAACAAAGTTTTATCAATGGTTCCTCTGCAAAAACCATTATTCAACAAATATGTGGATAAGGTGTCATACCAAGCTCTAGGAGCTTGATGTAGTCCATACAGTGCTTTCTTCACTTTGTAGACCCTATCAGGATACTTAGGATCTTCAAACCAAGGTGGTTGCATCACATAAACTTCATCAGGAATCTTTCCATACAAGAAAGCACTTTTCACATCCATTTGATACACAGGAAAATTCTTAAATGAGGCATATGCTAGGAACAATCTGATAGCCTCAATTCTTGCAACTGGGGCAAATACCTCATCATAAACTATACCTTCTTCCTGAGTAAATCCCTGAGCCACTAATCTAGCCTTGTTTCTGATAACAACTCCTCTCTCATCTCTTTTGCATCTGAACACCCATTTAGTACCAATTGCTCTTTGTCCATTAGGCAAATCCACCAATGTCCAGACTTCTTGAAGCTTGAACTGCAGCAACTCCTCTTGCATAGCTTCAACCCAACTTTCATCTTTCATAGCCTTATGAATGGTCTTGGGTTCTTCTTGAGATAGGAAACAGGCAAACATGCAATTCTGTAAATCCTTGTGGCTATTCCTCTTCTTGAGTGTTTGAGCAAATAATCCCTGATCAAGCAAATCACTTAACCCTTTTGATTTACTTCTGGTCTGAACAGCAGAGTGAACATCACCAATTATTTGCTCCTTTGGATGATTCCTGTGGATTCTGGTTGTTGGAGTGGGACTAACAGGTATATCAATCTCCAAATTTGATAAATCAGCTTCAGCACCAAAAACATCAACAACTTCATCATCAGTATCCACATACACTTCTTGTAATTCAGGCATCTCATCAGAAGAATCATCATCAGAATCACCATCTTTATCAGTAGAGTCCTTTGGTATAGCAGCAGAGTTACCAAACCTAACAACAGAGTGTTTGGGCCTAACAGCAGAGTGTTTTGGCTTATCAGCAGAGTGCTTTGGCTTGGCAGCAGAGTTGAGAGAACTACCGCTATGTTTATTTCCTTGTTGCCCAGCAACATCTGACTCTGTATTCCGTTCCTTATCATCATTCTTGACATCATGAGAAGGTTCATCATCACCTTCTACATTAACCTTTGGAACTTCCTTATGAACAGCAGCATCATCTGAACTTTTTCCCTCTTTAGCTGTTGGAGTGAAGTACTGATCATACTTGCTTCTTTCAATCAAAACAAACTCCTCTGCAGGCTCATCCTTCTTTGCTTGTGTACCTGCATTAGGGTTAGTTTGTGTACCTGCAGACATGTTAGTAGTACCTGCAATGACTGGTTGATAATTCATACTCTTGGTTAAAGAATCAATATCAAACATCCACTCAGGACCTTTTCCATCAACATTAGGTGTGGTTTCTCTAATTCTAACATGCAAATTTTCCACCACATGCCCAGTCCTTTGATTGAAAACCCTAAAAGCCTTACTTTCAGTAGAGTATCCAACAAAGTAACCTATGTCTGCTTTCTCACTAAACTTGCCTAAGTGGTCAATGGTGTTTAAGATAGTGACAGGATACCCAAATGGTCTAAAGAAATCAATCAGTGGTTTCCTACCATGCAATAACTCATAAGGGGTCTTATTGTGAGGTTTAACTATCTTAGTTCTATTTTGCACATAGCAAGCAGTGTTGACTGCTTCAGCCCAAAAGATAGTAGGTAACTTAGACTCTGACAACATAGTCCTAGCAGCTTCAATTAATGTTCTATTTCTCCTCTCAGCCACACCATTTTGCTGAGGAGTTCTAGCCACACTAAATTGTCTAGTTATACCCTTTTCCTCACAGAACTGATTCATTACTTGATTCTTAAACTCAGTTCCATTGTCACATCTGATGATCTTAACCTTGTGATTAAATAGGTTTTCTATCCTTGTAATAAAAGCCTTAAGGATGCCTGATGTCTCATTCTTAGTAGCTAAGAAGAATACCCAAGTAAACCTACTAAAATCATCAGTAACCACTAAGCCATACATCTTTTTGTTCAAACTATTCACATAAGTGGGTCCAAATAGGTCCATTTGTAGCATAAACAAGGGTTCAGTTATAGAATTCACCAATTTGGACTTACAAGATGCTCTATGTTGCTTTCCCATTTGGCAAGCAACACATACTTCAGGATTCTCAAAAATCTTTGAAGGTAATCCTCTGACCAAGTTCCCTTTCACCAACTTGTTGATAGCCTTGTAGTTCAGATGTCCAAGCCTTCTGTGCCATAGTTTGGATTCATCAATAGTGGCTTTGGCAAACAGACAAGTAAAATCTCTTTTGGGAATAATGTTCTTTATGTCCACACTGTATATGTTGTCATTTCTAGGGACTTTAAGAAGTACCAATTTATCATCAGGTATCTTATAGTCGGGAGATAAGACAAGACATTCAGTGTCTGTAAAAAGAACAAAATTCTTTCTGTCACACATTTGTGAGACACTAAAAAGATTGAACTTTAAGCCATTCACCAAATACACTTTTTCAAAATCCAATTTTCCAGTTCTGATTATGCCTTTACCAACAATTTTTCCTCCTTTTGGGTCATTCCCAAAAGCAACATATCCACCATCCAAAGCTTCAAAATTCTCCAAATTGCTTTGGTCTCCAGTCATGTGTGAAGAGCATCCACTATCAAAAATGCATTTATCCTTTAGCTCCTTTTGTAGATTGCCCTGCACAAAAAGTAAGAGAATTAGTTTCTCTTAGGGACCCAAGCCATTACTGACTTGGATCTACCTTGTGCATCAAAGTAGTCAAATTTCTTCAACTGCATTGGTGCACTGCTGTGTCTGAGAACATGATCCAAAACTTTAACTTTAGGTTTCCAGACCCAGCAAGCTGAGGCTTTAACAACATAAAAATGATTGCCCACAACAGTATCAGTGACAACTTTAGGCAAAACAGCAGAGTCTACTTTAACAACAGAGTTTGCCTTAACAGCAGAGTCAACTATATCCTTCTTTATAGGCACTGTTGGTGCAATAGGAGAGATAACTCTAGAAGTACCATCTCTCATCAAAACTTCCCTAGGAACCATATTTCTTTTGGGGTGAGGGTGAGACTTTCTAGCATAGTTTCTATGGTTCACCCTTGTGTACTGGTTCCAAGCTGGTTTCTTATAGCACTCATCTTGCAGATGTTCAAAACTACCACAACAATAACAAGCCTTCTTAAGTAATTGAAAATCAGTACCTAATTTTTGTGAAACTAGGTTGTTCCAATTTCTCTGGTTTCCCCTAGGCAAGTTATTTGTTCTTTTAGGATATACTCTAGGTGTGTAATCATATTCTGCCATCTTCCTAGAGATACCTTTACCAAACCTAGGCTTAACAAACTCAACCTTTTTAGCCTTAGGTACTTTTGATTCAACAACAGTAGGAATTTCTTCCTTTTTGTTCTTAGGGGTTGAATCAGATTCCACTACATCATCATCACTGTCAGACACCCAATTTTCAATCAGGGGTGCTTGTTCATACCTCTTTACTTCAACCTTAGGTGACTCTATTTCTTTTTCACTAGTTTCAACTACAGGTTTACTAGTTTCACCTACAGGTTTGGCCTCAGACTCAGATATGAAAGTCAATGTCCTAGTAGGAGGGGCATTGGCACTAAGCTTTGTAGGGTGAGCAACAGCATTATATCCTATACCATTAAAGTGTCTACCTAATGGTTTACTGAGAATGTCAGTGGCAAATTGTTGTTTTTCCACCCTAACAATGTGTTTTTCAGTTTCACTCTTAGCTAAGTCTCTAGCCTGTTCAGCCTCTCCTACTTTTTCCATAAGAACCTTAATCTCATCATCTTTCTTGATAATTTCATTTTTCAGGATAGTGATCTGATCAAGGTATTCAATTTCAGCCTTTTTATAAAATTCTAGCTTCTCTTCTAAGTTCTTTAAACCATATGCATAACTAAGATTATCTAGCTTAAGTGTTTCATTTTCCATTTTAAGGTTTCCATTGCTAGACTTAAGTATCTCAATTGTATCAGAACATGATTTAAAAGAACAAGATGATTCATTGGATACCTCCGAGTCTGATCCAGAAGAAGAATAGGCCATGAGAGCAAAATGCTGTACTTCAGGTTCCTCTTCAGCTATCAATGCACAATTTGGACCATCCTCAGCAAGATCACTCCAATCATAATCACCTAACCCATCACATGATACCATAGCAGTAGTAGAATTTGGCTCTTCATCAGCAGAATTCTTGAAATTCTCATTGCTTCTTTTTGGTGCTTTGCATTCTCTTGCAAAGTGTCCCTTCTTTCTGCAGTTAAAACATTCAGCCTTTGACTTGTCAAATCCCACACTTTTGTTCCTTCTGAACTTCATCTCTTTTCCAGTGCGCTTAAGAAACCTTCTTGCCCTCATAGTAAGCATTGCAAACTGCCATTGCATATCAATCTCCTCAACATCATCAGGATCAAGTTCATCCAAATCTTGAGGCATGACTGAAGTACTTGTAGTAAGTTCAGCCAAATAAGCACAAATTGCAGCATCACTGATGGTGTTGGTGTTAGCAGAGTCAGCAGCAGAGACATGTGATCCAACAGCAGGAGCAAAAGCACCAGCAGCAGAGTGCTGTTCTTGATGTCTACCAGTATTCTTGCCGTTTGAGGAAACAAAAGCAAGATTATTTGTGGTAGAAGATGAGCTTGACAATCCTTTAACTTCATATTCATACACTTTCAAGTTGTTATACAGATCATCCAATGTCATAGTATCAAAATCTTCCTTGTGTCTCCAAACCACTGTATGAGTGTTCCATTCAGAAGATAGACTTCTCAGAAACTTTAGATTGATATCTTCTTGAGGTACATCAATCTTCAAAAGAGCCATCTGACTGGTTAACTTATGAAGTCGATCATAAGTTCCTTCAATGTTCTCAGAACTTAAAGCAGTGAAAGTCTCAAACTGATGCTTCAGTAGATTCTTTCTTGATTTCTTGGTAGCTTCATTCCCACCAAATCGAAGTTCGATTGCTTCCCATAACTCCTTAGCAGACTCAATATGATTAAAGCTCAATTGATAATCATTAGGTATTCCCATCATGAGAATACTGTGAGCCTTAACCTCCAATCTTCTCTGTGCTTTCTCCTCACTTGTCTTGAGAGTCAAGACTGATCCAGTAGCAGTCTTGGTTTGCACACTGTCGCCATGAAGAACAACTTCCCAAAGTGAGTAATCAACCATTCTTATGTATTGTTGAATCCTCATCTTCCAGATCTCATACTCTCCAGTCTTGAGCATGGGAACTCTTGATGCAGTAACCATGTGTGTTGAATCGGAATCCATTGCTTAATTAGATGATTAGCAGATCTTGTATTCAGAAATTCTTCTTGGTACCAGTTTCTAGATCACAAGCTCTGATACCACTTGTTGATCCCAGTTGAGCTTCACGATCTTATTAATTACCTTAGATAAATCTAAAGTAATCGGTATAGAAACTGATCTTGAGTTGTATATCAAATATTATGCGGAAACTAATACTTGATCTTAAGAAGAATAAACACAAACGAATTCTCAAACAACACTTCAATATTAATACGATTGCTCAACAGCAATAGGGTTACAAGAAACCTTGAAGTGTAAAACAATACGTATGCTAAGATAATCGATTTCTAACTCTAACCCTAGAATCTCCTTTTATAGCGTAAGGAGTCCTAGTCGGTTTACAAGACTTCCTATACAAGAAAAATATTCATACGTATCTTTTCTATACTTATCCTTAACATACTATACATATCTAATAAGCAGCAGAGTAATTCTTCTAGCAGCAGAGTCTTCGTGAGCTAGCAGCAGAGTTACACTTTGCTTATTCTTCCAAACCAGCAGAGTCACAAACAGCAGAGTTATTATGCTAATCAGCAGAGTCACATAACTATTCAGCAGAGTTATGTTTCTCGAATCAGCAGCATTTTAGACCCAACATCTACTATTTCTTTTCTTGTGTTGTAAACTCTAAATGCTTTGTTATTAAGAGAATAACCAACAAAGAAACCTTCATCTGCCTTACCATCGAATTTTCCTAAATGGTCTAAGGTATTGAGAATTGTCACATGACATCCAAAAGGTCTAAGAAATCCTATTGCAGGAGTTCTACTATTAAAAAGTTCATATGATGTCTTATTGTGAGGCTGCACAACTAAAACTCTATTTTGAACATAGCAAGCAGTGTTGACTGCCTCTGCCCAAAAATTTATTGGTAGCTTAGAATCAGCTAACATTGTTCTAGCAGCTTCAATTAGTGTTCTATTCTTTCTTTCAGCTACACCATTCTGTTGTGGTGTTCTAGTAACACTAAATTCTCTCTTAATACCTTTTTCTTTGCAGAAGTCATCTATAACTCTATTCTTAAACTCTGTCCCATTATCACATCTAATGACTTTTACTTTCTTGCTTACTTGATTTTCTATCTGTGTAATGAAGTCCTTAAGGATGCTTGATGTCTCATCCTTAGTGGCTAAAAAGAAAACCCATGTAAATCTACTATAGTCATCAGTAATAACTAGACAATATCTCTTATGCATTATGCTCATTACTGAAACAGGTCCAAATAAGTCCATATGAAGCATAAACAAAGGCTGATTGATAGAGTTAAAAATCTTGGGCTTATAAGTGGCTTTGTGTTGTTTGCCTTTTAGACAAGCAATGCATGTTTGATCATTTTCAAATCTTTTGTGAGGTAAACCTCTTACCAAACCATTCTTAACAATTTTATTTATGGTTTTGAAGTTAATATGACCAAGCCTTCTATGCCATTTCATTGATTCATCCAATGTGGCTTTTGTAACAAGACAAGTTAAATTCTTTTTAGGAATAATATTCTTCATGTCTACACTGTACATATTGCCCTTTCTAGGAATTCTAAGAAGTACTTGACTTTCATCAGGCATCTTAAAATCAGGAGAAAGTACAAGACATTCAAGCATTCCACTTTCTTCTTATCGAACCCAGCAGTATCATTACCATTTATGGTAATTTGCTTTCCAGTTTTCTGCCAAAACTTCTTAGCCCTCATGCTAAGTAAAGCAACTTGCCACTTAATATCCATCTCTTCCAAATCATCACCATCTACCTGCTCAAGGTCTTCATGATTTAGAGGAGAACCACTAGCTTGACTGGTTATAAAGGCATAAAATGTTGGATCTCCAAGTCCAGCAATATCCTTTTGTAAACTAGTAGAAGGACCACCATAAGTAACATTAGAAACACTTTCAACTTCATCTACCTCTTCTGCATGACTAACACTAGGAACTGATAAGAGTGCAGCATTCCCAGAACTAGTACCATAATTTCCGCCTCTCTTCAGACTTTGTTCAACAATTTTAAAGTTGTTAAACAAATCATTAAGCTTCATTGTTTCAATTTCTGGTTTGTTCATCCAGACAATAACATGAGTATGGAATTCATTAGGTAGACTTTTCAAGAACTTCATGTTGAGATCTTCCTTCTCAGTCTCAACACCCAACACAACTAACTGACTAACAAGCATGTGTAGCCTTGAAAATAGTTTGTCAAGAGACTCATTACTAAAAGCAGTAAAGTTTTCAAATTGGTGCTTTAGTAAAGTCTTCTGTGTCTTTTTGGTAGTTTCATTACCACCAAACCATGCACAAATCTCTTCAAAAAGAGTTTTTGCATCAAGATATTTGTTAAAAGATAGCATCTGCTCACCAGGAATGGTCATAAGCAACAAGTTTCTTGCTTTCTGATCATTTCTCTTCTGTATCTTTTCATCATTGGAAACTGGTCCAGTATTTCTTTTTCTAACTGTCTTTCCTTCAACAAGAACATCTGAATAGCCTAAAGTGAAGGAATCACCATACTTAATTATGTCCCAAAGAGCATAATCTTGAACCAAAAAATATTGCTCAACTCTCATCCTCCATAACTCAAACTCATTGGGTTTGATCATGGGCAACTTTGCAGCAACATTTGTTTAAACATCTTGTACATCCATTTCTAGTTTCTTCTAAAAACAACAATATCAACTCTAGCTCTGATACCACTTTCTAGGATCCTGGACACACGATTAAGGTGGTTAAACCTTGTAACTTTGTGTGTATGATATGTTGTATTAAAATGATTAAGTGCGCGGAATTCACTCAACCAAACTTAGAAGGTTGTGTATGTTATGGAAATGGAATTGTTATGTTTGTTAGTTAGCAATGAACACATAAAGATTATCACCAAACGATTCAATATTATTAAAGATAATAATACGAGTGATCTTGAAATATCACTAGGGTTACAACCTTGAATCTTA
Organism: Artemisia tridentata subsp. tridentata; assembly: GCA_021014915.2. Taxonomy (NCBI): domain Eukaryota; kingdom Viridiplantae; phylum Streptophyta; class Magnoliopsida; order Asterales; family Asteraceae; genus Artemisia; species Artemisia tridentata. The sequence continues at coordinate 207,054,943 of CP139501.1, forward strand.
AGTCTTTATCACTTGTGATATATTTGTGTTTGTTCAAACAGTTATATGTTCTATATCTTAACACACTTGACTACTATGTTCTAACACTTTAAATATCACAACTAAGATCTCTTTTATAGTCAAAAGATCTTTACATATGGCTTAAAGTCTTGGCCGACTTACTTTGTTAACTTATCCTATAGAGTGTCAGTACATCAGATACAACATGTATCTATGTATACAACTTGTTAACTAAGCACATGGAGTAAGATATTATCTACCGTATATTGTTGACCAAAATACAATAAATATCTTTTCGATCTTATCCTTTCATCAGCAGAGTGTTCACTATCAGCAGCAACGAGTTATCGCTATCAGCAGGAACCATCAGCAGAATGCTAAGTCTATCAGCAGAGTCATTTATCACTATCAGCAGAGTGAAATGTTCTATCAGCAGAATCAACATTATCAGCAGAAACCATTTTGCACTAGCGGCAGAATTACACTTAGATTATTTCTTGGATTAGAACCCGATATTAAACATCTTGAATATTTAATTCCCAACAATCCTCCCCTAAACATGTGAATCCTTTCAAACATGTTTCTGAGTTAAATCTTGGATTGAAGATCTTTCAAACACTTATGTTCTTCAAGATTGAATATCTTCTCAGTAATTCATCTACTTTGCTCTTCTTTGACTTTAACAATATCAAAATATATTGAACCAATCTTGGACTAAAAGATGGTGCAATTTCCTTGGATGGAGGAATTATAAGAGGCAATGATGCTGTGTATCTTGGATGCTTGTTTCAACAAGTGAAATCATCTAACCAGCATGTCTTTGAAGTGAAATTGAAACCTTTCTTCGTTTGATCTAGATAGAACTTTCTCCTTTGGAATGTTCTTGTCATTTTCAACCTCCTCATCATCTTGTATGCTCTTGTCTTCTCCTTCCTTTTATTGGATTATCTTCCTTTTCTGGGCCATTATTTCCTCCCCTGAGATTGTTACCTCCCCTGAAGCAAATAACTTTTGTTTCCTCCCCTTGTTTGGAAGATCTCACTATGTACTTTTAAATCTTTCCTTATCATCTGATCCTGCATTGAGAACTTGTTGTCAGACAATGTTGTACATGAAGCCATCAATTCCTTAAGAGTTTAAGTTACTGCCCTCATCACTTCTAGGTGTGTTAACTCCTATGAGAGGTGAATTAGTGGACATTTTGATTCATGATCCATCAATCAAATGGTTTTTGTGAATCCTTGAAAATCCTTTTAAGAAATCATTTGACTTAGTAGTATGTTCATGGTTTTAGAATTGAAAAATCATACTACTTTCAACCATTTTGAAGAAATCAAGTGTATAACAGACACTTAATCAGCATTTCGGTTTAAAGCAACCTCTGGTTGTGTGAGAACCAATATTTTTCAGTTATAAATAACTGCCTGTGTAAAGATAAACTCATTCAAAGAGCTTTCTTGACTGGGTTTCCAGCTCATAGTAATTGTTGCCTCTAATACAAGTGTTAGATTCACTTTCACTAGCTGTTCTTTCTATCAGATGTCCTCAGACTTGCACATTATACTTAAAGTATAAAATGATAGAAAGTGAGTTGTATCAGTTACTATCTGATCAACTAAGTCATCAATTCAATGTGAAATATCATAACTAGATTTCAAGAAAGAAGTTTTAAGGAGCTTTAAGGTCCCAAACTCAGTCCATCATAAACCTATTATGGTCAGCAGCTAATATCTCAATTCTGCTGTTTCCATTTCACTTGAAAACATCCATTGTGTTCACATATTCATACCTGAAATTGTTAGTCGAAAACCAAAAGAACAAAATACAAAGTACTTGTCTTGCATTAGTATAATCATAAGACCAACTATATGAATAACACAATTTAAATTTGTACTAGCAGCACCTTGTGTGCTTAGCAGTACCTTATGATACATTAGCAGTACCTTATAAATCCTGAAGTACCAACAAAAATTTATTTACATAAACACATTATTTGAAAATTTTAAAGATTAAGCATTCCAATACTTGCTACCAAGTACTGAAATCTTGAAACATCAAAAGCTTTTGTTAGCAGATCTGCAAAATTATGTTCTAAAACAATTTTAAGAACTTGAATTAATCTTTTCTCATTGCAGTCTCTTATAAAGTGATGTCTAATTTTAATGTGTTTTGTTTTAGAATGTTGCACTGGATTTTTAATAATAAAAATTGTACTACTATTATCAATATGAATAACAGTGTTTAAGAAATTGTACCCATAATCAAGGAGTTGGTTTTGAAGCCATAGAACTTGACTAGAGCAACTTGCAGCAGCTATGTATTCAGCTTCAGTTGTTGAATTTGCCACACTTGTTTGCTTCTTACATTGCCATGAGACAAGTCTACACCCAAGGAATTGACATCCTCCAGTTGTTGACTTTCTGTCCAAGCTAGCACCAGCATAATCACTATCCGAATATGCTACCAAGTCAAAAGGAGATTCCTTTGAATACCATAGACCCAACCTTGGTTGACCTTTGAGATATCTAAAAATTCTCTTGACTGCAGTTAAATGAGAAACCTTTGGAGTAACTTGAAATCTTGCACAAACACAAACAGGAAACATGATATCAGGTCTAGATGATGTAAGATACATCAAAGAGCCTATCATAGATATGTAATTGTGTACATCTACATTTTCTCCATCTTCATCTTTCAGAAGGTGCTTCTCAGAGTCCATTGGTGTGCTTGCTATTTTTGAATCAGCAAATTGAAATTTTCTAAGTATCTCTGCAACATATTTGTCTTGACTAATAAATATGCCTTCAGATGATTGCTTAACTTGCAAACCCAAAAAGAATGTAAGTTCTCCCATAGAACTCATCTGAAACTTATCTTTCATAAGCTTCTCAAACTCTAAACACATATCTTTCCTAGTAGATCCAAAGATAATGTCATCCACATACACCTGCACTAACAGAAGATCCTTCTTGTGCTGTTTGATGAACAGTGTCTGATCAATCTTTCCTCTTTGAAATCCATTTTCTAATAAGTAGGAAGCTAGTGTTGCATACCAAGCTCTTGGTGCCTGATGAAGGCCATAAAGAGCTTTCACTACTCTGTACACTTTGTTTGGATGTAATGGGTCAATGAAGCCTGGAGGTTGTGAAACATACACCTCTTCTCCAATTTCACCATATAAAAATGCACTTTTGACATCCATTTGGTAGACTGTGAAGCCTAAAAATGAAGCATAAGCTAGAAACAGCCTAATTGCCTCAATCCTTGCTACTGGAGCATACACTTCATCATAATCTATCCCTTCTTCTTGTGTGTACCCTTGCGCTACTAATCTAGCCTTATTCTTGATCACTATTCCTCTTTCATCCCTTTTGTTCTTAAAAACCCATCTAGTGCCAATTACCTTCACACCTGTAGGTAAATCAACTAGCACCCAAACCTTTTGAATCTTGAACTGAAGAAGCTCTTCTTGCATAGCCTCTAACCAGCTTGAATCATCTAGGGCTGTAAGAATTGTCTTTGGTTCAGCTTGTGAGAGAAAACATACAAACAAGCAAGAGTTTAAAAGCTCATGCTGTTTTGAAGCATAAAGGGCATCAAGAAGCCCTTGTTGGTCTGAAGACTTCAATTGTTGTCTTGTCTTCACACCTGACTGTATATCTCCAATCACATGTTCTAGGGAATGAACTTTGTGAATTCTTGATTGTGGTGTAGTAGGAACTTGATAATTTGATGGAAGATTGTTGAAATCCACCTCATTATCTGAGAATTTTGCTTCTTTTGTTTCTGAAGGGCCAGCAGCAGAGTCATTTGGCCGAACAGCAGAATCAGTAAGCTTATCAGCAGAGTCATCAGCAGAAACAGATACACTACCAGCAGCAATACTACCAGCAGAAACACTTTGTTGTTCCTGAGTTCCATATTCTTTACTTTCATCTTCAACACCTTCTTTAGCTTTACTAGAAGAAGATTCATCAGTTGTCGAAGTTGATTCCACAATTGAACTTGACCATATTGGCATTACCACATCATTTTGATCTTTCTCTAACTCTGCCTCATTTGTTGTATAAGAACCTGCAAAATCATTAGTTTCTGCAACAAAAGGCACATAATTCATTGAATTTGTTAGATATTCCAGATCAAATAGCCATTTTGGTCCTTGACCTTCTACATTGGATTTGTTTTCTAAAAACTCCACATGTAGATTTTCTTCTACTATTTCTTTTCTTGTGTTGTAAACTCTAAATGCTTTGCTATTAAGAGAATAACCAACAAAGAAACCTTCATCTGCCTTACCATCGAATTTTCCTAAATGGTCTAAGGTATTGAGAATTGTCACATGACATCTAAAAGGTCTAAGAAATCCTATTGCAGGAGTTCTACCATTAAAAAGTTCATATGATGTCTTATTGTGAGGCTGCACAACTAAAACTCTATTTTGAACATAGCAAGCAGTGTTGACTGCCTCTGCCCAAAAATTTATTGGTAGCTTAGAATCAGCTAACATTGTTCTAGCAGCTTCAATTAGTGTTCTATTCTTTCTTTCAGCTACACCATTCTATTGTGGTGTTCTAGTAACACTAAATTCTCTCTTAATACCTTTTTCTTTGCAGAAGTCATCCATAACTCTATTCTTAAACTCTGTCCCATTATCACATCTAATGACTTTTACTTTCTTGCTTACTTGATTTTCTATCTGTGTTATGAAGTCCTTAAGGATGCTTGATGTCTCATCCTTTGTGGCTAAAAAGAAAACCCATGTAAATCTACTATAGTCATCAGTAATAACTAGACAATATCTCTTATGCATTATGCTCATTACTGAAGCAGGTCCAAATAAGTCCATATGAAGCATAAAAAAAGACTGATTGATAGAGTTAAAAATCTTGGGCTTACAAGTGGCTTTGTGTTGTTTTCCTTTTAGACAAGCAATGCATGTTTGATCATTTTCAAATCTTTTGTGAGGTAAACCTCTTACCAAACCATTCTTAACAATTTTATTTATTGTTTTGAAGTTAATATGACCAAGCCTTCTATGCCATTTCATTGATTCATCCAATGTGGCTTTTGTAACAAGTCAAGTTAAATTCTTTTTAGGAATAATATTCTTCATGTCTACACTGTACATATTGCCCTTTCTAGGAATTCTAAGAAGTACTTGACTTTCATCAGGCATCTTAAAATCAGGAGAATGTACAAGACATTCAGTCTCACAGAAAAGAACATTATTCTTTTTGTCACACATTTGTGAAACACTAAAAAGATTATAATTTAGCTCTTTTACATAGTACACATCTTCAAAATCTAAATTTCCGGTTTTGATTGTACCTTTACCAGAAATTTTGCCACGAACACCCCCTCCAAAGGTAACATATCCTCCATTGAAAGCTTCAAAATCTGAGAGATAAGACATGTTGCCTGTCATGTGCCTTGAACATCCACTATCTGAGTATCCTTGATCCTCTTCCTGATCATTTGAATGTTCCTGCACACAAATAAGAGTGTTAGTTTCTTTTGGGGATCCAAGCCATTACTGACTTGGATCTGCCTCTTGCATCAATGTAATTGAATCTTTTGAGGATAGTTGATGCAACATTGGATTTGAGAATCCAACATGCTGAGGCCTTAACAGCATTTGCCCTTTTTCCCTTAGCAGCAGAGTGAACTACATACTTATCAGCAGAGTCTACTAACTTTGTAGTTGAACTCTTTGATCTCCAAATTTGTTTATGGACCACTGCTTTTGTTTGAATGGGCCTTAGAACAGTTATTGGTGCATGTTTGAAAAATGTTTTTGCACCCTTAGCTGTTGAGTTTGGGTTAATAGTCATAAATGGTCGAGCAGCAGGAACAAATTTTCTAGCAGCAGGATCATTTGGTCTATCAGCAGGATCAGATTTTGAGATAGACTTGCTTTTGACTACTCTGGGGTTTGATTTCTTAGAACTAGAGTGAAAGAGAGATTTAGGAGTTTGCCTTTTGTGGTTCACTCTATGGTTTTCATACCCAGATACCCATTGGTTACAGAAAGCTGCAAGATGGTCAATGATGCGTGGTTTTGCAACCTTACAACAGGTTTTACCTCTCGAGGGATCCCAAGAGGCTTACAACCCCACCAGGCAGTGTACCTGACCGATGTAGTATAGTGTAGTGGTAAGTACGGGGGATTGATCGTTCTCCACAGGGAATAGTGTTCGTTAGGTATGAAAAACTACTCTAATAGGTCTAAGGGTGAGAGAAGATTCTTTTTTATGTTTTTATAATTTTATGAAAGCAAGTAAAATCTCGGGTTTGAAAGAGTGGGCGGAATTAGTTGCTAGTCAACTAACCCAAATAACTACGAATGAAAATAAAATAAAATAACTGAAAATGAAAAGGTGGTAAAACGTATGTGGAGAGAAATGTGTTTACTTAGATTTCCTTACTCCCTAACTATCTTTTACCGGTTGATTAGTGTGTATTAATTGCGTGGATGACGGGTGTATTCCTTAATACCAATCGTGGGGTGGCGTACGTACTTCCCCAACTCTAATAGCTCCTACTTCACTCCTATGTCGAGCCGGCTAGGAAGCTCCTAACATGGGATCACTAGAATTCGCTTGTGCATTAAATACAACCATAAAAACCTTTAGTACGCATTGGTTCATGTTTCTTAAGACGTTCAAGCAAGTTACCGAATAGGAAGTTAGCCAGTTTTCTTAAGCCTAACATAGATAAACAATCATCCAATACAACTAATAACACACTAATAACCAATAATCAATAGCTAGGTTTCATTAGATCTAAGCAAACACAAGATAAATCTAGCCTAGCATGTTAAACAAAAGACAAGAACAAGATAGAATCAAACAACACATAGACATATTGAATGATTAATTGATAACTTATCTTCAATGTAACATGGAAGATCTCAAGGCAAAAAGCCTTGAAAAAACTGCTAAAATCGTCTTAGGGTTCTTACACACAAAGTTCCTCAATAAGTTCCACACTTATGACAAAAAAATTGCAAAACTATATATAGACTTTCAGATCTGACGGCGTCACGTTATGGAGTGTGACGCCGTCACCTCGCCGCTTTTAGGGTTCCCGGATGGCCTTCTTGACGCCGTCCCTCTTTAGCTCTCCGAAATCCGTTCTGGCTTATCAAGGCTTGACGCCGTCAGAATTAGGCGTGATGCCGTCCCGCTTTAACTTATACCGTGACGACCTTGATCATATTAAAGGGTGACGCCGTCAGAATTCCCATGCAAATTTCTCTGGCTTATCATGAGTAAATTTCACATCCACCACTTTTGCCAAGCCATGACGCCGTCTGGGGATAATCCTGACGCCGTCAAAGGTAACTTCGAGCATAATTTTAAGACTTTGTCGTTTTCTTCACTTTTATGCTCCAAAAACGTCCAAAATGCTTCCTTTTCCAGATTTCTTCTCCAAAGTACCTAAAATGACAAAAGGAACGATTTAGGGCAATATTTGATCAAATAAATACGATTTAGGGCTTAAATGACCCCCTAAAAGCGGTACACTTTTCGCTTCATCAAATACCCTTACACTTGAGATTTGCTTGTCCTCAAGCAAATGCGCTTTTATTCTAATCAAAATACAAGTTAGGGGTCATTTAACACTAATATAAAAGTAATTACAACAAGTATTCGTTCCACTTTAATCATAATAAGCACGGAGATTACAAACTAGCACCTCACAAGTAGTGTTTAGATACTCACATCTCTCAAGTGTCATCAAAATAAATCTCATAAATGAAAACGGATAATATCTCTCACTACCTGTCATAGCAAATAGATTACCATAGGCTTGGAAAAGGATCAAAAACCTCCTCCACTAGGCGTAAGCACCTAAGATAAACTATCAAAGAGGGCTTTTACATGGGTTATAACGTTAGGTGTAGGGATATGAAAAACACGGATTTGTTGGATAAGGGATATTTTACTGGTGGCGAGTTAAAGATCTTGATTAATTACATGTACTATACAATGTTGCTAAGCCAAGACTCGACTCAATCTTAAGCTAAAAACAAAATAACAAAAACATAAAATAAAACGGGATGGTAGTCCGTATGTTTTTTCTATTTTTCTTTTTCTCATTTTTTTTGTATTTTTCTTGGTTTTTCGATTTTTTTTTTTTGACATACACTCTTGCCCTACCATCCAAAGTAATACATCATAGGGGCGTTGCATTCCCCTTACACTTGAACTTTTACATAACTTTACAAATGCTATTCTAATGACTCGAATTAAGATAATCAAAACACTTGGAGTACTTTTTTAAAACATTTAGCACATATGGGGGTAATAAATGATGTTCTTCCCCATTACTCCATTACATTAGTAATTTACCCATGAGTCCCAATCGTCCCAAAATAATATGTACAAGGATATGACTCGACTTAGCAACCATGTAATCAACTAGATAATTAACTTGGGTTTAAACAAATGTTGTCACAATAATTCACTAAAAATGAGTGCATACAAGGTAGGCTAAGGAGATTTGGGTGTACATTTTAGTGGGGTGTAACAAATTCTTCCTTTAAGTAAAATGCTTAAAGGTCGAAACGAAAAGATAGGCTCTGAGGGGTGTACTAGGGGTATCGTGTACTAAAAATGAGTACAACGCAAAGGGTGTGGGAGAATTACTTGACCAATGTAGCCAATGTAATTATAACAAAAACACAGGTGTAAAACAATGGGTTAATCCTAATGCCTCTTATCATGTAGTAAATCTAACTACACGAATGTAGTCTCACTTGTGGCCTCGGAATGGTCCTAACGCAAGTTCTAGAATCTAAGCGCTACCGGTACACACATCATAGCATAAATGCTTTTCCTACCAATTCTAGGGGCGAACCTCACATATTTGGGGGTGGAAAATTTTTTTTAGTGGTACGGTTTTTGTGCTAGTCATATAACTCCTATCCATGAGACGCTTATTAGAACTAAAGTTTCACTCCTAAATGTTGTAAAAAATTTTAAATTTGGCACTAAAATTGCCCTAACAGGTATTTATCTCAGTTTTATTACACATCTACCATTAAACAAACAAAAATCAAGCGTAATAGCATTCTCTAATCGTACTTTTACCCCCCTTTACACTTAAGATGAACATTGTCCCCAATGTTCAAATAACAAGATGTAAAAGCATAAAGTAAAAGAATGAAATCAAATACTCCCCTGATTCGTTCGGTGGATAATGAAGTAACATGGTTAGATCTTCTTCCAAGAGAATGTAGAAGCTCCAAGACTAATGCATCACCAATAGCTTGATTCCACATACATCTCCTTGTCCAAAATAACCTGTTAAACCTGAGAAAACAAACACGAAAACCTGCATAACATCGGCGGGATAAACTCTATATATAAGGATATAATGCTCGTGGAATGATAATTTTGCAGATTTCTGGAGATTATAAGTTAGAGATTTAATAAAAACTTTTTATGAAAACAAAACTTTCAAAAATTTTCAGAAAATTAAACCTGACGCCGTCAGGTTGTAAAGCCTGACGCCGTCAGAAATGATCTGACAGAATTCTCATGTTACGTTTCCGGAAAATTTTTGGAAAAACCTACACCTTACTTCCTAGAAATCCTGCAAAACATCATTATGACTCGATACAAGCATTTGACTCAAACAAACACTAATATGTATGTTCATTTAATATTATTACGATTCATGTTCATTTGTGTTCTAATAAACCGATTTAGATTTCCCTTACACTTAACTTTTGCAAAATACCTTTATATGTAGTTAAGACGAAGTTAAAAACAAGATAAAGCATTTTCACAATTTACTTTTGAACATGAATCAATAATAATAAAATTTAAACACACATACGGAAACAAATAAAATCAACAAACAAATAAATAAATAAACAATCAAATAAGGCTTGCATGCAATAAAGAAAATTAATGTCACAAATGTTTAAAGGCCAACAATGCCTTATCCTAAATTATTACAGACCAAATTGTTTCAGAACATACAACCATAAATTAAATTGTTCAAATATCAAAACATCAAATCAAAGCATCACTGGGGTGGGGGACCTTGGCGATAGTCATAGTCAGGAGGGAGATGCCCGTAGTACCCATATGGTGGGTAGTCCTGCTCTCGTCCCGGGAAAGGGTCGATCTGCAGGTGTGGGTCCAACTGATCACGCGTAGATAAGTGCTGCATCTGACGAACAGTGTGATCATACATCCAGTCGAACCTCTCGTCTACCCGGGTCCTCCAGGTATCAACCTGGCCCATCCATGCCCCCTGGTGAGCCTGCCAATCCCCTCTGCTCATGTGCCGGTAGTAATCTGCTGTACCAGCCTCATAACCCCCATGCTGCTGCTGCTGATGCTGCTGCTGCTCCTCCTCCTCATCATCCTCATCACCCGCATCCTCACCACCGTCTGGATGATACCACATAAAGGTCCCATCATGCATCTCCATAACCACCTCCATCTGCTTCAGGGACCTAACCTTCACTGTCCTGCATGCATCACCACTACTCAAATACCTCATGACCTCGGGCCTGAGGACTCCATAGGATCGGGCCAGCCGGGTGATAAACATCCCACCATAAATCCTGTCTCCTTCCCTTTCCCCAACTCCACCATGCAGAAAGCTAGCAACCCAAAATGGGATGTTGCAGTAAACCTCATTCGAGTAAATGGTGTACAAGTAGAAGAGGTCTGAAGTGGTGACACGGTGATGAGAGCTGTGGCGCCCTGTCAAGCTGTAGGTGAGACACCTATGGGTCAACCTAATCCTAGGCTCCCTGATTTGAGACGCCATAGTAGTCGAGGTGTACACCCCATCCCCAATAGTAGGCCAAAACATGGAACATCTAAAATCATTCCTCATCGACTCCCCATGCAACAACATAGGCATGAACCCTGCTTGAGTGGTTTCATGCTGACTATACAACCCAAGTCTCCATCCAAACTCAGTAACCGAGCATGTCCTAAGCTCACCCCCCAGCCTGAAGTAGATTGTGGTACTGCCCACATCGGTCCTTGCCTCAGCCATGTCAAAGTGAAAAGTGGCAAAGAATTCACGTACCAATTCATCATAGACCGGCTCCTGAATTCTAAATAGGCGTTCCCACTGAGGGCCGGTAAACTCATCCGTCTGAAAGCTTTGGAGAAAGGTTTGTTCAAGACCTTCCCTCCTCAGAAAGCTCCAATCTACCACAGCCCCATTTTCAACTTTATGCTGTAGCAGCTGGGTGTATTTAGTTGTGGCGACATCATCATCAAAGACACCCCAACTGAGGACCGTGTCCCCAAAGTTCTCTTGTTGAGATCTGGAAGAACTCCCTCGGCTAGGTCTTTGACGCTTACTCATTATCTGGAACAAAGCAGGGAGGAACAAAAGTGTTAATATGTGAATTAAAGATTCGGTGGAGCATCAGACAGATCTGACGCCGTCACCCTTTGCTAGGTGACGCCGTCAGGTTCGACCAAATTTAAATCCGAAATTACGAGGGAAAAATCAATATCCAAACTTTAAGCTTATAAACCAAACGCCCCTTTTTACAGCAAAATGGGTGATTGGATCATAGGTTATGGTTCAAATTCGTGGCCTCCCCATTAGTGAATAGACCCAATTGATTGCCAATCATCAAATGCTTTAATTATTGCTACATAACACTAATTAAAGGACATTATGAGTTCTAAGCATGAATCAATCCTAGGGTTTCATGAGTTGGGGATTTTCGAAATTTACAAATCCTATGAGTAATTGAAGCGAAAAGAATGAGTAAAAATTACTTACCACGTGAAGATTGGTAGCGGAAGTTGGCGAATTTGTCCTGGGAAATTCGGAGGTGGGGTTGGAGTGGATATGGTTTGTGGGGTTTGTGATGAAAGTGATGGAAATAAAGTTATTATTGCTGTGCAGACGGGGTGACGGCGTCACGTTCAAATCCTGACGCCGTCAGGTTAGCGTATTTTACTACTTTGTGCCAGTTTACAAATGAGCCCCTTGTACTTTAAGGGAGAAGCTAGTCAGGGTCAATAATCCTGATAGCTAGTCTCGTTAACAAGTTCCTCCTGGGTCAAATGTTTTGTTACTGTCACGGGATGTAGTAAAATGTTGAAAAGGGCCGGTTGACGTCTCATTCAGGTTCCAATTTCCATCACGGCAGGTATTCAGGGAGTGGGAGGAACTTTTCCAGGGGGTGTTCGAATTGAGGGTGTGCTTTAATTTAGTTCTTCTCACTCCTGGCTTAAAGCCAAAAGATCGTTTCCTAGCTTCATGAAAGTTAGGGAGCGTGACAACCATGCTTCCCACGAAAATGCTATGATCATGAGAATTCTCTTTCTCGCGAGGGGATCCAATTGGACAAGAGGATTTTAAAGGTGAAGGCTCGGGGAGAGGGGTTTCATCATCCCATTCGTTGTATGGTTCATTAGGGACCGGGAGTTCAAAGATCTTCTCGATCTTTTTGTGTGAAGCTTCATCCCTAGTTTTCTCCTTTATTCTCGCGATAAATTTTTCTGCTAGCTCCATGAACATATCTCGGGTTTTTTTCAATTGAGTCTCTAATTTCTGGATCCGTTTCTCTTGGTTGTTCACGAAAGTTAGCATTATCCCTTCAAATTCATCTTGTCGTGAGAATTGATGAAACGTATGTTTACCAATTGTGTTCACACACTCATCGGGATTTTCATCAGCCGTAGGTGTCTCGGCTTTCATTAATTTCTCAACCTGCCTTTTTATGTTTTCGAACAGCTGTTCTTGGGTTGCACTCATGCAATTTAAAATCCCTACTTCCGAGAACATTGAGTCATTCCATTCTTCTTCTTCGTACTGTGCTAAGTCCTCGATGACTTCCCAGCACTTATCGACACTGAGCCTGCTCAGCCTCCCATTGGCAGCGTAATCAAGGGTTCTTCTAGTTTGATGGTTTACGCCGTCATAAAATCGTTGGATTTGTAGCCAAGGATCCATGCCATGGTGAGGGACTTTTCGGAGTAAGTCCTTGAATCGAGTCCATGCCTCGTAGAGGGTTTCGCCTTGACGTTGTTGGAACATCAAGATATCATTCCTTAGCTTGGTAGTTCTTCCCGGTGGGAAAAACTGAGCAAGGAAACGAGTGGTGAGATCATCCCAAGAGGTGATGGATCCTGCGGGTTGACGCTCTAGCCATTGACTAGCTTGGTCCCGCAGAGAGAATTGAAAGAGACGCAGTCGGGTCGTCTCTCGAGTGGCAACATCAAGGTCTATAGAATCAACGATTTTGAGAAAGTCCTTGAGATGTTGATTAGGATCTTCAGAACGAAGTCCATGGAATGCGCATCCGCTTTGCACCAACCGGATGGTGTCGGATCGCAAGGGAGTGACATTGGCTCCTTGAGTGGGCTCAATGGTGTTTCGATAGCCATGGTGGCTAGGACGGGAGTACTCTCCTAAAGTACGGGCTCTAGGAGGTTGTGGTGGTTGTTGTGGTGGGTTGTTGGGATCAAGGATATTACCATCTTCCATGATGTCGAATGGTAATGGTTACGAACAAAGAAACGAAGAAAATAGATAGACTAAAGAAAACCTAGAAAAATAAAATAAAAATCTCACTAGAAAGGAATCTAGTGAGTAGACCTATAAAATAAAAATTCAACCTAAACAATAACTATTCCCCGGCAGCGGCGCCAAAAACTTGATGCGTGGTTTTGCAACCTTACAACAGGTTTTACCTCTCGAGGGATCCCAAGAGGCTTACAACCCCACCAGGCAGTGTACCTGACCGATGTAGTATAGTGTAGTGGTAAGTACGGGGGATTGATCGTTCTCCACAGGGAATAGTGTTCGTTAGGTATGAAAAACTACTCTAATAGGTCTAAGGGTGAGAGAAAATTCTTTTTTATGTTTTTATAATTTTATGAAAGCAAGTAAAATCTCGGGTTTGAAAGAGTGGGCGGAATTAGTTGCTAGTCAACTAACCCAAATAACTACGAATGCAAATAAAATAAAATAACTGAAAATGAAAAGGTGGTAAAACTTATGTGGAGAGAAACGTGTTTACTTAGATTTCCTTACTCCCTAACTATCTTTTACCGGTTGATTAGTGTGTATTAATTGCGTAGATGACGGGTGTATTCCTTAATACCAATCGTGGGGTGGCGTACGTACTTCCCCAACTCTACAAGCTCCTACTTCACTCCTATGTCGAGCCGGCTAGGAAGCTCCTAACATGGGATCACTAGAATTCGCTTGTGCATTAAATACAACCATAAAAACCTTTAGTACGCATTGGTTCATGTTTCTTAAGACGTTCAAGCAAGTTACCGAATAGGAAGTTAGCCAGTTTTCTTAAGCCTAACATAGATAAACAATCATCCAATACAACTAATAACACACTAATAACCAATAATCAATAGCTAGGTTTCATTAGATCTAAGCAAACACAAGATAAATCTAGCCTAGCATGTTAAACAAAAGACAAGAACAAGATAGAATCAAACAACACATAGACATATTGAATGATTAATTGATAACTTATCTTCAATGTAACATGGAAGATCTCAAGGCAAAAAGCCTTGAAAAAGCTGCTAAAATCGTCTTAGGGTTCTTACACACAAAGTTCCTCAATAAGTTCCACACTTATGACAAAAAAATTGCAAAACTATATATAGACTTTCAGATCTGACGGCGTCACGTTATGGAGTGTGACGCCGTCACCTCGCCGCTTTTAGGGTTCCCGGATGGCCTTCTTGACGCCGTCCCTCTTTAGCTCTCCAAAATCCGTTCTGGCTTATCAAGGCTTGACGCCGTCAGAATTAGGCGTGACGCCGTCTCGCTTTAACTTATACCGTGACGACCTTGATCATATTAAAGGGTGATGCCGTCAGAATTCCCATGCAAATTTCTCTGGCTTATCATGAGTAAATTTCACATCCACCACTTTTGCCAAGCCATGACGCCATCTGGGGATAATCCTGACGCCGTCAAAGGTAACTTCCAGCATAATTTTAAGACTTTGTCGTTTTCTTCACTTTTATGCTCCAAAAACGTCCAAAATGCTTCCTTTTCCAGATTTCTTCTCCAAAGTACCTAAAATGACAAAAGGAACGATCAATATTTGATCAAATAAATACGATTTAGGGCTTAAATGACCCCCTAAAAGCGGTACACTTTTCGCTTCATCAGTCAAAACTACCACATGTATAACAAGCTTTATTATAAAAAGCAAAGTCATCAACTAATTGGTTAGACTTGAGGTTGTTCCAATTCCTTTGGTTACCTCTGGGCTTGTTGGTGGTTCTATATTGCTCACAATATCTAACTGGTTGCCTAACATGCTTAATGTTTAATTTAGGCATATCAGTATTATGTTTGACTACCTTAGAAACACTTGTTTCTACTTTCTTAACCACTTCAGGTTTAGACATAACCTGTTCTTCTTTATCATCATCACTATCAGTTGTACAATCTTCAACAACTATAGTTTCTCCTTTCTTAGCAAAGGACACCTTGTCCTGATAAAGTAAAGTTTTATCTAAACTTTTACTTGTCTTTGCTACCTTAAGACTCTTACTAGTCTTAGAACCATATTCCATGATTGGTTCTTGAAACTCAGCTAAGCCTGTATGTGCTAGGTCAACACCTGGAGGTGAAGGAACACCTCTATATGGTGGAGGGACAGTTTTGTAACCTACACCTGAATTAGCTTTATCAATTACCTGAGCTTCCCAAATCTTATTCATTCCTTCTGAGGCATGTGCTAGAGTATCTATAGTTACCTTAACATTTTCCTTTTCAGTTTTGACTTCAGATAACTGTCTACTTTGATCATTAAGTAATTCATCTCTAAATGTTATTCCTCTTTTTAAAGCATTTAAGTCATCAGTAAACGTAGATTCATTCCTTTTATAATGTAGAATCTGTTTTTCTAAAACTCCTACACACCTCTTATGATTAGCTAAATTATGAAGGGCATCAATTAACTCTTCTCTAAAAGCATCAAATCTCTTTTTAATGTCTTCATAATTTTTAAGATTAGGACATGAATTAGTACAAGTAGGAATGGTATCTACCTCTGAATCAGAAGAAGCCATTAGAGCAATCTCATCGACAACAAGAGCAGCATTTGGTGGTGCATCCTCTTCATTAGCCATAGAGCTCCAATCATATCCAATACCATCAATAGCCAGCATAGCCTTTGGCTCTTCCACCAGTACTTCCTTATTCCTCTCTTGTTTATACCAAGTGTTCCTATTATCCTGTTTCCTTGGGCTTCTACATTCTTTAGCAAAATGTCCCAACCTATGACAGTTAAAGCATTCCACTTTCTTCTTATCGAACCCAGCAGTATCATTACCATTTATGGTAATTTGCTTTCCAGTTTTCTGCCAAAACTTCTTAGCCCTCATGCTAAGTAAAGCAACTTGCCACTTAATATCCATCTCTTCCAAATCATCACCATCTACCTGCTCAAAGTCTTCATGATTTAGAGGAGAACCACTAGCTTGACTGGTTATAAAGGCATAAAATGTTGGATCTCCAAGTCCAGCAATATCCTTTTGTAAACTAGTAGAAGGACCACCATAAGTAACATTAGAAACACTTTCAACTTCATCTACCTCTTCTGCATGACTAACACTAGGAACTGATAAGAGTGCAGCATTCCCAGAACTAGTACCATAATTTCCACCTCTCTTCAGACTTTGTTCAACAATTTTAAAGTTGTTAAACAAATCATTAAGCTTCATTGTTTCAATTTCTGGTTTGTTCATCCAGACAATAACATGAGTATGGAATTCATTAGGTAGACTTTTCAAGAACTTCATGTTGAGATCTTCCTTCTCAGTCTCAACACCCAACACAACTAACTGACTAACAAGCTTGTGTAGTCTTGAAAATAGTTTGTCAAGAGACTCATTACTAAAAGCAGTAAAGTTTTCAAATTGGTGCTTTAGTAAAGTCTTCTGTGTCTTTTTGGTAGTTTCATTACCACCAAACCATGCATAAATCTCTTCAAAAAGAGTTTTTGCATCAAGATATTTGTTAGAAGATAGCATCTGCTCACCAGGAATAGTCATAAGCAACAAGTTTCTTTCTTTCTGATCATTTCTCTTCTGTATCTTTTCATCATTGAAAACTGGTCCAGTATTTCTTTTTCTAACTGTCTTTCCTTCAACAAGAACATCTGAATAGCCTAAAGTGAAGGAATCACCATACTGAATTATGTCCCAAAGAGCATAATCTTGAACCATAAAATATTGCTCAACTCTCATCCTCCATAACTCAAACTCATTGGGTTTGATCATGGGCAACTTTGCAGCAACATTTGTTTAAACATCTTGTACATCCATTTCTAGTTTCTTCTAAAAACAACAATATCAACTCTAGCTCTGATACCACTTGCTAGGATCCTGGACACACGATTAAGGTGGTTAAACCTTGTAACTTTGTGTGTATGATATGTTGTGTTAAAATGATTAAGTGCGCGGAATTCACTCAACCAAACTTAGAAGGTTGTGTCTGTTATGGAAATGGAATTGTTATGTTTGTTAGTTAGCAATGAACACATAAAGCTTATCACCAAACGATTCAATATTATTAAAGATAATAATACGAGTGATCTTGAAATATCACTAGGGTTACAACCTTGAATCTTAAGTCTTTATCACTTGTGATATATTTGTGTTTGTTCTAACAGTTATATGTTCTAACTTCTATGTTCTATATCTTAACACACTTGACTACTATGTTCTAACACTTTAAATATCACAACTAAGATCTCTTTTATAGTCAAAAGATCTTTACATATTGCTTAAAGTCTTGGCCGACTTACTTTGTTAACTTATCCTATAGAGTGTCAGTACATCAGATATAACATGTATCTATGTATATAACTTGTTAACTAAGCACATGGAGTAAGATATTATCTACCGTATATTGTTGACCAAAATACAATAAATATCTTTTCGATCTTATCCTTTCATCAGCAGAGTGTTCACTATCAGCAGCAACGAGTTATCGCTATCAGCAGCAACGAGTTATCGCTATCAGCAGGAACCATCAGCAGAATGCTAAGTCTATCAGCAGAGTCATTTATCACTATCAGCAGAGTGAAATGTTCTATCAGCAGAATCAACATTATCAGCAGAAACCATTTTGCACTAGCAGCAGAATTACACTTAGATTATTTCTTGAATTAGAACCCGATATTAAACATCTTGAATATTTAATTCAAGATGTTTGTTTGATGGGTGTTTATAGGACACTGGTTTGATCTTATTAATTAAACTCGATTTTTTTTAATCAGAAAATGCATTTAATACACATTACTTAAATATATAAATTACCATAATTTCACGTGATTTTCATTTAATGAACTTAATATTTCCTTTTTTATACAACAAACCAACACCCTATGAGCACCCGTCAAACAAACTCGCATAAGTATTACATTAATGAATGAATTGTATTTTACGATGTACCACCTTAGCCAATTAGCACAAACAATAACGCAATTTAAAACGATCTGGTAAGAAACGTTAACATTAACATATATATACAGTAAAACCTCTATAAATTAATACTCGATAAATTAATAATCTCGATAAAATTAATAATTTGTCCAGTCCCAACTTGGGACCAATACAAATTTGGACAAAAATCGATAAAATAATAAGATAATAATTTTTTAAAACCCTAGTGTATATATATTGGTTCCGACGAAATTAAAAAATTAATAATTAATAAAAAATTCCATATATATATATAAAGGTCATACGTAATTGGTACTTGTACAAATTCAATTAATTGAATTAAGACGATACGCAATTGAAACTTGTCTCAACGAAACTAACTTTTTACTTATTAAAAAAAAATGTACTTGACAAATTCAATTAATTTGTGAATGTGAATACATAAAATATTAATTGGAACTTGTTTTTTTTAATTTATTTTTCATTTCTAACTGATATATATATATTGTAACTAGTATAATTGACTTGAAAATTTAAATGTCATACGTAAAATCTTTTTAAATTAATAAATTATTAATTTATCGATATAATAATATCTCGCTAAATTAATAAAATACCCCGATCCCAACATTATTAATTTATAGAGGTTTTACTGTATATATATATATATATATATATATATATATATATATATATATATATATATATATAGTGAGACTTTCTTGCGAGAACCATCTTATCTGCGAGAACTGACAGAACCACCAAAAACATACATGCACGCCTTCAATAATTGTATTTTTGCACATATGTTCTAAAAACAACATATATGTTTTAAAAAAAACTTGGTTGTTCTAAAGAATTTGATAAGAAATTGGAAATACAAAATTTTTCTTTGAAGGTGTGCATGTCTGTTCTTATAAGGCGTGCAATGACAATATTGCGGCCGTGTGTAAGATTTTTGTGAAAAAAGATGATGAGTTCATGATAATATTGAAGAACATAGGTAGATACTTACGATTATTGATGATTTGCATGTATTTTTATTTTATTTTAAAAGGCGTGCATGTATGTTTTTGGTGGTTCTGTCAGTTCTCATATATATATATATATATATATATATATATATATATATATATATATATATATATAAGAAACAAGTAGCTTATCCATAAAGGAATACCATTACACAGAAGTCAACATGCTCAACGGAATTGCATAAGTGGAAAAGTCCAGTCAAATACTTACGTTCCAGAGTAATTGTCTAGAAGCAAAATGGCTCAACTTAAATTTGTACACGCAAATCAGTGTTTAACCAGTAAAATGTAAATTTGATCATTAAGAAAGTTGCCATGAAAAACTTTTAAGATATTCTAATAAAGGTAACTACTTGACTAAAGATTACGTGAGAAATTAGTAACCCATTACTGTAAAAGTTATCCATTTGACGATAACATTTTGTACTGTCATTAGCAAAACATTTGTTTGAGTTTCAATGATGTTTTGTTTTTGCTTAAGACTTGTTTTATAAGGCATAAAATATATGGTCAATTATTTGTTGTTGTAATCGCATACGTCTCATATTACTTGTAGTTTTAATAATGATCTTTGCAAGCCATCTCTGTGGTGTAAACCAACTTTGACATGGATAACATTTCTGAAAAGTCAATGATAAAACCAAATCAATTATTCGGGCTAAAAGCTCTCTATTTTCCTTTTTTTCTACAAATTTCTATTTTACTATGTTGTATAACCATTGCCTTTGATTGTAAACGAGACACGTTTTTGTTATTCCTATACAAAATAATACTTTGTTAAATTATAATTTGATTATTATTCATAGGTCAACCATATGCAAAAAACATTGCACGTTTATTCATACTAAAGAGACGTTTGATTCGCATAATATTTTTGAGGAAATTGTAATATGTCAAGAGACTTGTAATGTAATCTAAATGAATTGTAATATGAATGAATTATAGTATGTCAAAGGAATTATAATTGTAACATGAATTAACTGAAATGTGAATGAATTGTACTGTCCTACTACTACTGTCACAACGCGTCTTGGACCAAAAACATGAAGACTCGGTCTTGGAGAAGATCAAGTTGTGGGGAGAGTGTTCGAGGGGCAACGGTCGAAAAAAGAGCCGTTAGGCACTTTTAATAATAAAAAAATATTTTAAAATTTATATTAATTTTATCCCTATAAATACCCAAAATACTCTTTCATTTTCATTCACACTTCGTACACATTCTTTCTTATACACTTTACAATTCTCATATAAAACAAATGGATTTCGAAGAGTGATTTTTTTATTTTTTTTTTTTTTTTTTTTTATTATTATTATTTTTAAGTAGAAAAAATTAATAGTATCAAGCTAGAGTTTTTAAAAATGTTGATGACATACTATATGAATTATTAAGCTTCCACTTTTAGAATCCCGAAAACCTCGATACCACGAAACACGATAAATAGAGATCGTTACAGTACTCATGATAATCTAGTGGCCGCTTACTTCTCTCAAAACCAAATATTTCGTACGCGGTTACGAATGAGCCGATATTCACACCTGATCGTGCAACGGATCGCACATCTCATAACCAGATGGGAAGGGAGTATATATATATATATATATATATGGAAGATCAACTGGTGTGGAAGGATCAACGAGGCTTAGTTGATGGCACAATCTTGAGTTGGTTGAGAACTTGAAAATAATAAAGATAGCACACTACATTAGCTGGAACGCGAGGGCGAGGCCCCCGTGAACATCTTCCGGCATGAGAATCAGTTATCGGGATATTATGGAATGTTCTAGTGAGAGAAAGTCTAAAGAGAGAAAGACTAGAGAAAGAAAGTATAGCGAGAGAAAGATCATATAGATATGCATTGGTATTTATAGGCAAACCTTCGGAAGAGAAACTTCTAGGTTGTGCCACGTGTCTCAGCTGAATTGGGTAAAGGGAGCACGTTTGTGTCAGTCAATAGGAAGGCTCTGAGCATAGGCTGCATTGTCCTTCATGGCTAAGAGGAAACATGCCCATGTGCTGTTGCGGTCTGACGCAGGAATATTGGAGGTCGCATTACCTGAATCGGGCTCACAAAATATTATTTATTTGTCTGTTAGCGATTCAGAGGCTTAGGCGCCGTTAGGTTAGGCTGTGTATCGGGGGCTAGGCTCCATTAGCTTAGGCTGCGTATCGGAGGCTAGGCTCCATTAGCTTAAGCTGCGTATCAGAGGCTAGGCTAGGATATGTTTTGTGTGTATTGGCGGATTCCCTTATGGTAGCCTAGTAAGCTTTACGCCAATTGTCACACTACCTATTTTGTAGGTTAGTCGGAGGTCCCCGTCAGTACTAGGGGTAAGCCATCAAGCCCCCAGTCTAATGTTATATATTGAACGATATGCATTATATTAGACTCTTCTATGTAGCCTCTTGTTATTTTAGCGGGACGAACTTTCTGAGTGTCCCATAGTCTGAATTTTTGTAATCTCTAAAACGTCTTTTCTCTTCCATTTCATTTTCCTCTTCAAAGGCATAAAAAAATATTCAATTGTTGACCCAAAACATATAAATCATGCATGATAGGGCTTTCATTGTGTTTGTGAAGATTTACATACATGTATATTCTTTATTCATGACACATGTATAGGAGTTTATGTAACCCGTGAAGGATACCTTTTAAAGTATAAGTAGGATATGTACCTAGGGTACATTATTAAGCCCCCAATCTAATGTTATATATACATATTAGGATGCATAACTTTTAGACTTTTTGTCATCGTTTTTCTTATGTGTTACTAATAAGCTTACCAGACTTTCGTAGCGTCCTCAAAAGAGTATGTAAACATATGGTATGTTGTAGGCTTGTAGCCATGGACCATTTTTTCATTTATATAGCCTCCCTAAAGAGGTTTAGGTTATACTTTATGTCATTCACCTTTATGGTGATATTGATACTTGAACTTGTTGTCTTTTGTTTAACTTTGTCATGCCTGGTACGCTGGACTTTTTACCCAACCTCATAGCAACATGTTTGTTATGTACATTTTAAACTACCTTAGTAGTGTTGTGATTTTACCTCTTAATAGAGGTGTTTATTTACTTGTTTAGATAACAAGTTATATTTTATCCTACCTTAGTAGAGCTTTGATTTTACTTCATGGTAGAAGTAATTCTTCGAGTGATAGAAGGTTGCGATACGTTCTATCTTAATGAGTGTTCCTTAAGTAATGTTTACTTGGTATTTTTGCATGCAAAGGGGCGTTGAGCCGTATACGTATAGGTATAGCCACCACGGGGTTTGGGAATAAAGTATTACTTATGAGAATAGGCATAAAGCATGTAGCCATCAAGGGCTTTTTAAATGTAGTATTCCTTATGAGAATCGACAGCCACCAAGGGCTTTGGAATGAAGTATTCCTTATGAGAAGAGGCACGGAGCCATGTAGCTAGCAAGGGATTTGGAATGAAGTATTCCTTATAAGAAGAGGCACGGAGCCATGTAGCTAGCAAGGGATTTGGAATGAAGTATTCCTTATAAGAAGAGGCACGAAGCCATGTAGCTAGCAAGGGCTTTGGCATGAAGTATTCCTTATAAGAAGAGGTACGGAGCCATGTAGCCAGCAAGGGCTTTAAAATGTAGGAAGTTTTACGCAAAATAAAGCTACTTCTGTCTACGTGTGATATTAATGCTTAGGAAGATTTTTGCCCGAAAAGTTAGGAGCTTTCAATTATATAAATGTTGTTTCGTAGGAAGCTTTACACATACTAAGGCTACTTCAGGCTACATTAATACCAATACGTAGGGAGCTTTACGCAAACTAAGGCTACTTGAGGCTACGTTAATACCAATACGTAGGAAGCTCTATATAAACTAAGGCTACTTCAGGCTACGTTTGATGGTTTTTTCCTTGCTTGTAGGAACGTTTTTGCATGTAAAAAGGGATTACTACCAAAACATTGGCTACCTAAATTACATGTGGTCTTCGACGGGATCTCTCATGTGCCAGCACGGGTCTTCGATGAAACCACTCGTGAACGAGCAATGGTCTTCGACGGAACCCCCCTGTGAACTAGCACGGGTCTTCAAAGAAACCTCTCATGAACCAGCACGGGTCTTCAAAGAAACTTCTCGTGAACTAGCATGGGTTTTCGACAGAAACCTCCCATGAACCAGCACGGGTCTTCGACGGGACCTCCCGCGAACCAGCACGGGTCTTTAAAGAAACCTCCCTGTGAACTAGCACGGGTATTTGACAGAAACCTCTAGTGAACTAGCACTGGTCTTTGACGGAGCCTCTCATGCAGATCACGCATGGTCTTCGTTAACTGTGTAATGAAACACATTTTTTTTCTTCGATTGTATTTCACATGTTGTTTCCATCTAGCGAACATGATTAGCTTCACTAGCAACTCGACTCATTTACTCGATAAGTTTGTCATATAATTCAATCCAACAATTCAATAGGTAAATCAATTACTTAATTTTTTTAACGTGACAAAACTGAACAATTTAATTAACTTTTACATTATTTATTTTTTCAATTGACCGTCACACTATGTCTTTCACTATTTTGTTGTTGTACTATAATTAATGATTTTGGTATGACTACCCTAACAAACTGAATTGTACTATTTTTTCCATCATATTGCAGGTTAATCAAAATTAATTATCATTATTTTTTGTTGTTACTTAACGTTAAAGTAACGTTTTTATATTATTCGTGGATCTGAATATCTGATATGTGAAAGTTTATTTGTCAGTGATTCATGTCAGGCCCAAATGTCCAATGAAACCCAATAGCTTCAGTTTCCCGCCATATGGGCTAACGTAGTAACCCATCAACCCTTTCCATGTGACAATCAGACATTTAAGCTAAACATTAATACTTTTTTAGCAACAATATGAGACGGTTGATTGAAGATCCTAGTTTCATTCCATTATAATCATGTAGTGTTAAACTGTTTTGGATGATTGAAAATCCTAGTTTCATCCAATAGTGATTAGTGATTATCACATACTTAAAACCCGTAATGCCAACAATAACGCGCACTTTTGTTTTAAGTTATTTTGATCCAAAGTACAGGATGATTTTTAAACCTTTTATATTTATTTTCAGCTTCATTCTTCACTTGTCATAATTATACAAGAAACGAAATTTGTTTTTCTCTATTTACAAAACTTGTTTTGTATGGCAGTACTCACAAATACATGGCTGAACTAAAGCCACAACTTTTTTTTGTGGATTTGACAAGCGATATTACTTTTTTTTGTTTTGTTTTGTTTCTTTAAATCAAATAAGGGAATAGCAAGTAACGTTAATACTATGTAATGAATCGATTGTGACTAGGGCTGTAAACGAACTGAAGGTACAGTGAAAATTTCATGAACCGTTCGGTAAAAAGTTTGTTTATGTTCGTTTATTTAGTAAATGAATGAACATAAACAATATTTTACGATCATTTAGTTAAATAAACGAATATGAACAAAAGTCACGTCCGGTTATTTATGTTCATGAACGTCCGATTATGCGTTCGTTAACGTTCGTTTATGTTCATTTATTTATTTATGTTCGTATATCATATCTTTTAATTGTATAATTTTAAAATTAGTTTGTTTAAACAAAACAACACTTATAAAACAATATTAGATGCATAATTTAATAAAGTTTATGTTTGTTTGTCTATGTTCATTTATGTTTGATCGTTTATGTCCATTTAGCGTTCGTTTAGTGTCTTAATGAACGAACATAAACGAACATGAACAAGTCATTTTCTTAATAAACGAACATGAACAAGAAAATTCGCCTGTTTAAGTGTTCGTGTTCGTTTATTTGTCCAGTTAAAATTAAATGAACGTACATGAACAAAGCTCTGTTCATATTCGTCCGTTTCGTTTACCGCCTTAATTGTGACAGTCAATTATGATGGGATGCCGGTAGCTAATTAGCACATACAATAGCACTAGTTGAAATGTTTGGTAAAAGAAACATTAAAATAAATAAAATTATAAAAGCAGACAACAGAATCACAAAAAAATGTAGATTGGCGGGGACACTTTGACCTCGGGTGTATTTTTGGCACCAGCCATTGTTCACCCCTCAAGGAATAGCTTCGGGAACTCTCCTGGCCTAGTGGGGTACCAACTAGAGTGAGCCGAGACTCTCGGACTCTTGAGCTCTTATCTACAAAGTTTCTCCAGTGAGGCCATAGGTTTTGTGGATGTGGGTACTTATCTGGGAGTAAAGTGCCAGGGATGAGATTCGAACCCAAGTCAATTGACTCAAGAATGAAAGCCCCACCCACTGAATCAATGCCCCAATGGTAAAAGCAGACAACAAAATAAATTGTGTATTTGGACCCTTTACGGCTTTGCCTAAGAATTATAATCAAAGTCTAATTAGCAAACAAGAAACAAGTGCATAAAGAGGCTTATCCATAATGGGATACCATAAGATGAAGTCAACAAACAAAGAGGTACATAACTCACGTTCCAGAATAATTGTCTACAGGCAAAAGTGGCACACCCTAAAATATGTACACTTAAATCAATGTTTAACGAGTAGAATATCAATTTGCTCATTAAGTAAATTGTCAAGAAAAACTTTCAAATATACTAGTAGAATATCAATTTGCTCATTAAGTAACTTGTGGCCATGGATGTTCACATGCACCGACTCCGGGCTATCCAAAAGGGTAGTCGTCCTGGGATTAATCGGCTCACAATTAAAAGTCGAAAACCTAGGTAACCAAAAAAAAAAAAAAATGCGCTACTTAACTAAAGATGAAGTGAAAGATTAATTAGTAACCCATTACACCGAATATCAAACAAAGAAAATATAATCTATACTATATATAAAGGAAAAACCCGTAGTATTCTTGAAAGTGAAAAATTAAAAAAATTATATATGGAAACCATAAACTTTTCTTATTATTTTCGATTATAACCCACAACCCTTATTATTTTCATTCATTTAAATCGTGTTTAATACACAAATTCTTAAACTTTTATTATTATCCGTTTATAACCCATAAACTTTTTTTATCACAGCAACTATATATATGCCCCTACAAAATCCCGTTGTTATGCACGCGTACTCGTCTAGTATACTAACAAAGTAAAAATATGAAGTGAACGATACTCTGATAAGACAAAGATTTGGATAGAAGCTACTCCATCCGTCTTAAAATAATTGTCATTCGATAAAAACACATAGTTTAACAAAATCATAATTATTACCGATTTCTCTTTCTTTCTTTTTAGTAGAATGAGTGTTTTACTTTAGACTAATTAATTAAAGTTTTTCCAAAAGTTTGTAATAATAATTTCAAGCAAGGGTAATATTAGAGGTGCACATTTGTAACACCCCGTTAAAAATTTTAGATGACGGCGGAAGACTTAAACGGGGTAATTACCAATTAGATCACAGTCGAAGCATAGATAATCATTAAAAGTAGAATTTATATCATTCAATGAAAACTCAATATTCAGAGATTACACATTTGTTACCAAAAGGGATAAGTTTTCAAAAAAGTGATGGTGAGTTTGAAAAGAATGATATAATTATTTGAAATAAAAAGGGTAGATTCTCATTGCCCATGCCAACTCCGTGCTTGAGATTTCTTAGTTACCTGAGATAAAACATGCTTAAAACGTCAACACAAAGGTTGAGTGAATCCATAATGTTTAATTTGTAATAGTAGAAATAGTTTGAACACAAGTAAAATAGTAGTGGAAACAATGATATTGCGGGATAACATATAGATAAACCAATATTGCCCTAAGCCTCATGACACGCAAACCTTAACATGTAGGGGTAATAATAGTGGTAATAAATATCCCAATCATAGCAATGATGTGGGTGATAAAAGCCCTTGTCGTAGGAGTTTTGCCATACTCATAATTCGAATAAAGTGCATTTGTCTATCAATCCGGCTAACACTATAGTTATCTATCCGGCTAGTACAAATGGGTCGTAACTTCCAATAGATCTATTCACAAAATTCGCGTTCACTCGCAAGTGATTAATGGTTCATGATATAAGGGACTTTTATTGGCAGGGTGGTAACTTAGGCAATATTACTTAGCAATATCAATCAGGGAAGCATACAGAAAAATACTTGTGTTCAGATTTATAGCATGTATCTCCCCACGGGATTTGAAAACATAGTAAAATGTGGGACTATGAACTCACCTCAGTAGTGTAGTAAACGGGTAGTGAATCAAATAGTGAAATGAATAGCTCCCGACTTGCGACCTAGAATAATGTGATATTTTTAGAATATTATCAACCCTTTGTTGTTAATATGGGAAATGGTGGATGTGGAACCACGAATGAGATCGTGACGAATTCGTGTGACGTAGATATTTAGAGTTCATCAAAGTGGTGACATCAATAGTTTGAGATCACGTTAAATATATTTAACGTACGAATGACAAATTAAAATATTTAATTTAAATATTTTAAAAGTTAAGTTTAAAATAGTTACGTTTTTATTAATCGTGCTACGTTAATAAATTGTGTGAAAACTAGTGACGTTAATAAATCTTAAAAAAAAAAAAAAAAAACACATGTATACACAATTTCCCTTATAGTTTATAAAGTTTACACTTTTAACCTTGAAGTTAAATTAATTACAATTTAGTCCAAAGTATATATTTACACGTTAACCCTTGACCTTTTTGTTAATTACAGTTTTAGCCCTTATAATATAACTTTCGCATGTTTCCATTTTATATCCTTGTCTTTCGGATTTTTACACTTTTGGTCCTTAAACTATGCAACTTTTGCAAAGTTAGTCCGAATATTCAATATTACACTTGACACCTTATCTTTTTTAAATGACAGTTTTAATCCTCGACTTATATTTAAAAATACCATTTTCATATTTAGTCCTTCTTTTATTTAACTTAACAGTTTACACCCTTTTCTAACGAAGGTCGTTGCATAATTAGTCCAACTTTTTATATTATGAAAACGTTACATTTTACTTATTAATCTCGTACCTTCTTCCAACTTATTCGAATTCATTTTACAACTCATGGTACTCGTTTTATGTTCGAAATGTTTCACAGTTTCGAATTTACTAGTTAGAAACATAATAAAATCGTTGGGCTTATTAGCCCATTGTGGCCCAAACGAAATTTTAATGAAAATAGTTACATGGTTCGACTGGGTATAGGACGAGGGTCGTTCGTGTGGTGTTAAAGTTAAATCTTATGCATGTTGCGTTAATTCGTTTCACCATAGGCCAAGGGTTCGAATGATATAAGATTTTACATATGTTACACGTCTAGTTAAAGAGTTATCGAGGCGTAAGTTTAGGTGTTTAAATGTGTTTTTAGTGTTGAAATTCATTAGTGTACTCATTTTAAATATATGTTCGAAGTGTAAAAAGAATGAGTACGAATGAAAAGAGAGTGGTGAGGACTTACGACACCAAAAGATGGTGGGAAGTTCGAATAGAGATGGTGACAACGAGACCTTAGAATCAACTAAACCCAAGATTTCTTCCAATATAAACCCACGATCCAAACTATAACCCAAAGTGACTCTAAGGCTCGAAATATGGCCCAAGTTTCCTTCTTCTTTTCTCCTTTGCTTGACAGTAACTAACGAAGAGATAATGAAATTTTTGTTTGTTTAAGTGTGTTTGAGTTTGTTTTTGCTTAAGTGGGAAACAAGGTGAGATATGTTGTTTATATAGGCAAGACAAAGTATGGTCCCTAGTTTATTTTATTTCTACTTTGTATGAAACTTTTGCAAAATGAAAAAGGGAGTCGTGGCATGGTTGTGGTTTGGCTGGATTTTGGGAAGCATGGAAACCTTGTCATGTCACAAGAATGGGGGTATCATCGTGAAGGATCAAGTCAAGGAAAAAGGTGGCATGTTGGGTGTTGTGAGACACAATATCCAAGGGTTTTAAGGTTTTTAAATAAAGTAGTATGGAGTTTATGGTTGTTTAATGTTTTAGGCTAGGTAGGGTGGCTTGTATGGTTGATGTTCACACGCAAGAAGGAAAGGAAAAAGTAGTATGGTCGTTTGATGTTTTGGTCAGGTCGAGTAAAGCAAAAGAAGATAAAGGAGTGTATGAAATGTTTGGAAGGAAAACATTTTGATGACTTGTGGGCTTGTGGTGTTTCGGCCCAGCAGAAAAACAAAAGAGAAAGAAAACAAATATTAGCTTTGGGCTTGTTGTGGTAATCGGCCCGAAGAAAGAAGAGGAAAGAAATAAGATTTAGCCTGGTTTGGTTGTTTAGGATTTTCGGTCCACTAAGCCCAATAGATTCGTACGGTTCGATTCGTCTCGGTGTTTTATATTTTAAGTCGGTGCACAAGTGAGCTATTCGTGTTACGTCACATATTCGTTAAATGAGTGACCTGTGTTTGTGTTGTTAGATATGTTTATAAATAAATAAAAATTGACTCGTAAAAATGGGTTGATCAACCCTTCAATTAGAATTACTTGGTGTTTAACATTAATAATGACATGGTAAATTACAAGGTATTACAGTACCCACCCGTTAGACTGGATTCGTCCCGAATCCTAAGATGTGGTAGTGGTCGGGGTTGTCTGATCGAATAGATGAGGGTATTTAGCACGAATATGGTCTTCGCGTTCCCATGTGTATTCTGGTCCTCTCTTAGAGTTCCATCTAACTTTGACTATTGGGATACGGCTTTGCTTTAATTGTTTGACATCCCTATCCAAAATCTCCATTGGTTCTTCGGCAAAGTTTAGCTTATCGTCGAGTCGAATTTCTTTCAATGGTACAACCAAGGTTTCGTCAGATAAACACTTTTTCAGATTTGATACATGGAAGGTACTATGTACTTTATTAAGCTCTTCAGGAAGTTCAAGCTTGTATGCCACATGACCAACCCTTTCTAGGATTTTGAATGGTCCAACGTATCGAGGATTCAGTTTTCCACGCTTTCCGAATCTAATCATTCCTTTCCAAGGTGATACTTTCAACATTACTCGGTCTCCGACTTGAAACTCCATAGGTTTCCTTCTCACATCGGCATAACTCTTTTGCCGATCTCGGGCGGCTTGTAGACGTTGTTTGATTTGGACGATCTTTTCGGTGGTTTCATGAATGAGTTCGGGTCCTGAGATTTGAACATCCCCAACCTCTGTCCAACAGACAGGTGAACGACACTTTCTACCATAAAGTGATTCGAATGGAGCAGCTTTAATGCTAGCGTCTCCACATCTTGAGTGCGAATACTACTGCTCCCAATTCAAGATCGTGAGTGGTGTAGTTCTTCTCGTGGGTTTTGAGTTATCGAGAGGCATATGCAATAACTTTGTTCCTTTGCATTAATACGGCGCCTAGTCCTTGAATAGATGCGTCGCAGTAAACCACGAAGTCTTCACTACCTTCGGGTAGTGCTAATATTGGAGCTTCACAGAGTTTCTGCTTCAAGAGTTGAAAGGACGACTCTTGTTTTTCTCCCCATTCGAACTTCTTCTTCTTTTGGGTTAACTCCGTCAAAGATTTAGCGATTTTTGAGAAGCCCTCGATAAATCTCCGATAGTATCCGGCAAGTCCTAAGAATTGTCGTATCTCCGTGGGGTTCGTAGGAGACGCCCAATCTTTCACTGCTACGATCTTTGCGGGATCCACGTGGATGCCTTTGCTATCAATCACATGCCCTAGGAACTGTACTTTTTCGATCCAGAAATCACACTTGGAGAATTTAGCGTACAACTCCTCCTTCTTGAGCAGTTCTAGAATGGCCTTCAAGTGTTCAGCGTGCTCTTCTTTGCTGCGTGAGTAGATGAGGATATCATCAATAAACACGATCACAAACTTGTCCACGTATGGCTTGCACACTCGGTTCATTAGGTCCATAAACACAGCTGGTGCGTTCGTTAGACCAAATGGCATCACTTGGAACTCATAGTGCCCGTATCGTGTACGAAAAGCTGTCTTCGGTATATCTCCCTCCTTAACTCTCAGTTGATGGTACCCTGACCTTAAATCAATCTTCGAGTATACACTCGACCCTTGCAGTTGATCAAACAAGTCGTCGATTCTAGGTAGTGGGTATCGGTTCTTCACGGTGAGCTTGTTTAATTCACGATAATCGATGCACATCCGGAAGGATCCATCTTTCTTCTTAACAAACAGTACCGGAGCTCCCCATGGCGAAGAACTCGGGCGTATGAATCCTTTATCTGACAATTCTTGCAATTGCTCAGACAATTCTTTCATCTCGGATGGTGCCAACCTATAGGGTGCTCGTGCCACTGGTGCTGCTCCTGGCACTAGTTCGATCTGAAATTCTACTTGTCGAGTTGGCGGAAGACCAGGCAAGTCCTCGGGAAATACTTCGGGAAAATCTTTAACTATCGGTACATCTTCCAGTCGCTTCTCCTCCGAATTTTTCTCGGTTACTTGAGCCAAAAATGCGAGACATCCTCGATCGATATACTTCATCGTTTTGAAGCACGATATGATACTTAGTCGGGTCTTACTCCGTTCGCCATGGACAATTAAAGTTTCTCCTTCACATGGAATGTGAACAAATTTCTCGTCGCATATAATTCTAGCATGGTTCTTGGACAACTAATCCATGCCGATGACTACGTCGAAACTACCAAGTTGAATGGGCATGAGGTCTATGTCAAAAGGTTGATTTAGTAAAAGTAAGGTGCAACCTTGGATCAGGGTGTTAGTTTCTACTAGTTTGCCGTCGGCTAGTTCGATTTCGTAGGTGGTGTCTAATTTAGTCGGGGTAATGTTAAGTAGGGGAGCAAATGAAGTAGACACAAAACTTTTGTCGGCTCCAGAATCAAATAAAACTTTAGCAAGATGATTGTTAAGGGGAAACGTACCCGTCACCACGTCGGGATCTTGCTTGACATTTCCATCTCCTAGCACATATGCTCTCCCTCAAGCATTGTTGATGGGGTTGGCAACCTGATTTGGACACTGGTTCTTGTAGTATCCATTCTTACCACATCCATGGCATACTACGACCACTGGTTGTAAATTGGCTCCTGTGGCCTTGCAGTCTTGGGTCTTGTGACCGGTTTTCTGGCACTTTCCACATCTGGCAAAACAGGGTCCATGGTGGTGCAACTTACAGCGGTTGCACATGGGAGCGGGTCCAGCATAACCCCCATTTCCAGTAGGTGTAGCAATGTAAGCCCTGGCAGTTTCCTGCCGGCGGTTCTGCTGGTTGTGATGGTGGTTTCGGTTTTGCTGGTAGCCTTGATTGTTGTTGCGGTTGTGACTGTGGTTGTTGTTGTTGTGGTTGCTTCTACGATCATCAAATTTTCTTTTATGATCGTTGCCTCCCTGAGCCTGATTACGCTTGATTTCCCTCTCCAGTAATTTCTGAGCAGTCTCCATGGCTTCTTCCAGAGTCTGTGGTTTGGATACAGTAACGATCCCTTCTATGCTTTTGGGCAACCCCTCAACATACCTCTCTAATGTTTTCTCGAAATCCGGCACCTTAGTTGGGCATAGTAGAGAGAGTTCTTGGAACCTTCTGTCATAGGTCCGGATGTCATACCCTTTCACTACCAAGCGATCAAACTCATCTTCTAGCTTTCGGATTTCAGTGCGCGGGCAATACTTCTTCAACATTTTCTGCTTAAACTTGGCCCAAGGGAGCTGGTAAGCTCTTTCAGTACCCATTTTCTGAGCAGTGGCGTTCCACCATGATAGAGCGTCATCTGATAGTGTACCAGTAGCAAAGGTGACCTTGTTGCTTTCTGCGCAGCCACTCCTTGTGAAAACATTTTCTGAGCGCTCAAACCATCGAGCTAACTCTGTCACTCCTTCGGTACCTTTGAATGTTGGTGGTTTACAGCTCATGAACTCTTTGTAGGTGCATTTGCGAGTCACAACTGTCTCGCCTTCACCAGTGGGCCTTGTGACACTGCCAGTGGGAGTCGTGGCTGCAGCTTGAGCCATTAATGCAGCGGTTACGCTCTCAGTGATCAATCGGCGGATCTCTTCTGGGGTCATGATCGTTCCGGCGATTGCATCTGTTGTTCTGCTGTGGGTAGCCATGTGCTAATAATGACATAAGAACACATATTTAGAATTTACTTATTTATTTCGTGATTGAGTTGGTGTTGGAATATGGTCAATTAACAAGGTAATTGTATATACTTCATAACAAAACTATCATAATGTAACACATCGATGTTGAGGAAAAGAATTCATGATAAATATGTCACCATCATGTAAACACATGAAGTGATCGTCCCTGCACTACATCAATAAATATCACAATTAAATCATAAATACAACATATTCGAGCACCATCCACAACACATACAAATAGAATGAAACAACAAGGTAATCATAAATTTTACATCAAGTTCCGAAAATCATAACTTACAATATTTGTTTTCATAATCTTGATTCATTTGCTTACAAAACAATCAAATACAAGTTTCTTTATTACATCACAAACGGTACGCTAGATGTCTAGCCACAACTGATACAGTAAAATCTAAGATCTACCCGATGCCCCATCCAAGCGGCGCTGTAGTGCTCGAACTGTCTCTGTCAACTCCTCAATCCTAGCATCCCTCTGTCTCTCCCCAGCCTCCAATCTCTGAATGCTCCTCCTGGTCATGTGGAGCTCCCCATCCTGAGTCTCAATGATGTCCTTCAGAATCCTAGATATGTCCCCCTGATCCTGGGACTCCTGTCTCATGCTCTCCTGCCTCTCTCCCATGCCTGTGATGTGGTCCCTCTGGTCCTGGACCTCCTGCTCCATCGCCTCTACCCTATCCCTAAGATCAGCAATAATCTCTTGCGCCTCCTGGAGGCTAGTACCCATCATATCGAAAACCTCCTCCATGGCTACTCTCCCTACTACGAGGTTCTCCACCTCCTCCTCAATACACTCGATGCGCTCGAGTGAAACATCCCCGATGAAACTGAGTAGAGCATCAAGGCGGTCCTCATGCCTAGAGAGTCTAGCTGCTAACACTGGGATAGTGTGATGAATGGGCTCTCCCGTGACCGGAAGAACTCTAGCAGCAGCGGTAGATGAACTCTCTCCCAATTCCGCAGCTCTCGGGGCACCCTCTTGTGCTCGATCACAGCCAACAGAAATGACCAGCGGCGTGCATCAACCCTCCTGCGGGGTTGAGCAACGGCCTCAGCAACAGCCTCAACATATGGATCTGATGATGAAGGGCCAAAGAAACGTGCCCTCTTGCGGGGAGGCAAGGGGTCACTAGGCTCGGTCGAATGGGTGGGTGACGGGACTGGAGATGTCACCGGGACAGTAGTGGTCTGGTGATAAAAGACTGTAGGTGCTAGGGTGAATGGGTATGATCTAGTAACTGAGTCAAAAGGAGAGTTAACTCTGACTGGTGGTGGTGTTGGAATCATATAAGGGTGTGGCTGAGGTGATGGTGATGGTGGTAGTGATGATGGTGGTGAAGGTGATGCTGATACAGGTGATGGTGATGAGGATACTGGTGCTGATGATGGTGGTATGACAGCTGGTGGTGGTACCAATGGGGCTGAAGGTGCACGTACCCGTTTCCGGGCAGTGTACTTCCTAGGTGGGCCTCCCTGGCAAGGCACATAAAGTTGCCCAAATGGTGCGGGCTCATAAGGCTGTAGAAATCTAACTACCCTACGCTGGCGAACCGGTGCAGGTGGGGGTAGTATGAGTGAAGCTAAGTCGGAGGAGTCAGACGACTCTTCATCCGCCTCTGACCCAGAGGAATGGTGAGGGGTCAAAGCTCGGGGTGGGGGTGGTGAAGGACAATCATCAGCGGCTAGGAACTGCTGTGACTCATAGTACTGGTCAAGAGTCAAAGGACCAAAAGCGAGAGAAGATGAAAGGGGGATAGTGGGTGAGATAACCGGTGTCGAGGTGACTTCACCCTCCTCAAAGGGCTTTGTCTCTCCAGATGCGTTCCCAGATGGAACTACAGATGGGATAACTGGTGAAACGGGTAAGGTGGTATTGGTGTCAGCGTCAGACAAAATGATAACTGTAGTGGGTGGAGTAGCTGATGGTGCTGGTGTTACTTCGGTCTCAACATCATACAGAATAATGACAGGGATCGGGGGAGACATGGTACTGTAATATCCCAATAATAATAAGTGTAAGTCATTAATAATATACATATGCATTAGCCATAATAACATTCATAGGTGATAAAACTAATTCGTTATGCATAATCTGCCAAGCAAATCTCAATGCGTGTGTTAATAAAGTGTTAACATTCATTCATTATGCATAATCAGCCAAGCAAATCTCAATGCAAAAGTTCGTAAGTAATAATATTTATTCGTTTGTTATGCATAATCTGCCAAGCAAATCTCAATGCAAAGTATTGGCACGGAGGGCATAGGGTGGTAAGGTTAAAAATGGTCCTTTTAAAAATCGCGGTTATAGTCCAATGTTTTTGAAAAAGCATTTGGTTCTCTATAACCTAGGATCTGATGCCAATCTGTAACACCCCGTTAAAAATTTTAGATGACAGCGGAAGACTTAAACGGGGTAATTACCAATTAGATCACAGTCGAAGCATAGATAATTATTAAAAGTAGAATTTATATCATTCAATGAAAACTCAATATTCAGAGATTACACATTTGTTACCAAAAGGGATAAGTTTTCACAAAAGTGATGGTGAGTTTGAAAAGAATGATATAATTATTTGAAATAAAAGGGGTAGATTCCCATTGCCCATGCCAACTCCGTGCTTGAGATTCCTTAGTTACCTGAGATAAAACATGCTTAAAACGTCAACACAAAGATTGAGTGAATCAATAGTGTTTAATTTGTAATAGTGGAAATAGTTTGAACACAAGTCAAATAGTAGTGGAAACAATGATATTGCGGGGTAACATATAGATAAACCAATATTGCCCTAAGCCTCATGACACGCAAACCTTAACATGTAGGGGTAATAATAGTGGTAATAAATATCCCAATCATAGCAATGATGTGGGTGATAAAAGCCCTTGTCGTAGGAGTTTTGCCATACTCATAATTCGAATAAAGTGCATATGTCTATCAATCCGACTAACACTATAGTTATCTATCCGGCTAGTACAAATGGGTCGTAACTTCCAATAGATCTATTCACAAAATTCGCGTTCACTCGCAAGTGATTAATGGTTCATGATATAAGGAACTTTTATTGGCAGGGTGGTAACTTAGGCAATATTACTTAGCAATATCAATCAGGGAAGCATACAGAAAAATACTTGTGTTCAGATTTATAGCATGTATCTCCCCACGGGATTTGAAAACATAGTAAAATGTGGGACTATGAACTCACCTCAGTAGTGTAGTAAACGGGTAGTGAATCAAATAGTGAAATGAATAGCTCCCGACTTGCGACCTAGAATAATGTGATATTTTTAGAATATTATCAACCCTTTGTTGTTAATATGGGAAATGGTGGATGTGGAACTACGAATGAGATCGTGACGAATTCGTGTGACGTAGACGTTTAGAGTTCATCAAAGTGGTGACATCAATAGTTTGAGATCACGTTAAATATATTTAACGTACGAATGACAAATTAAAATATTTAATTTAAATATTTTAAAAGTTAAGTTTAAAATAGTTACGTTTTTATTAATCGTGCTACGTTAATAAATTGTGTGAAAACTAGTGACGTTAATAAATCTTAAAAAAAAAAAACACATGTATACACAATTTCCCTTATAGTTTATAAAGTTTACACTTTTAACCTTGAAGTTAAATTAATTACAATTTAGTCCAAAGTATATATTTACATGTTAACCCTTGACCTTTTTGTTAATTACAGTTTTAGCCCTTATAATATAACTTTCGCATGTTTCCATTTTATATCCTTGTCTTTCGGATTTTTACACTTTTGGTCCTTAAACTATGCAACTTTTGCAAAGTTAGTCCGAATATTCAATATTACACTTGACACCTTATCTTTCTGAAATGACAGTTTTAATCCTCGACTTATATTTAAAAATACCATTTTCATATTTAGTCCTTCTTTTATTTAACTTAACAGTTTACACCCTTTTCTAACGAAGGTCGTTGCATAATTAGTCCAACTTTTTATATTATGAAAACGTTACATTTTACTTATTAATCTCGTACCTTCTTCCAACTTATTCGAATTCATTTTACAACTCATGGTACTCGTTTTATGTTCGAAATGTTTCACAGTTTTGAATTTACTAGTTAGAAACATAATAAAATCGTTGGGCTTATTAGCCCATTGTGGCCCAAATGAAATTTTAATGAAAATAGTTACATGGTTCGACTGGGTATAGGACGAGGGTCGTTCGTGTGGTGTTAAAGTTAAATCTTATGCATGTTGCGTTAATTCGTTTCACCATAGGCCAAGGGTTCGAATGATATAAGATTTTACATATGTTACACGTCTAGTTAAAGAGTTATCGAGGCGTAAGTTTAGGTGTTTAAATGTGTTTTTAGTGTTGAAATTCATTAGTGTACTCATTTTAAATATATGTTCGAAGTGTAAAAAGAATGAGTACGAATGAAAAGAGAGTGGTGAGGACTTACGACACCAAAAGATGGTGGGAAGTTCGAATAGAGATGGTGACAACGAGACCTTAGAATCAACTAAACCCAAGCTTTCTTCCATTATAAACCCACGATCCAAACTATAACCCAAAGTGACTCTAAGGCTCGAAATATGGCCCAAGTTTCCTTCTTCTTTTCTCCTTTGCTTGACAGTAACTAACTTAGAGATAATGAAATGTTTGTTTGTTTAAGTGTGTTTGAGTTTGTTTTTGCTTAAGTGGGAAACAAGGTGAGATATGTTGTTTATATAGGCAAGACAAAGTATGGTCCCTAGTTTATTTTATTTCTACTTTGTATGAAACTTTTGCAAAATGAAAAAGGGAGTCGTGGCATGGTTGTGGTTCGGCTGGATTTTGGGAAGCATGGAAACCTTGTCATGTCACAAGAATGGGGGTATCATCGTGAAGGATCAAGTCAAGGAAAAGGCGGCATGTTGGGTGTTGTGAGACACAATATCCAAGGGTTTTAAGTAGGGGTGGAAGCGAGCCGAGCCGAGCCCGAGCCTGCCAGAGCTCGAGCTCGGCTCGTTTATATTCTAGAAAGCTCGAGCTCGAGCTCGGCTCGGTTCGAGCCTTAAGATTTGAGCTCGATCTCGGCTCGTGTTATGCTATATAAGGCTCGAGCTCGGCTCGTTTATGATGTGTTTGTGTAAAGCTCGAGCTGGTGTTATGCTATGTAAAGCTCGAGCTCGTGTTTGTGTAAAGCTCGGCTCGTGTTATGCTATGTAAAGCTCGAGCCTTAAGATACTAGTAGTATATATGCATACATATACGCTTATATTATGTATTATACATGTATATACACAAAATATACTAGAGCTCGTTTAGGCTCGCGAGCCTAATCAAGCTCTGTATATAAAGCTCAGGCTCGGGCTCATTTATTAAACGAGCTTTAATTTAGGCTCGGGATCGGGCTCGAGCTAGTTTAAGCTTGGCTCGTTCAAGCTTTTTACCGATCCGATCCTGAGCTTTTTACGAGTGGCTCGAATCGTTTCCACCCCTAGTTTTAAGGTTTTTAAATAAAGTAGTATGGTGTTTATGGTTGTTTAATGTTTTAGGCTAGGTAGGGTGGCTTGTATGGTTGATGTTCACACGCAAGAAGGAAAGGAAAAAGTAGTATGGTCGTTTGATGTTTTGGTCAGGTCGAGTAGAGCAAAAGAAGAGAAAGGAGTGTATGAAATGTTAGGAAGGAAAACATTTTGATGACTTGTGGGCTTGTGGTGTTTCGGCCCAGCAGAAAAACAAAAGAGAAAGAAAACAAATATTTGCTTTGGGCTTGTTGTGGTAATCGGCCCGAAGAAAGAAGAGGAAAGAAATATGATCTAGCCCGGTTTGGTTGTTTAGGATTTTCGGTCCACTAAGCCCAATAGATTCGTACGGTTCGATTCGCCTCGGTGTTTTATATTTTAAGTCGGTGTGCAAGTGAGCTATTCGTGTTACGTCACATATTCGTTAAATGAGTGACTTGTGTTTGTGTTGTTAGATATGTTTATAAATAAAAAAAATAAATTGACTCATAAAAATAGGTTAATCAACCCTTCAATTAGAATTACTTGGTGTTTAACATTAATAATGACATGGTAAATTACAAGGTATTACAACATTTTCGGTTAACTTATTCGGTTTGACGACCGGTCAAACCCGAGCCGGTTTGAGTCAACGCAAAAAAAACCTGATCCGGCCGGTTAACCGATTCGGTTACAAAACGGGTCCGGGGAGGAAAAAACCCAACCGGTTGAAACCAGTTTGGGTATGGTTCGTGACCGGTTTGGACCGGGTTTTTTTTTTCTTCGTTTTTTGTCGTTTATACAAAGTAAACTGAATAAACTTCAACTTTTATTTAATACAACGGAAATACAACTGAAAGGAAATACATGATGAAACATAATACATAAACTTAAAACATAATACATAAACATAAAACATTGAAAAGCTACTCAACATCGACTCGTCGAGGCTCGAGTGCCGGGCAATACTTCATGGTGAAATGAGCCCTCAACGCTGAATTGGAAAGGGGGATTCATTAAACGTAAGCGATGCTTACATTGAGCCTTTCTCGTGCCATCCGACATTAGGACGTAGTTTAAGTTATCCCAAGGATCTGGTGCACGGTTGCATGGTAAAATCGAAACAATCACCGGTGAAATTGGTGCAACAGCCTCGGTCCTTAATTTGCATTTGCCATTAGTGAAATACTTTCTATTTTGATTTTTTAGAGTATATTTTGGTTGTATAAAAGTTGTAAATAAACAAAAACACAACCCCTCTATTTATACAAAACATACAATGGCAAAATGGTAAATTTAAAACCAAAAAATTCAAATTTTCGGACCCCCCCCCCCACGTTTTACCCGCCTCCTCGCTCAAAATTTAAATTCAAAATTTGAAAATTCAAAACATCCACCGGTTTTTAACCAGTTAACCTTTTTTTTTTTTGCCCGCCAAGGCGCCAATGTTCAAATTTGAATTTTCAAAAAACGGTTTGACCCTTTTATTTTTTTTATTATTATTATTTTTTTCGTCATTTATACAAAGTAAACTGAATAAACTTCAACTTTTATTTAATACATCGGAAATACATCTGAAAGGAAATACATCATGATAGGAAATACATCAAACATAATACATAAGCTTAAAACATAATATATAAACATAATAAATCGAAAAGCTACTCGTAAATGTTTTCATCGGTTCTGATGGACCTAGCTTCGTTAGCAGCTTCATCTTGTCTTATTTCTTCATCGGAAAGCAATTCGATTGAACCCACTTGCACCTCTACCTCGTAGATCTCTTCTTCGAATTCTATGGGGTTTTCAAGACTTGATTTGTGTTGCACTCGCTTGGTTACGTCCAAATTATCTTTCAAACACATACACATTTTCAAAGAATCCGGTGTGAGCCTTGTACTTCTGTTTGATAAAACCCTTCCACTTGTTGAAAAAGCGGATTGAGAAGCTACCGAAGTAGCTTGTACACTTAGTATATCTCGAGCCATTCAGGATAAAATGGGAAACATTGTTTCCTTTTCTTTCCAAAACGCCAAAACATCAAAGTTTTCATGTTGGTCGGCCGGAATATGTGAGATAAAATCGGTTCTGATATATCTTGCATATTCATTGTTTGTGAAACGATCACTCTTTTCCCGTTTGTTGGGATTTTCTCTTAACTTTTGTAGCAAGTCTTGTATCGGATTCCCTCTATGCGACAACCTCGATGATGAAGAAGTCGTACTCACAAAAGGAGTTGGGTTACCATATTTTTCAAAATAATATTCCCACAAACCTTCAAAAGAATTGTTAAAAGCTGCTTTTGCATCTTCACCAAAGTTCACGTTATTCGCGAATAACCCCAAATCAGTTGTAATCGAGTCGATAAGTAACTCTACCCCGCATACATTATAACATGGATTTAATGCTGTCGCACAAGTAATTACCTGTGGCAACGTTTCAAAATATTTAATAAGCTTTTCTTTCATTGGTGAAACCATATTTGTATATATACCACCATTTAATTCAAATAGGCCAAACTTGAACACATGTAGTATAGTTGCTCGAGTACCAAATGAGATGTTGGATAATAAACTCCCGATAATTTTTTAGCGGCGTTGAAAAAAACTTCAAGTAATCGGGTTAGTTTTTCAATAGTTTTCCAATGTTCGACTGCAAATGGAACAACTCTACCCTTTTCCGACAACATGTCATGAAAATATTGTAAAGTCACCTTTTGTTTTAGACCACTTAGGAACATAAGATAAGTGTAATTCCATCTTGTATCACAATCTAAATTAGGTGACAACCAATGTTTCTGTGACAAATGGTAATTTTCACACTTTAAGTTAATA
The DNA here is from genome assembly GCA_021014915.2 of Artemisia tridentata subsp. tridentata. NCBI lineage: Eukaryota > Viridiplantae > Streptophyta > Magnoliopsida > Asterales > Asteraceae > Artemisia > Artemisia tridentata. The sequence goes on from CP139501.1 coordinate 207,096,764, forward strand.
ATAAATATTTATTTATTATTTTTAAGCCGAGCATTTTTATGCTCAATTGCATGTTTCTGAGCATTTCTGAGCATTTTTGGGAGCTGTCCCGCATACTATAGCTTACAGTCACTGCTGAAAAAGTTTATTTTTGTCAGTAAGCGTAAATTATTCTATTTATGATAGTTACTGACAAGTTTCGTAATTTACTGAGAGCTTTCGCGTATTTATTGAAAAGCAACCCCACACGCGTACCGACAGCACAATATATATGGTAGCAGTCAAATGAATGCATTTTTGAGCAAATGATAATATTTTATTATTATTCTGACGAAAATGTCAATAAAAACTTTATTTTACGTATACGTGTCCAAAAGGGTCAAACCGGGACTTTACGGTAACATTTAAGCTTAAACCGACACACGATATACCAACGAGGTCTTGACATACATGGGCCTAGCCCATAAAACTTTCGGCCTACTTGGACTTTTTGGACCGAATGGCTTATTTAAAGTGCTTATTAGCTTATTTAATATTTAACGTAAAATATAACGTAAATAAAAATGGTTAATTAGTTTTCGGACAAAAAATGGACTAATGGACCCATTATGGCCTATTCGGCCCAATTAACATTTCGGGAGACAAAAATGAGTTTTGGAACATTTTTCGACCCACTATAATTATTTTTGTGAAATAGAACATTATAAATCGATTAAAACCATTTTGGACTCGTTTTGACACTTTAAGCCCAATAAGACAAATAAAAGGATTTTAGGCCCAATTTTATAAATGTTGACTTTTGTTGACTTTTGAAAGTATTTTGACTAAACGTTGACTTTTGTATCCAAAACTATAATTACGAAGTAATCGTAACGATAAATATACATTTTAGACTAGCTTTGCAAATATAGTTAACGAAAGGGATTATTTGAGGAAATTGCAACACTTGGAAAAAGAGGAAAAGTTTGAATAAACGAATTGGTCATGCCTGATTTTTCTAAAATATCGACACTTAGAATATTTTCGGATGAAAGCCGAATAAAAGAGGAAAAGGATTATTTTTATTATTAAAAATATTAATTCTTATAAATAAATATTTTTAGACCTTATAAGACTTATGAATATATTTTAGATGCTTATACATTTATTTAATTTCTGAAAAATTGAATACTTATAAATTTCTTTATAATTATCATTATATTATAAATAATTATAATATTTATAATATAATAATACCCCACTATCACTATTATCATATTAATTGTTCAATACCTATTTAATTAATTATAAGCCTTAATTAATTAAATACTTAATTATTAAATATATATATACGATAAAATATATATTACCTACGCATTTTGCGACTACAAGCACTAAGCACGGAAGTTCCGTCGCACGTATTTCACCGTACACTTTCATCATGAGCCATCAACAAAGAGTCTTATACGATAAACTATTTTGAAATGTACCTTACCACACAGCAAGCAAGAAATACACGAGCACTGGACACACGTAAACTTTTTCAATTGAGTTAAAACATTTAAAACTAAGGTACGAAAGTCTTCAAATGCTATGACTCGCTTTGTGTTTTAAATGTTTTAAAACATTTTATACTATATTGATCTAGGTCGCGTGTCGGAGCGGTTGCACTGTGTTGTTGTTGATTAGCAGATTGCTATTGTTATTAAGGTGAGTTTATAGACCCATTTTTATACGTATTGCTTTTATAAACCTTGGGGTGAGAAACATGCAAAACTGTTTTCATGGACCAAAATGAACTTTGTTTTTTTTGTTATTCACACTTGTATGCTGATAACCTAAGTTTGTTGAATCCCATTGCGCCCACTATCATCAACTGTCAATTCCTGCTGGGAAGCGCGTATGATATAAATAGATCTATTGGGGGTGACTCTCCCGTTCGGTTGTCCCGGCATGGTCAACGCGAACGTATACCATGTCAAAATTTGCCGAGTGTCTGGGGATTAACACTAGCGGGCACCCTTTATTTGCTATGCCAGCTTGGCATATTGTTTGTCTAGTTTCGGTTGGATGAGCTTAGTGTTTGCATACCAAATTAGTGTGATTGCTGAATTATATGCTATGGTCCATATGTGCTTCTTTACTTTAAACCTATGAACTCACCAGCGTTAGCTGACTTTTAGCATTCTTTTCTCAGGTATTTGAGAATATGTTTACTGAAGGCAGGGCATGGCAATGGTCATAAGTTTGTTGGAAATGTTTTTGCTTATGCGTTAAACTCTGAATTTGGGACCGCTTTGTTAAATGGGCTTCATTTTATTTAAATTGAACTTGATGTATGGCAATTTAACTTTAGAAATGTAAACTATTTTAAAATGGATTTTTAATCCGTTCTCTATATCTTTATGTTGTGATTATCGATTTAGTAGCACCAAAATATGTATGCTTCCGCAAATCTTGATTTTGGGGGTGTTACAGTTTCCCCGCATCAACACACATCCGAATTTAGTTATTATATCTTTTAGTACCCTTTTTAAAAATATCGTATAACATTTGTTTAAAACAATATTTCATTTCACGCATTATGTGATCGGCTAATCCCGCTTGCATAACCAAGTTAATGATGTGTGCAACACATCAAAAATGATAAAAATCGCCATTTAAAGGTGGCTCGTATTCCATTTTTAGTCTACCCATTGCATTTGCGATGTTACTAGCATTATCCAACGTAATTGAAAGAATTTTCCTTGTAAGTGAAATTTGTGAAACGTTTTCTCAACATTTTGAATAAAGCAATTCCCGTGTGAGGAACCAGAAAGTCTTCAAATGCTATGACTCGCTTCATCATTTGCCAACTTTCGGGATCAACCCAATGTGCGGTAACACAAAGGTACGAAAATGGCGAACCATGAGGAGCGGACCAAACATCCGTTGTTATATTAACACAAGCATTTAAATTTAAAAAAAGCATCTTTTAATTCTTGTTTGGCCGTTTTCCACATTTTCATAGCATCTCGTTTTAGAGTCATACGACTTACATGATTGTACATTGGTTGGAAATGAGTCTGCATCACTTCCGTTGTCAAAGGGTCGTCCCAATGGTTGAACGCAAACCTCGTTGATTCACAAAACTGGCAAATTGTTGACGAACTACTTCATGATCGTATACAAAAATACTCCCGTCCCAACCCATAGACGATTGACCTGCTTCCGGAACCGTTTTGAGTGCCTTGCAATACTTCATGTTGATATGAGCCCTCAACGTCGAGTTGGAACTGGCAGACATTATACTCAAGCAATGCTTACATTGAGCCTTTTTCTTGCCATCCGACATTAGGACGTAGTTGAAGTTAGCCCAAGGATCTTGTACACGGTCGCATGGTAAAATTGTAACAATCGTCGGTGCACTTATTGAACCAGCCTCGGTGTTACCGGTGGTGTTTGAACTTGCCATCAGTGAAATACTTTCGGTTTTGATTTTTTAGAGTGTATTTTGCTTGTATGAAAGTGGTAAATAAACTAAAATACAATCCCTCTATTCATACTAAACATACAATGGCAAAATCGTAAATTTTGAGCCCAAATAATTTAAAAACCGGCCCCCCACGCTCCTTCCCACTCAAGTTCAAAATTCAAAATTTGAAATTTCAAAAAAATCAAAAAAATCCGCTTCTTTCCCGCCCAAACCGGTTCGACTAACCGGTTCCCACAAACCGGTCCCATAACCGGTGTATATTTCAAAATCCCAAACTGGTTCTAAACCGGCGGTTTGTGGAAAAACCGAACCGGTTAGCGTCAAACCCAGTTTTGACTCGTCTGGTTTTTCGGTTAGCATTCGGGTCCGGTTCGGATGTGCACCTCTAGGTAATATGATAAACTCGATCAAACTTGTCAATCTATTTTTAGTAGTGGACAATTAAATTGCAATATCTCAAAAAAAAAAAAAAATGGACTATTAATTTGGAACGAGAGAATATAAGCTTATAATCAACGATAGTACAATACCGAACACCTTATTGCTTAAAACATGAAACTGTAAGCAAGTCAAATCCCAACAACATCAAGAAAAAATGACGAAAGCCCCACCAGAAATAAACTATCATCCTTCTACGGTGTTTTGCGAAGTGGTCAGTGCCATAGCTAAGTAAATGTTGTTTAACTATATAATGACATGTCAAAATTCTTTTACTCAATGACAAATTGACAATCAAGTGATAAGTTAATATTTATCATTGGGAGTATCATCTAATTAATATTAACCATGAATAACAGTAAAAGTTATTCATTCAGACCGCATGTAACAAGGCATACAAAGACGTGGTGTATGCCTTGTTGGCACCCATAAGATGTGTTCAGACTATTACGGACACCCATGGAAGACGCTTGCATGTTGGATAAAACGCAAACTCGGTCGTCTGCACGACCGAGTCTTGGAGGTTTGTTTTGTGTGTATGTGTTTATTAAATGGTTTTTGTGTGATATATTTGTGTTTAAGTGGAGTATGTTTTGGTGGTGAAGTTCGTTGTCTTTTTACACTAAGTTGGTGGTTAGTCGATATATTTTATTATGGGCTTAATTATTGTTTAGGCTTACCCACTTCTTGAGTATTCTTTGATCCATTATATATTGTAATTTGTGATTTGTGGAATGCAAGTAATTACTCACTCTAACATAGTATCAGAGCCTAAACAATAACTAAGCTCATAATAAAATATATCGGCTAACTGGTGATGGAGAGAGAAAGTTGAAGTGCCGCTAAAATAAATGCAATTTTTGGTGTCCCTTGTTAAACATAGACTAAGCGATAACATATTTAGACTTTCGTTAGCAAAACATTTGTTCGAGTTTCAACGACATTTCATTTTTATTTTTGCTTGAGAGTTGTTTTTAAAGGCATAAAATACATGGTCAATTCCTTCTTGTTATCACATACGTCTCATATTACTTGTGGATTCAATAAAGATATATGCAGGGGATATACTATACAAGCCCCCCTATCATGTGAGCTCCGCCTATTTTGGTCAACATTTACAAATTTTAAAGCAGACAGTACAGACGGCAGCAGCAGACAAACAGTCAACACCCCCCTATAGGGGGGCTTGAATAACTCATCCCATATGCAAGGTATCCATGCAGTGTAAACCAATCTTGACATGGATAAACATTCTGAAAAATCAGTTGTTCAACAGGTAAAAGGTTGCTATTTAATAACCTTTTTTTTTTTTTTTTAATTATTTTTTATTTTTATTTTTATTTATTTATTTTTTTTTTGTGGTGAGTTTAAACACTGTGGATTGGCTACAAAATCGAAAACTATGGTCACCAAAAAAATAAGATACGTTTTTGTGATTCCTACAAGAAAGAATACTTTCTTCAACTATAATTTGATTATTATTCTTAGGTCAATAATTGCAAAAACATTGATTCATACTAAATTATTTCTCTGTCAACTTCAAATTTTGACATGAGACAATTGTGGTTGTGGTTGATGTTAGAAACTTTATTCTTTGTGCCGTGAATCTATGATGGCATCCGGCTGCTTAGACTTTAAGAAGGGATAAGCAATCTTAATTAATAAAAATCAATGTTGTCATAGTACATTAGGTTGTCGTCATTTTCAATTATTCATATGATATTGAAATAATTTTAAGTGAAAGAAACCCACCTGTATAAAATAAGTATTTTGCTAACATGTGCCTGTTTCGCATATGTTTTATTACATAACTACATATCAGTAGAAGGTTTAAGTTAATTAACCCATAAAAGTATTTAATTAAAATGATTTATAACATTAACTTATGTTTATTAAAAGTATTATTCGATATAAAAAGCAAGTACGTGTTTAACTAACACGCTAACATGTGCTCACAGAGCACATGCTAGCAAAACACATATATCAAAATTATATGGATAATATGGTTTGCAACGATATGTAGAGATAAGCGAATTTTGTGGAACCAAAAGTGAGTAGAACTACGTACGTGCATGGTGCGCCTAGTATGGGTATAAGTTTCATCCCAATATATTTAGATAACAAACTTTAAACCTAGTGTCATGTATAAGTTGTAAACCAATTAAATATCACATAAGCTGTAAACTTTTATTCATTAACATCGGTTCAAGATCTAAAATTCGTCTCATTATTGACGTGAAAGAGACACTTCCGCATGGATCGTATAAACTTCGTATCTTTAGATCACAAAAATCAAATGAATTAAAACTCTATGTATGAGCTACTTGAAAATAGTTAGCTAGTTAGATATCTAATCTAATCAATTAGATTATGATTTAGTTTTGTAATAATTTAACACTGCAAAACTTAAAACTGATCGATTACGGGTCATACTATATTTTAATTAAATTTAGTTGAATATAAAATTTCTTCGGATAAGAAAATAATCCATCTCTCCGTGATTAGTAGATAAGAATCATGAAAAGTCATCTAAACCGAGAAATGTAGCAATAGTTTGACAATGAGTTTAGTTTGCCATTGTTTTATTTTTGAAATTCTCATAGTAGTTAAACTATTTCTTTCTTTTATTTAATTTAACAAATAGATTGTTAGGTACATATTGTAGTTTGTTTATGTTTACATATAAAAACATATATAAAAACATATAATTGACGTGTATTTTTTCAAATATTCTGTTATGGTAACATGAAATAAAAAAAACTATTTGTATGATACCTGAACTATTAAATTCGTGTTAATACAATACTGGGAAACTTGCTTCACCGGCAAAAGTTAGCGAGTTATATGTGACACTTATATACCGTTATGTTATCTTTTTAAGTCATATGATAGACGTGTACTTTCCAAATATCTCATTATGATACGTGTACTAAAAAAACTATTCATTTTTGCCATAACTATGGTGACCATCACATGCTTTCTATATGACCATCACCTCCATCACGACCATCAACACATGCACAACCATCGTGTGCTACTACCATGATTATCACCTTATAACCTACCACCATTGTCTTTTCCATCACCACCACCCCTTATGCCACAACCGTACAACCATTTTTTAAGATTATTCTTCGACTTAAAGCGTATGGGATTATTGCTAACCAATGTAAAGTTGTATCTGTAATCAGGTTGACCTTCTAACTTTCAAACATTTATCTTGTCCCCAACTCACCGAAACTTCTCGAAGAGAAAATGACTAACAATGAAATGTCATCAAATTTGTTTAGTGATGAGTTGAGATAAAGTTCACATCTTTTTTTAACAAGTAACTATGTCACAGTATGTATATATCACAAATATATCTAACATTCTCACACGTTATTAAAATGACTTGAACCGACAGGTGACAACTATCGGGTTGAAATTCATTCTCGTACAATATTGTGCATAATTCTTTTACTTCGAACAATCAAATGAAGATCAGTATTGTACTTTTTCTTCTATTTTCTGAACGGCCTAAAACGATAATATTATATAGTGTTGTAAAATTTGTTTATTTTACCTCGGTCATATATATTTTAAATACTTAATTACTTGCACTATATTACGTGAATAAATTAAACATATACTTTAAAATTTTTTTTCTTGATGTATCGCACCAATATATGCATTTGGTTTCAGTTTTTGTCCTCGAATTGATTCTGGCATTATGGTTCCCTTTGCAAAGTAAAGAATATTGTGTAAAATGTGGAGATCGCGATATCTTCATTATCGAAATAAAACAATATAATACTGAGCTATTTAAACAGTTACATACACTTACATGCAAGATGATAAATATCTTATTTAGTATTCAATTGAATTTGTATTGTTAATCAACATCATGTTCTGAAAGAAAAATAAAATCATACTAACGGTTTGAGAAGTTTATAATGCAGCGAATGTAGAGTTCGTCGGGTGCTTCATTGTTGTTGTCGTATCTCTTATACCGAAAGAGAAGTTAACCATATTATATTATAGGGCTTACAAAGACTGCTCGAATGTTGAAAGGAAAAATGGCGTCAAGATCTCTAATTTATTTCGACACATCATTTATGTGTCGTAAACGGGGCACTATACTAAAACAATAGCACTTCTACTCGCACTATTCTTATGTGTGCGGTGGAAAGAATAAGATTTTTGGACCTTTTAACTCAAACTTTTCGTCAATCAGTAACGTTCGACTTGTAGTGTTCTAAACTTGTAATAATTATGGTAACATTTCTGTCCAATTACTTTGTAACCTCTTTAGAATAGGCTTTATCTGGAATAAATTGTTTCTTTAAAAGTAATATATTCCTCTAATAGCAAATAAGGTGTGGATTCCCCACTCGCAAATCACCACATTTTCTTTTATAATTAACGGGAATTTCACATGTACATTTTTACGAATTCTCGCCTCTTTTCACATTAATAAACAAACAGCCCATGCCAGAAAATGCTCGCTGCCCACTTGACCACTTCAGAGCTTAGAACTCTTAAAGCTTTTATTGAAAAAAAAAAAAAAAAAAAAAAAAAAAAAAACACACCAAATGTTTTACTACCTCCGTCCAAAAAAAAAAAAATATATATATATTTATCTTACTATTTACGTTTGTTTCAAAAATAATGTTCAGTTTTGAAATATAGATAATATTTATGACTGTTTTTCTTTTTTTATCACTTTAATCAAAACTTACATTAATTTCTCATTTATTAATAATTTAACAACGGTAAGGATAAAATTACTTTTTGTTTCAAAATTTGCATTAATTACACATATTTTAGTTTGTTCATTATTTTGCTTGTGGACACTCTCTTTAGAACGCGAGGAGTACATTTTCATTCGGATGAAATATTTGAAGTAAAAATTAAGCTCAAAACTGGGAAAAAAAATGATTTTTTTTCTTTCTTTTTACACGTGTTGAAATAATGGTGTAATCTGTTGCACGACTTTTTTTTTTTTTTTTTTATATCTATCGTGTTCTGTTTCGTTTGCCATGTCTTGAGTTACTTCTCAGTTCTCAGTATATTCATACACATGTTTTCTAAAAGATCTGATATTGTAAATTAAGGGTTAGACTCACTAGGTTTGCCTATGATTTATAAAAAAATGTTTTGCGTCATTATATTTGATGATACAACATATTTAATCATTCAATTCAATCAGGTCTTGGCTTTGTTCCAATGATACCTCATGTTGTGTGAGAAATTCCTTAACAAAATGGTTGTAGGTTCAAGTATTAATTAAAACATGTGAGATAGATTTGTAAAGATAGTTAAAATTAGTATTATAAAAAAAATAATAATAAAAAAGATTTAAGATCATTTGAGGACCAAACTTTTTTTACATACCAAGGGACTAATCTCCACCCTCCATCTTTATTTGATCTAATGGATGAGATTAATCCCAACAATTAAAAAAACCCACTTTCATCCTTTTTTTTCAAATATTAATATCTTTCAAACCGTTAATCGTTAAGCGAAAAAAAATATGCCGTTACGACGAGCATTTAATTATCTTTCTATAGATAGGCAATTTGATATATTTTCGACAATTTTTTTTTTTCATTTTTTTACGTTTTTTTTCGTGGCCGAAAAAATCATATATGATATATCATATATGATATTACATATCATATATGATATATATGATATATCATATATGATATATCATATATGATATATCATATATGATATTACATATCATATATGATATTATATGTAATATCATATATGATATATCATATATATCATATATGATATGTAATATCATATATGATATATCATATATGATTTTTTCGGCTACGAAAAAAAACGTGAAAAAAATGATTTTTTTTTTTGTCGAAAGTATATCAAAATGCCCGTCTATAGAAAGATAATTAAATGCTTGTCGCGATGGTGTAATTATTTTCGCTTAACGATTAACGGTTTAAGAGATATTTAAATTATAAAAAATGGGTGAAATATTAAATGCTTTTAATCTCAACCATTGATTTCTTTTTAGATGGATGGTGGGGATAAGTCCCTTGGTATGTGAGGAATGTTTGGTTTCTAAAATAACTCGACTCAAAAAAATAATAATAAAAAAAATTAAACATGTCTTGTGTTATTTCTCTTTAAACATATTATTCTAAGAATTCATTTATTTTCAACCTGCATTGGATCAACTTACTAGCTTGAAAAACTTCGTGAAATTGTATAAACTTTTTATTTAATAACAAAATATGACTAGTATAGTTAGGCCGGATGCAATGGCGACCCAGGGCGACCTGGGTTTTACCTGGCACATCAGCTTTTTCTCTCCGGTGATCTGACGACAACCAAGTTGCCACAGTTGCGACCAAGTTATTATTTATTTATTTATTTATTTTTTTAAATTTCAAATTTTTTTACTTACAAATACCCCTTCACACCAACTCATTCACACACACCATCTTATTCACAGCATTTTTCTTTAAACACAAGATCTAAGAAATGTCTCAACCAAACACTCCCGTCATTTCTGAAGACCGTTAATACTCCATCGTCAGAAATCTTTCCGTCATTTTTCACTGAGGAACCGATTGAGAATCCGTTTCAGCTTACTAAGGAAGAGCAACGACCACTTCTTTAGGATGAAGAAGCTTTGAGATAAATGGAAGAAGAAGAAGCACGGGCTGAAGCAGCTCGTAAGAAGCAGGAAGCAAGGGAAGAATAAGAGTGTAAGGACAACTTGTTTGACATTTTGGAGCGAAAGTGGGAAGAGAGCAGGTTTGCGGAGGGGTATTCTTCTTACGATGAGGGTTATAACACAGATTAATCTATGTGTTTTCATTTCCGTATCGTAATTTGTATTTGTACTTTCATTTCCGTATTGTTAGTTTAATTGGATTTTCATTTCCGTATCGTAAGTTAAATTGGATTTTCATTTTCGTATCGTAAGTTTGATTGGATTTTCATTTAAACGTTTAAAGTAATTATTATTATTATTATTATTATTATTATTATTATTATTATTATTATTATTATTATTATTATTATTATTATATATTAAAACCATGGTCGGTGGGTTTTTTTATGATTTTTTTTATACTAAAATAATCCAGCTTGAATATAATATTATTTCTTCTATGGGCTCTGTTGATAGCCCAGTAGGTAGCCCACTAAACGATCCAACAAAGGTTCGTTATGTGGTCTCTTATGTGTCGAGAAACTAACCATCCATAGATGACTAATCGTGGTTATTGATATTATCATCAAACCGACACCCACAGAAAATCAAGAATCAAAGATGTAGATCGGCTCCGGTTTCGCAGGATGTCACGGCGATGTAGGTGCACCACGTTCCCTAATCCAACTTCTGTGTTTTACATAATCTTTTTTGTTTAATTAACAGTATGGTTTGTTTTTAGAAGTATCAGGTTATAACAAGAAAGAAACATGTGTGATTTCAGGGGGTTAGGTACAAATCAACCATATTCAGTTTAAGGTATTTTTTTTTTTTTTTTTTTTACTTTTTCTTCGGATTGAAACAAAATTAGGTTACTGGATGTTTGGATTTCTTATGTATTAAGTATTGATTTTGTATGTATTTATGGATTTTTATTATTGGATTCAGTTTTCAAATCAACCTTGAATCCATATGAAGGTTACTCAATCATGCCCGCCAAGTATTTGTTAATTTGTATATTGGAGCAACTTATGTAACTCATGCAAATCAAACTGTTTGATGAAATGCCTGAATGAGATAAATTGGTAATGAACTACAAGTATTTTATTGGGATAATTACTAAAATAACCCGATTGCCCAACTGCTAAGAGTATCTATCCCGATCTCAAAAAATTCCCCCCTTAGCCCAGGGCAACTCGTATAATCACGTATTGTACGGTAGTGTATTTTGGGCAACTTTTATTTGTTGGGCAACCGTATACTTTACAGATGGTTTTTTGGTCATTTCAAAAATTTTACACTGTTCACTGCTTTCATTACTGTTCATACCGTATTCGAAAATAAAAATTTAAAAACAAACAGCATCCCCTCTATACACTTCTTCCCTCCATCTCGTTTCACAGTCACGGTCATAAAAAATAAACTGGGTTTATGTTCGCGCTAGTTTATCTTGTTACACTATTATTTCAATCTCCAATCTACTACCATTGTTTTCCCTGATTGTCATCTGAAAACAGAGTAACTGTTCATTGAACAGTGTTCCAATAAAATCTTTTAACACCGTCGATTGTTTGTTTGATTAGAAAAAATGTGGTATAATATGGTATGTACAGCGTATTACGAATCTTTATTACATTTGTTTTGTATCGTTATTGATTTTTGTTTATCTGGTATAATATAGTGTTGTTTGTTTGTTTATGCATTTATGTGGATTATGATTTGATTTTTGTTTTGGGATGTATTTGATAAGCCACGATTTTGGGTTGTATCTGATACGCCATGCCTGATTCAAATAAGGTCATAAGCAAAACACCCTATTCTTATGGTCCAACACTAAGTGGTTGTAGTTAAGTTGTAATCATCTGAACTGTGTATGATAGTGTTTACGCTGGCTGTATACATGTGTTCAAACTTATTTTGTTATGAATTGTATGTTCTGAGTTAACATATTTTTTCCTTTTAGGACTATGAAGCTAAAGTAATCATTAGTAGCAAACTCAACTACTTTTGGTTGATAAATCGGAAATTAGACGCAAAACGACGGAACTTGTTTAGGAGTACATGCTTTGGAAAATGGTTGGATTTGTTATACTTTGAACATGAAACACACGTCATTGACTATATGGTACGGAAACAAAGAAGAGTGGACGAGTCTCATTATGATATGCCCTTTATCTATTACCTAGATGGACATACTCTGCATTTTGGTCGTCCTGAGTTTTGTCTAATGACGGGGTTGCGGTTTGGAAGTGTGAGCTTTGAGTTATACACTTCTGGTGCTCTCAAATTTCGTGATAGGGTGTTTCCTGACAAGCGAGGTTTGATTGTAACCAACTTAGACCTTATTGGTGTCATCGAGGATGAAGAGCAGTTTCGCAAGCTATGTGATGAAGACGCAATACGGATATCTCTTTTGTTAGTCTTAGAGGTGATCTTTATGGGTCGTTTATTGACATCCCAAGTTGATGACACATTGATGAGGTTGGTTGAAAACCTAGAAGCTTGGAATGCATTTCCGTGGGGTGAACATATTTGGACCCATTTATATGGCCAAAATCTGTTCCGACCTATACTTTGTCTGGATTTGTATTTGCTTTCCAGGTTTGTATTTATTTTTATTAATAATATATTTTTCAGCCGAACATTTTGATGGACTGATTGATATGTTTGTGTTTTACAATTTGTTTAGATTTGGATACTCGAGTCTTTTGAAAGATCTGAACGTTGGTGGAGTAAAGACCCTAATGTGATTCCAAGAGCTATTGCATGGTCTATGAAGTCACCATTCAAAAGAAGCGACCGTTCCTACCTTTTTTCAGAGGTCTCTATTTTTTTCTATTTGTATTTACGTAAAATAAATTGTTGAATCCCTGTTGAGCAATGATCTTTTTTTTTTCTTGAATTGAAACAAAATTAATCACTACGCCGAATATAATGAATAATCTTAAGGAGAGCAATGAACACACATAGGTAGGAGCCTGTTATTTTTGTACTATCCCTTATGCTTCTTTCTAAGTTGCAGAACCAAACTTGTAGGATCGACGCCTTGATTGATCTTTGAGCCAATAAAAATCTCTGTATGACAAACTTATATTTATGCGGAAACTAAATATAAGATTGTGAAGAAGACAATGAGTAATGAACTATGATCCTGTATGGATCTTTTATTAACTTTTGTATTCCATTACCAAAACATATATGAAACTCTAAGCCGTATGTTTATTTTATAGGCAAGAAACCCTAATACGACTTTTACGGAAACGTGTGTAGACATAAACACAAATCTCTTCCTAGAATAACTGTAACTAACATACTAAAAATAAGCAACGACCAGCAGCAATAAACACTGCCAGCAGGAACACACCAAAGCTACCAGCAGGATTGCACTTGCGCAGCAGCAAGATTAAGTAACCAGAAGCAACATCTTTAAAGCAAACATTTCCAGCAGCAACCTCTATATAAAAGCAGCAACATAATATAATCATCTGCAATTAAGCTGGTTACCATGTAATTCTCTTGATCTTGACTGCTACTATGACAATGTGTACATCAAATCACTTAAGTTTCATACTATTCTCATCACTTCCAGGTGTGTTAACTCCTGTGAGAGGTGAATCATTGAAAATTAATGGATTTGATGTCTCTTTACCAATAGCCATCACTACTGGAGTAGCCAATGTTTTTGTGTGTAAGACCATGGTACATTGATAACCATATGATTTTTAGTAAATCATCAACTATAAACGGATTTGACTTGTCTTTACCTGTAGCCGTTTGCTCAGGACTAGCCAATTCTTGGTTACAGCAGAACCTTGGTGAATTGAGTACCAAATATGGTTTTCAAACTGCCTTTACCACAAGCCATATGCATGTGGGCTAGCCAATTCTTAGGAAACCCAAAAGGGTAAAATCCATGGTGAATTGAACACCATTTCAACTCTCAGTTCTTAAACATGGGTGAGTTGAAGTACCCTAATAGTTTTGAGCAAACTATCACAGCTATAAACGGATTTGAGGATCACACCAGAGCCGTACCCTCATGGTGAGCCAACTTTTCCTTGTCTGCTAGACATGGTAAGTTGAATACCATTTGTTGTGTGGTTCAAGAACCAACACTGTACCTGCAAGTGGTGCCCTCAAAACAAACAAGTTTGCAAAATAAACTAAATACGAAGATTTTTATAATTTTTTTAATTTTCTATTTATTTATTTAATTATTTTTGAGTACTGAAAGAAAGAAAAGAAAATTATACAACAACAAGAAGAAAATAAGCCTCCCCTTAGGCTTATACCAAAATCAAACAGATCAACCTTTGGTAGTGGCAATTTGATTTTTGATAAATCTAACCAATTGTTCAGCTGTGGTCATATCATTCCCAACAGCCATTTTGCTGACCTTCAACTTACTTTTAAGCATTCTTTCCATCAGCTCTACAGACAAAGGATACTGAACATCCGCAAACATAAATAACACCTTATTAGAGATGGTTTCAAGGACATGAACATTAGAAGGAGAATACAACCTCCAACTATGAACTCTCCAAGACTGTTGATCAGACCAAACATTACAAGAACCTCCTCCCACTTGAGAATCCATTAAAACTTTCAAATCACCCCAAAGGTGAAGACCAAACCCAGAAGGCTTATTAGATTCATAATACTGTTCCACCATTCGATACAAGTTAATCAAATCTTTTTTGGTCACCAAATGCAGAATCTCCCGAAGAAAGATGAACTGTTTAATTTTGCCATCCAGTGTGAACAACATATTGACTTCCCCTCCAGGTATAGTCACAACTTGCCAATGAGCAATATGACCACACAAAAGAGAGGAATAATCTTCAGATTCACTCTCTGAAGCCAACTGAATAAACTCCTCATCATCCATTTCTGCAATAGATTCAGCATAATGCTTCTTAGCATGACTCTTTTTTCTGGTGCTGGGAGTAGAAGAGGATGACTGACACTGAGCAGTTTTAGCAGTTTCAGGAGCAGCGGAAGCTTGGTGATCAGCAGGAATAGAAAACTTTTTTCTTGAGAGTGAGGAAGTATCAAGGACAGAGACATCACCAGAAAGGTCAGCAGAATCAGTGACTTTAAATCTCTTGGAAGAAGGTTCTTCCAATGAAGATGAAGGCTTGGCTGGAAAACCTTTCATGATCCTGTCATAGTACCTGTCTAGGTCTTCATCTGACATATTCCTCACCTGAGTCATAGTCCACCCAGAAGAACAAAATTGAATACTCTGATTCTTGACAACTTGTCTCTTAACATTTCTCATTTCTGCATATGTAAGAGGTTTATTCCTTTTATCCTTGGCTTTGAGTTCTGCAAGAGCCCTTGTCCTTTGCTTTGTCAATGCAGCCATTTTGGCAGGAAAATCATCATCTGAGATATCAATGCCCAAAATTTCCTTGGCCAGGTTAGGATTGGCAGCCACTTGAGAAGAAAGATGCATCCAATCTGCTTCAGAATAATGTAAAGAAGCAGCAGCCAACTCTTTTTGTCTTTCTGGAGGCAAAGTGGTTGTAAAAGGTCTATCAGTCGTTGCTAAATATGCAGCATGAAGCTGCTTAGCCATGGCTTCCCCCATCATGTCATCTTCATGGTTTTTAAGCAACCTTTCTTGCTCAGCCCTTTCTTTATCAGAGACCAAACCCCCAAGTTCATCCAGCATTGCAGGAGTAGGATCAGATACAGCAGGAATGGGAGTGTCACTTGCAGGGGCAATGGTAACATTACCAGTAGCAATGGAGGAGCTACCAGGTGGATCACTATGAGGCTTAGGATCAGCTTTATCAATTCCAGCTGGATCAATGACAGCAGGAATAGATTGACCGTTAGGGGGAACGATAGTACTACCAGAAGCAATGATAGAACTATCAGCAGCAACACCAGTGGAAAGATGACCAACAGAAAGGTCTTGAGTACCAGAAGAAGTAGCAGCATCAACATGAACAGAAGAATCAGCAGTAAGAGCTGCACTCCTAGATACATCATCCACATCATACTTCTTCACTAGTCTCCTTTTGTACCTGCTCCTTGTACTAATGACTGGAGACTTGGCGGAAATTTCCGAACTTGCTTTGGCCAACAATTTTAGAGGGTCCAAATTCAAAGCAGCCTCACCCTCTTCTGAGTCAGAAAGCACAGCTTTTCTTTTCTTGCTCTTTAACTGATCTTCCAAAGTTGCAACTCTATCAACCAACTTATGGATTGTATAATGAAAATTCTCTTTTGTTTCCTTCACTTCCTTTTCCAAAGCAATCACCTTGTCTCCAAGCTCCTTTTCGGTGTCATGTAACGCAGACTCCAAATCTGCAATTTTCTGCTTATACCTGTCAACTACAGTTGACACAGAGGTGAGAGCATCAAGATTCTCAGCTGCACCAGTACCTGTGGTGTGATGAGCTTCGTTGGATCTGGGTGGAGACACATGAGAATCTCCACCAATATTGGTTTCAAACTCAAAAGGCTGCCTAGATGGACTAGGATATGATACCCTGGATGAGGAAGGAACATCAACAGAAGGCATAACTGAGGGTGTTGGTTTGTCAACATGAGGCCCTACAGGTGTGCTCTGGACTATAGGCTCAAGTGGGTCAATAGGTTCAGGTGAGGGCGCCCTGGGAGATGGTGGTAACTGGGCTTCAGAAGCATTGGATGCACTTGCACCAGCAGCATCTGATGCCCCAGTACCAGCAGGAATGGGTGGATTAGCATCAGCAGCATTGACTACTGCATCACCAGCTGCATCAGCTGCACCACCAGCTGCATTAGCTGCTCCAGCAGGTTCACCAGGCAACATAGCTGGTAAAAGAGGCATATGGTCTCCCACAAATCTAGTCTTCATAGTTGCAAACAATTTAGCAGTCAACTTAGGCATGATCCTAGGTAAGGGGTCAGTGGTCTGAACACCTACAATGATTTGTAAGAATCTAGGGTACATGAGGAATTTGGTTTTAACTTTATCTATATTCCTTATCATTCCCTCAAATATGTATTTAGACCAATTGAATACCCTCCCATCAGACAAACAAATAAGGGCAGAGGCAATGTGACTACCAAATTGATCCCACCCACCAGACTTTTTACTAAGGCATTGCAACAAAGTGTGAATAAGAAACCTCCATTGAGGTGAAACCTTCTTCTTTAGAAATGTAAAGTTACCAGCAATTGGATACCCTATTGCTTCCATCCCATCTAAAATCTGCTGCTCAGATAAGTCATACAGCCCATTCTCATCATTTAGCTGAAGATGAACTCGAATAGACTCCTCAGTAATAATGTGTTCTTGCCCATCAATCGTTGCAACTATCTCCTGAGGTCTTCCCACAATCGTTCGAACAACAGCAGTATCCCAAAATTGGCGCACCAGTGAGTCATATACCACCATTGGGCAATGAGTAATAGCAAACCTAAGAGAGGAACCTCTTAAGAAGGAAAGAATCTGATCATATCCTTCACTTCGATCAGAAGATTCAAGAAATCCAACTTTGTTGTGATCTTCTTTGTATTCAAGGGTTGCCATAGTGTTGAATCAGGGATTGAGATGTGCAAATAAGAAGGAATGAGATGTGCAATTGATTTGAGAGACTGAGGTTATTTTGGGAGAGGAATTTAATATTTAGTTCGTGAATACGGTTTCCAAATTTAGCAGCTTTAAATTCTAAATTTCTCGCGTAAACTTTGACCAATTTGAATTTAATTTATTCTCAAAATTAATCCCCCAAATTGTTAAACGTCCGCAGCAATGAAGTCAACCAGAGTACCTTTGAATAAAAAACACTACCAGCAGCAACGTTAAGTCAACCGGCAGCAATGAGATGGTCAATCGGCAGCAATGAATGATGTGTGACAAACGTCAAATCCCCAATTATATTTATTATTATATACATATATATATATATATATATATACATATATATAAAGAGCAGGATTTGTGGAGCTCCATTTGATCGACACGTGGCTACGTAATTAAACGAAACATGTCCCTATTGACTTAAAGATGAGAAGCCACGTATAACATTGCTGGAGACATTCTATTGGTTGTGTGGATGTGGGCTAGTAGAAAATGTTTGGGCCGAAAGAAAAGGCTAAAGGGGCCTGTTTTGAAGGCAACATTTTTACTAATATTTTATGCATATGTTTCCGAGTCCACCATCTATGTATTATATAGAGAATAAATAATTTTAAAAAAAAATGTATATAAATAAATAAATAAAAGGGCGCTCTGTATATCTCCATTTGATCGACACGTGGCTAAATAAATTAAAATAGGCAACTTTATAGTGTGTATCTCCTAAAAAATAGGCAACTTTATAAAAGGGATAAAAATCTAGGTACCGTGAATATAACACATGCCTTTATAAAATTGGGCAATAAATTATATTGGCTTTCCAAAAAAAAAAAAGTTATAGGCAGTTGAGCAAACTATCCACATTTGGAAATTTCAGTCGATACTCGCAACAAGTTGAACTTGGATAATTTGTGTACCTTTCCAAGACTTTGAAAAGACAAGACAATTCACTTAATGTCTAGTCCAACATGCAAGGTAGGCACGCCAGTTACAAGTTTAGGCACGTGGCCAGACGAAAGAGTCAGCCAACGTCACTGTTCACACGTGAAACTACAGTGTTTCCTCTTCTATAAAAGGTTTTTACAACGAATGAAGGCGCAACCAACCCCGCAAAAAACAATAAGGACATCTAACACACACAATCACAACCGTTTTAGAGAAGTTGAAGATGTTATCGTTCTTTTACGACTGGTTCCTGAATAACAATATAAAGTTGCTTACCATATATTATAACCACGGTCTTCACTCAATGACAAAACGTCATTTGCTAATGATCATCATTTACATACTCGTTTATTCAAGCATGTACTCACACATTAAGTGGGTTACCATGCAGCGTCAAGAGGGTCATCTCACGGCCCACACATGTTCTTAAATGACTACTAATAGCACTTAGTCGTTCTTAAATGACGACTAATAACTCTAAACCATAACGCTCTACAATCTAAACTCCCATCCAGTGAAGTAGACTCCCGTTGGCCATCAAGGGTCTCGTTAGAAGAATCAAGGCTCTCGTTGGCATCAAAGTGGTATCACGAAAAGGGAGATGGATAATGAGAAGAGCCCACGCTACTAGGGAGATACAGGGGCAATTCATTGCATAGAGTTAGGACCCGATAAAGCTAAAAAGGCTCCTACAACATCAAACAACAAATGATTAAAATGATGCCTTCAATTTTTTTGCAGGCCTGACATGGAAAACTTGTAACCATACTAAGTGGTATATACACTTCTTTTAAGCGACTTCTCACCCAAAACACCACATTATTTCGTAGTGTAACTTTTTTATAAAACATTGTTGTGTACTTTATTTTTAATTTCGTAGGTTTTAATTTTTTTTTTTTTTTTCTGTTTTGTTCTTTTATTTATGTTATTTGTTGTGTATTTATTTTTAAAAATTCAACGTTTGCTTCCATTTTATAAAGACGTTAGTAAACGATTGTTTGCAAAGTAGAAACAATAAATATATGAACTTGTGTTGAGCATTTACAATGGCAAAAGTCTTTAATGACTTTTTGCATTTAATGCATTAAATGATGCTATAAAAAGGTTTTTGCAAAAACCTATCACTCCAATGCAACAAATTACCCTATCACTTTTTGTATTTAATTATATTCCATATAAATTACCCTTACGTATTTATATTTTTACAAAATGATTTTCAAAAAACATAAATCAATTTTCATATCGTTGTGTATATATTTACTTTTAAAATTTGGCAAACTTATAAAAAAACGTTATGCGGTATTTAAAAAATGGGCAACTTTAAAACGGGTAACTTTAAATGAAAGTTAATGGTCACTATATAATTTTTTTTATATTTTTTTTTATTATTTTTATTTTAAACTTTTTTTTTGGGTTGTGAAATAAAATAAAGTTGAAGTACTTTTGTGTACTGTATGAAGCGCAACCTACATGGGAAAATTATGCATCGTTTTAAAAACTGGCCAACTTACAAAGGATGGTCAACTAAAACTGAGCATCATAAAAATGACTATACTAAATTGGGTAAATTGGTAGTGCCATGTCATAAACATTCTACTGCTGGTAGGCTAAATGTTCAACTGCTTGGTTTAGTTGTTACATGGCCGCCATAACCAATTTTGTTGCCATCACTCGAAAGAACAAACAATATGTTGTTTAAGTATCGACGTTTAATTGGTTTGTCTTTTTGTTGTACAATTCATGGATAAAACAATCAAAATTAATTGGACAACTTAAATAAATGGGCAACGTAAAATGGTGGTGGTTTTACAACTTGGGCAACTAATAATGGGCAACTAAATATGTGATGCTGCTGGTAGCTCTTCCATTTGGACAACTTAAATAAATGGGCAACGTAAAATGGTGGTGGTTTTACAACTTGGGCAACTAATAATGGGCAACTAAATATGTGATGCTGCTGGTAGCTCTTCCATTGCTACTGGTAGTGACACCCTTGCTCCTCTGGACGTATTCTTGCTTGGTTTTTTTATGTGATAGTCATGAAAAAGAAAATTAACAATTGGTAAAGGTACCTACTTTCTTTTGCAGGAAATTAAAAATAGTTACAATTAAGCTCCTTCGTTATGTCACGAATACATGTTATCTCCATTCAATTAGAAAGAAAAGTAGGCAACTTTCCCACTTTTATACACTAGTCATCATTTCCCCATAACTAATTACTAAATGCATACAAATTAAAGGAAACTGCAAAGTTAATACACTTATGGTAATCATATCCTATTTTTAATGATGTTGATGAGGTACAACTGAGACGGGAGCTTGAATCTGTTATCTTCACTTGTAAGTAGCTTTTTCATTGCAAATCAACCGGATTTTAACCTAGCCGGCACGAATGTCCTTTGTCCTACCGGGCAGGGCAGCAACAAGGATGAGAAATAAGGGATTTTAATCCTCTTCCCAACCATCTGTCCCCCTTTAATAGCCTCTGATGATCCACCATTTTTCCCTTCAAATATGGTTATTACTGAGACTAACCATATTACACCCTTGGATGTTCCACTCTCATAAACTTACATGGAACTAAGTTCCCAACAAGATTCCACCATATTTAACAACTGGTGGTGCTGAGGGGGAGTGAAGGAGAAGCTTGTGGATAGGCAGTTAGAGCAAATCCTCGTACCAGAAAGGTTGAATGTAACTTTCTCGTTTAAGGAGACACTCGACAACAACATGCAGGGGATTTGGATGTTAGGGTTTTGGTAGAGGATGATGGTTGTATGTTATTAGCCGTCATTTAAGAACGGCTAAAAGTTATTAGCAGTCATTTAAGAACGGATCTAGATCATAAGAATGATCCACCCTGTCTGAGACCATTTGTAGGGCCGCTTTAAACTTGTGCAACTGGTGAATTGACAAGATATACATGAACACGTGCCGTTTGGACATCGAAAAGACAACGACTCTATGATGCATGCTGGGAAAAAATTACAAGGTTACTCCAGTGAGAGCCGATTGAAAGTTATTAGTAGGCTTGGGTTGAGAGCCGATTGAAAGTTATTAGTAGGCTTGGGTTAATTTTGATGAGGATCGTAATAGGTTATGGATTTCAGACTTGTTACTCTCGTTGAATGCGCACGTTCTGCTTTGGTTGGAAGTGATTTATATAGCGATAAGATTACTGTTGCTTCACTTGTGTATAGTGATCTTATGTGAATTTTGAATTTTTTATGCTTAATTATATATCCACAATGGCATTATTTAATTAACAACAACAACAATAAATGATGAACTGAATAGTCCCTATGCAATCGTTCGCTTCCCTTCTGAAAGGTTAAATTCATAATGATAAATAATAATAACACAATTTGTAAAAAGTTGGTGTTTTTACAAATGTATTTGTTTTTACCTTAGTTTCGGGTTGAACATATACAATGGTAGAAATTGATTTGAGAGACTGAGGTTATTTTGGGAGAGGAATTTTATATTTAGTTCGTGAATACGGTTTCCAAATTTAGCAGCTTTAAATTCTAAATTTCTCGCGTAAACTTTGACCAATTTGAATTTAATTTATTCCCAAAATTAATCCCCCAAATTGTTAAACGTCCGCAGCAATGAAGTCAACCAGAGTACCTTTGACTAAAAAACACTACCAGCAGCAACGTTAAGTCAACCGGCAGCAATGAGATGGTCAATCGGCAGCAATGAATGATGTGTGACAAACGTCAAATCCCCAATTAACTCCAAACCAACCCATCATTTAATTCCATTAACCTCCCCTTAAGGCTATATAATCCCTTGAAAAATCAATCACAAATATTTTTCTTGCAAACGAACATTTCCTTTAATTTTCAGTTTCCTTTAATGTTTATGTTTTTATTTATGAAGTAGGAAAGTTCCTTACTTTCATTTGTAAATGAATGGAGAGAACATGTATTCGTGATATAATGAAGGGGCTTAATTGTAACTATTTTTAATTTCCTACAAAAGAAATTTGGAACCTTTCCTACTTTCTTTATTTATTTATTAACTTATTAATATTAATATTTTTCATGCCTTTTACAACAAAAAACCAACCAAGTAAACGTCCTTTGTTAAACCACATACTTTGTGTGTAATGATGGTGGGTATAGGGGTTTGGTGTGTGGGTTTATTGGTTCCCGCGAAAAGAAGTACATATTCCTCACGTTGCGCCACGTGTTATAAAAGTAAATTTTGGATAGTGACTTGGTGAATAGTTGGGTCATGTCACGTTGGCCAACTTGTTATAAAGGCTGCTCCCTTCCTGTCCACTAATTTACAGCACAACACAGTTATAAAATTTGGGCAATTATTTATAAAATTTGGGCAACTGGTTATAAAATATGTGGAAGGTTAAAATAATAATAAAAAGTAATCATAACACCGTTCGTAAAGAGTAATTGTTTTTTCAAATGTATTTTTTTCCCCTTTGTATGAATTGAACATATAAAATGGTAAAATGGCACCACCAATAACAGTAGAACAAGACAAGTTTCAAAGCGACCAATACAAACCTCAGCAGTAGAAAGTTTTTGTGCCTAGCAGCATAAAGTAGCGAATTAGCAGTTTCCAATTTTATAAAGTTGCCCAATTTTTTAAGTTGCTCACCTTTTTATTATTGCCCATTAAAAATTTAAACGTTGCCAGATTTTGCCATGTAGGTTGCGCTACAGCTCACACAAGTACATATACTTTACCCATTTTAAGTTGCCCATTTTTTTTGTTGCACATGTTGTAAGTTGCCCAATTTTGTTACCTAGTTATAATGCCTTTTTAAGTTTCCCAATTTTTGGGTTGCCCATCATTTAAGCTGCCCATTTTTTAGTTGCCCATCTTTTAAATATTGCCCATTTTCTTACGATATCTTTCAGCTTATAAATCTTCCCAATCTTGAATAGTGATTTATATAGCGATAAGAATACTGTTGCTTCACTTGGGAATAGTGATCTTATTCGATTTTTTAATTTTTTATTGTTAATTATATCTTAAAAATGTCATTATTTAATTAACAAGAACAACAATAATTGATGAACTGAATAGTCCCTATGCAATCGTTTCGCTTCCCTTCTATGTTTTTCCAGATTTACATTATCATGTTAGATAGGTGTCATGTTATTGGCCATGTCCAAGCCAATTCTATGTTTTTGCAGATTTACATTATCATGTTTGTTATGTGTCTTATGGTTTCGTTACTGCGTTTGTAAGCTGTTTATGTTTGTGATACATATCAAAGACACTCAAAAAGTAAAAACATATAACACATTACACACTGAAAATGTTAATCATAAGATCCATTACATTTAATTAAATCGTTGATTTTACAAAAGGAACCCACCATAAGCAGTTGATTTTACAAAATCACACTATTTCACGCGCTCATAAATCACACTAGTTCAAACTGTAGCAAATAGCAAAATGATTGATACGTAGCCAAATCAATTCTACAAAATATTTCATGCATCCTTATCATACACAATAACGAAACATTACTACTTCCAAATTTAACACACTAAAGTCACCATATCATATGCTGGAATCTAACAATAAAACCTTCATGAAAGTTTCTTTATCTTTTCAAGGAATGCCGTTTTTTCGAATGTCCGCAACTGTGCTTCCTTGCAGTCAATTTCTAGTTTTATCTTCAAGGCGAGTTCCTTTTCTTGAACGGCATTGAAGAATGCTGCACTTTCCACGGCACGCAGACTCTTATCGAATTTCAAGTCATTAATAATACCTTGCCTCTTCTCCATACTATCATTCAGATCTTTAATTACATCAAACAGTTTTCTTGCTATTTGAAAATCTCTTTTGGTCTCCTCTTGGATTACAATTAGCCACATGTCTGACATACGGTTAGAGCTTGCTGTCTTTGCTAGTTCTTCTAAAGTTGGCCGATCCATATTTTATTACTTTAGTGGGTGATAGATAATAACGAATATATGTTATGTTGGTTAAGCGTGCCTTAAATACTTAAAAAAGTTAACCGTTACGGCTACTAATTACACTGAACAGTTGTATCGCATCACTACGGGTGTGAGTATTGTAAATTCATTGAACAGTTGTGCCCTTTAAAAAACAAATAAACCATTACGTTTTTTAAATACTCTTGCTTGGTTTGTTGTTTTAAACGCCATAAAAGAAATAACAATAAATATAAATAATAAGTAATTAAACAAATAAATACGTAAAAATTGAGGAAACTAAAATGTGAATACACTTATGGTAATCACATACTTTTAGTAATCACATAACTAGGTTGCCCTAAAAGAATGAAGTACGGAGTATTAATTAATTGGTTAAGGGTAAACTTGTCATTTGGCAAAAAAGTAAGAGAGATAAAGTAGTGATAGTGATGTTTTCCTAAAAGAATGTGGCATTAATTTTGGGACGGAGGGAGTATTATGACTAGACCCATGAAGTGGCATTAAATTAAAACGAACACTACATGGCAAAAATACCAAACGTTTAAGAGAAAAGGGATGGGATATACTAACCCTCCCCCAAAATGTTAGCCGGACCCTCCCCTTTTTTTTTCTTTTATTATTTTTTTTTTTTTTTTTATTTTTTTTTTATTTTTATAATTTTGTTTATATCAAAAAGCTATAAACCTGAAAATGCGGAACAGAAAATATAAAGTTTAATAAGTCAAACGCTTAAAACTGTCAAAAATACGAAACAGAAACTGACAAAAACTGTGCTGTGCAGGGAAAAAATAGGGGACAAGTGGGGAGACAAAAGGCCTGCCACCCTTGTCCCCCCGTCCGGTTAACAATCCCCGAAAGAAAATGGGCAACACTTAAAAATGGTGGGCAATTTTTTAATTGGGCAATTTAAAAAGGCATTACAACAACCTTAAAAAATGGGCAACTAAACATATGTGCAACAAAAAAAATGGGCAACGTAATAAGGCATTTTATATCGCAACCTACATGGCAAAATTAGGCAATGTTTGAAAAAATGGGGAATTTTCAAATTATCGGCAACTTAATATTTGGCAAAATTTTAAACTTGTGTGTACTATAGAGCGACACTGCTGTAATTTGTCCCTTTACATCAGTTCCAAACCAGATAGAAGTTACCTACAGTCCAAGACGCATAGCGAACACTACGTGTCAAATTTACGCAACGTATTAAGAAAATGGGCAATATTTAAAATATGGGCAACTAAAAAAATGTGCAACTTAAAAGGTGGGCAACTTAAACATGCATTACAACAAAGCCTTAAAAGATGCGCTACTAAATATGGGCAACTTAAATACATAGGCAACTTAAAAAAATAAAAATAAATAATAAGTAAATAAACACGTGAAAAAGAGATGAAAGTGACATGTTAATACACTTATAGTAATCACATAACTAGGTTGCCCAACGTCGATAAATATTTGCGCAAATTACCCAGCAAGGTTGACCAAAGTACCAAAAATAAACGGTGTAGTCTGTCGTTCAGAAGAATATGGGGTTCTCAAAGTACAAATAATAAATCTTGCTAGTACATATACTCAATCTAAAATGTACTACCAAAGTTGGTGAAACTTTTTTTTGCTGTATGGATCGATGTCTATTTACAGTATGTACTTTGTCCCTTTACCAAACTTGGTACGTAATTACGTATTTTCTAAAAGATTGTTGTGCACTTTATTTTTTATTTGGTATATTTGTAATTTTTTTATGTTTTGTTCATATTTTTATGTTACTGTGATATGGTTTTGTACTTACTAAAAGGTTGTTGTGCGTATTTGGTGACCTATTCTCTAAAAGATTGTTGCGTATTTATTTTTAAAAATAGGACATTTTTCCATTTTAAAAGCCTTACAAGATTTGGCTTTTCAAAGTAGACACAATAAATAAAGTAGATGACACATATATATTGGATTCTAATTGCTTATGATTACACCTACAGGTAGAAGTGCCTGTGAACTGTAGAGCAACCTACGTGGCAAAATTGGGCAACGTTTACTAAAATTGGGCAATGTAAAAAAGATGGGCAACTTTATATTGATGCATCGTTGTGGCTAGACAACATGTCAGTAAATAAGATATTTCCATATTTATTGGTGCACTTTTCCCAGTTTGGTATCTTTTATTAGCTTTCCATATTTATTGAGATTAGAATTGTTATATGCTGACTTTTGTTAGGAAGTCAGGAAATAAGATATTTCTCATTCCTGCCGATAGTGTAAGCTGGTTCCTGCCGACAGTTGTGGTTCCTGCTCAAGCTCATTGCCGCTGATTGTTATATTTTGTTTCTGCCGATAGTAGTCATTACTGCGGGTTTTTTTGTTAGTTATCCCGTATGTTTACAAAGTTTGTTAGCTTTATTTTTAGAAGAGATTCATGTATATCTCTTCACAGTTGTTGTTAGTATAAAAGAAACACCCGTCTATGAGTTATGTACACCTTTATCAATTTCAATATCAATTATCTTTAGTTTATATTCGATCCATAGAGGATCAAAACCTTCTTGTAGTTTATGCATGTATGGGTTGAATACTCTATGACAATCAACGTCGTATTTTGTTGTTTGCAATTACCTTATTTGTTATTACCAAATACTGTATAAAGATTTATAAAAATTGTTTTATTCCAACACTTTTGCAAAAACTGCTTCAAGCAAGACGACATTGGAGTTCAATTGGGTTTTAATGAGCAAAGTAGTTTGGTACCCAAAAGGTGTATTTAAGTTGGCCAAAATAGTTATGGCATAACTATTGTTGCTCTATTGTTATTTTGGTACGTCGGTTGCAAACCATGACAAACATAAACAAGTTAAATAATACAACAGAATAAAAACATAACATAGTACAATTACTAAGTATCTGCTGAAATGATAAACCAGTACGATTACTATATAGTAGCCAATAATTTGAAGGTTACATGTTAACGAACGCCTTCCGTTGATGACAGTAACAAGGTTCCAAAGGCGAATGACACTAGACTTCGAAGCCATACTGAAAACTTGTCAAACGACGAATCTGGATCCATAACTTCATACCTTCTCAAACCGGAGGTAAACCTGTTCAGATAAATGTATGAAATTAGTGTTAACGTTTTAACATGTGTAAGTGTACTAGACAATATTTGTGAGTGTCAGTATATAATACGAATGCAATTGAATGATAGCTTAAAATGTAAACGTACTGTACAACGCACGGTCTGGGAGGCTTGCCAGAAGAAGAGATTCTTTGTAAGGAGCGATGTAGAATGAACCAGCATTTCCTTCAATTCCCAAACTAACAAAGTGTCCAACCTGATGATCGTAGACAAAAATTGTGTTACCCAAAATGTTTCCGACATTGCCTTCCACTATTGGAGCTTGCCTACTTGTAAAGCCAACCAGCCTAATCGCCATGGGGGCAGGGATGCAGAATAGATTTGAAAATCGTGTTACGGATGCACCATCCACCTCCAAAAGCCATGCGCTGAACAGTGGGACCTCAGAATTCATGATCATACCAGAAAGCACAAGAGAGTTTCCTAGCTCGTGAACAGAAAAAGAAACTGGCATTACCACTTTCAAAAGAGAAGGTATCTCTATGACGTGAAATTGGCGGGTAATCATATCAAAAGAAATCAAAGTGTAATCCTTGTAGGGACCCCCCTTTGCACTATCTAACCTTTCAGTGCCACCCCAATAGATAAAACGACCGACAACTGCCTGACTTTTTCTTTTCAATCTTATTAGGGGACGTGGCAACTCAAAATCTTGGACACGTGACCAGGTCTTAGTGTTCAATGAAAAGACTGACACATACCAAAAACCAGTTTTGAAAACAGGATAAGATACCTTGACAATTGTCGGGTCTAGAGTGTCCGGACGGACACCAAAACCGAAAGCAACCTTTGAACATTCTATTTGGTTATTGTAAAAAGGGATGAATATGCAAACAGATTTTCTTATGGATGGGTTCCAAAGAACAGCCATCATGTTAGTACCATACATAAAGCACGTAAGGCCGCTAGAAGTGCCTAAAGGCAGCATAAATGCAAGGTTTAGATGTGAATCATATAGGGAAATGGTTAAATTTTTAGCTACAGATGTCATAAAACCTGTATGACCCTGATCAAATGTTAGATTAAAAAGACACTCATCATTGGGACGAGCACCGTATGAAGTGATGAAGATTTGTGAATCTATGATTGCCTTCCATGTCTTTGAAACACTACGTATCTGGAGTATACCTTTAAGTGGTACCCTATTCAAGATATCTATTTGAACATCCAAAGGTATGTTGTCAGACATAGTTTAAATAGTTTCGAGCAAATGGGTGGGCTATAGGTAGGATGTATAAAGTTGTTGTGTATGAGAAGGCAATGGCTAAAATGACACACATATATATTTGTCTCTTTGATTTTAAAGCAGATGTACGAGTGTGTACTGTTGCGCAACCTAAATGGCATATTTAAAAATATGGGCAACTTTAGAAAATAATTAAAAAAAAAAAAAAAAAAAAAAAAAAAAAAAAAAAAAAAATCGGGAATTTTTAAAAGGGAAAAAGTTTTAAATACATAATGTACTTTTAAAAAAAACTCATTATGCTCTATGAACTATACATATTGTCATTATACATAGCATTTGCTATGTATAATGACAATATGTATAGTTCGAGTTTTTTTTTAAAGTACATTATGTATTTATAACTTTTTCCCATAGAGCATAATGAGTTTTTAAAAGTACAAAAATGAAAAATGCTATGTATAATGACAATATGTATAGTTCATAGAGCATAATGAGTTTTTTTTTAAAGTACATTATGTATTTATAACTTTTTCCCTTTTTAAAACATGGGCAACTTAAAAAGATTCTGCTGCTTCTAAAACTTTTTACAAATTTTCATGCTGTTTTGCAAATTTTTGTAAACTTGCTGCTTGGTTTGAAAGTTAAGGGACTGTTTTGTAACTTGGCGCCAATATAACCCGAATTAGAATCCGAACGGTAATAAATCACAATTGGATCACACAATTCACTTTGTGCGCACAAATTTCACTTTAATACAAAGCCTAACACACCTGTTATCATCTGATTGCCGGTACCCCCAAATTGAAAACCCTAATAAACAATGGCGGAAAGGAAATACTCAAGCAGCCACAATCAGGTTGCATTTCTTGAAAAGGTCCCAGGAGCTGAAGCATTTGCTGACGTTATTGACTTTCTTAATGCTACTCACCTTAGGTATGCATTAACAGAAAATCCCACTATATACAAATCCCATATGGAACAGTTCTGGTCCACTGTTAGGACCCAAAAAAAAAAAATGGTGAACAGAATTTAATGGCTATGGTAGATGGCAAACGGATAATTATTTCTGAATCATATGTAAGAAAAGCTCTTAACTTTTTAGATGAAGAAGAGATAATTTGCCTTGAAAATGATGTAATTTTTAAAGAACTTGAGAATATGGGTTATGAGAAGAAAAAGGATGTTTTAACGTTTTATAAACCTCTTCTCTGCCCACACTGGAAATTTGTTATTCACACCATTCTCCATTGTCTGAGTCCTAAAACTACAGCGTGGAATGAGTTCAGTTCAAGGCAAGCATCTGCTATTATTTGTCTGGCCACAGGAAAACCCTTTAATTTTTCGGCTATGGTAATGGATGGCTTCAAAAATAATGTTTCAGGAGAACATTACATTTACCCTAGGTTTTTGCAATTGATTGTGAATAAGCAACTATCAAAGCCTAAGATTCATAAAAGGACCTACAGAACTCCTATGCTTAAAAGGAAATTATTTTCTTATTTGAAAAAAAGTGGAAAAGGCTTCTCTGGGACTATTACTCCATTGTTCCCACATATGTTGCAATTGGCTGCCAGTCAGGGTCAATGTGCTGAAATCACAACACCTACACATCCCACACCCACCTCTGAACACTCATCATCTCACCCTCATAATACCCAAACACCTAGGATTTCACTGAATAAGAACACAGATTTTCATCATACCAGTGTTAGGATAGATGCAGATGAGGCTGCCACAGGTGTGGGAGGTGGAATGATGGAAGGGGCTAACACTACTGATCCTGGCTTAGTAGGTGGGCAGGTAAGTGTTAACATAAGTAAGACCCTGAACATGGCAACACCAACTGTGCAAGGTTCTCATGAACCTGAATCAAATGATGAAAATCCCAGTCAAATGGCAAAAATGGGGAGCTCAGGTGATCAACCCAGGTTTCATACTGACTTTGAACCCAATGATTCAACTGTCAGGGAAGGTAATACATCTAGACGTGATGAGGGTAAGAATGCAACTGATGAATTGAGGGACACCCAAAATGTACAAGATGACAATTCCAGTGATCAGCCTGACGGGGCAGAGAAGACTAGCCTTATGGAGGAATACATGACAAGATGTAGGACACTAGAATCACAAGTTTTTGATCTCACACAAACAGTGAAACAAATGAAGATGAGAATTAACCTTTTCAAGGGAAGGCAGTGGTCTAGAACAAGGGTATTCAAAAGGCTCAAGAAGGCTGGAACGGCACATAGGGTGAGCTCTCCTGAAGGTTGTCCTAGCAATGAGGGAAATGATCAGGTTGATACTGATGAGGTAATTAAACCTACTGCCAGTACTAGAGATCCTAGTCCTAAGTTTGAACCTTCTACTGCTGAAGATGATGATGTTAGCTTGGCTCAGGTGGTCGTCCCACTAAATACTAGCAAATCATCAACACCAAAACAATCAACACCACCAACAGAATCACAATCACAAACACAACCTACATCAGCAGCTGAACAACAACCTCAACCACAACTCCAACCAACAACTAATCAGACAAATCCGTCACCGACACTTCCTAGAGCTCCCGACAAAGGAGTTACCATAAGAGAACCTACTGCTGAACAGAAATCATCATCACCACAACAACAACATCCATCACCACAACCAAAACAATATGAACCTCAACATCAACCAAAATCAATATCACAAACTCAACCTATAACATCAAAACAAACAACTGCATCTACAACAAAACAACCAACTACAAAACCTGCAATTCCAAGGGTTCATGTCAACCGTGTAAGTATAACTATTAGAGAACCCACTCCATATACGAAACCCACACAGCCACCTACATACACTGTGGAAGCCAAAGGAAAGATGATGGAAGAGTTAGAAAATGCTCATGATTCTGCATATGTCCCATACCATCGTTGGCCAAAAGAAATTCAAGCAGTACATCCAGAACGGGCTAAGTTTGAAGAAAGGTTCAATTCTACGGATGATGTACAGGGTAAGTCTACAATTGGTGTCAAAGGATCTGGGAAAGGCAAAGAAATGATGGTGGAAGAGTCTGAAAAGGCACATGGTCATCTTTCGGCAGAAGAGATTAAGGATAAACCTGATGCAGACGAGGCTAACAAACCTAATGCTGAAGAAGTGGAGGAGGATAACAAAAGTAAGGAAAAAGAGTCAAAGGCTAAGTCTACAATTGGTGTGAAAAGAACTGGGAGAAGAATGAAAACGATGGCCAGAAGGAAGAAGAGAACTAGGCGAGTGGTAGTGAGTAGTTCAGAAGGCATTGATGAAACAGGGTATAAAAAGAAAGAGACGGTTGATTTACAACTGGTGACCCAGGTTGTGTCTGATGATGATGACCTGTTTGAGGATACTGCTCCTTCGGCAGTTAAATCTCCGGTTATTGGATGGAAAGCTGGTTATGATGGGAAAGTTCCTTGGTTTGAGATACGCAGAGTTGCTGGAAGAATGCAAAGGTTTAAAACAATTCCTCAAATGCTTAAACACATTGACAAAAAGGATTTGGTAAACCTGTCAGCATTAATGAAGAACAAGTATGGAAATGGAAAACCAACAGATGAGCTTGATATAGTGCTTTGCGGATATCTGGCGACGATGTTTCAAGCTTCTGTCCAAGATAGTATGTTTGTACAAAAGGGTACAAGTACGTAGTGTTTGTTAAGTTGATTACCTTGAAGGTTTTTGTAACCCTGTTACTTCCACCATAACCGTATACATATATTGAAGTGTTTGTTGACATAATTCATTTGTTTACATAGTCTTCTTCTTACCATTGAACGATACATTCCGCATAGTGTTTAATATTGTGTCAATTCGATAACAGTTTGTTAGGAATTATTAGAATAATGTTTATTTTCATTGCTGCTGTTAGTGTAGTTTGATTCCTGCTGGCAGTGTTGGTTTCTGCCGGTCATGGTTCCTGCTGGTAGCATTGTTTAGTTTCTGCTGGCAGTGTTTGTTACTGCTGGTCATGGCGTATTTTTTGTATGTTTGTTAGAGTTATTTTAGGAACACAAACATACGACATTGTGTTTTGCATCCAATTCCAAAGAAAATAGTTAATACAAGATCCATAGAGGATCAAAGTCTTTTAGTCATTGTCTTCTTCAACTCTTGTGTTTAGTATCCGCATAAGCACAAGTTTATTATACAGAGATTCTCATAGTAGTTGGCTTTGTGTTTAAATAAGCTATGTACAAGTTCTTTTGGCTCAAAGATCTATCAAGAGGCACGATCCTACACAGTTTCTACACATATTGTTTTACATTCATATCTAAGATAATTAACAAAGATCTATCAAGGGCTCATCTGGGATAAACACCAAATCACAAAGTTTTTTCTTGAATTAAACTATCTTATTCCTCATAGCTTGACACTGATCATAGATTCTTTGTAGTAAATCCTTAACCACATCCGATTGTTGTTCACACCTGAGTTTTGAGGTAAGCATCACCCTTAAGACTTCAAAACTCAGTGGATATTCCAATTCAGCTAACATGAAGATATATACTCCACTCTGTGTTGACAGATGATGCACATTGCAGGAACTATAAAACTCCCATGTCAGATATTCATGCAGTTGGTGAAATGCACTGATGCAGTAGGTGCTTGTATGTAGCATGAAATGCATGGGTGAATCCTACTGCTGGTGAAATTGAAGCTGCTGCTGTTCCTACCTAATTCAAATTGTTGGGTTACATGTTATTGACCGGTTACAAACAACAACGATTACTAGATAATAGTAAATTGTATTTTGGGTTACAGATTTTTAAATCAACTCTACTACCTTTCAAATACCATTAAACATTGTTTATTAACTCCTTGTGCTTCCACAAGTATTGAAGCATCCGCTCACGGTATGCTACAGCTGTTTGAAGCGGGTCATCTACTTCCAGTGGTTGGTTGTGGCACAATCGGTATAAAATAATACATACCCATACACCGCAATCGCCATATACGTCTGCTTGTTTCGGGACTGCAGGACACTGGTATGTTATTTTATATCCTCGGCTGATATGCCCTTGCTCGCCAATATACCCTGCTCAACCAGATACATGGTAAGTTGTTTTGGCAACATTCTTTTCAAAGTTCTCCACCACCGTGCACCATTGCCATGTACCAACCCAAGAGTGTCATAAAATGAAACAACACCAGTACGAAGGTGAAGCTCAGCGAGACACCAGTGTTTATCAGGTTCATTCACGGGGAAATAAACCTAATATAGACAAAGGAATGTACATATTAATATGCATACACTTAAAATTATATTTAAAAAGGATTGTGGCAAACTAACCTTTTCAACATCTCGCCAAGCCACAGGGTAGCTTGTTCCATCTGAATAATGACTGTACATCTGACCAGCCAAGATATGTCGGGCGAACAGAGAACCTGCCAAGGTCCAATCAGCATTGCTTGGTCTAAGTGACCACATAAGGTCAAACCATATATCCAAGTGCTGTGTACACAAAACAAAAATTATAAAACTTATAGTGGTTACTCAATCAAAAGTATATACAAATGTATTTGACCAGATAGTGATGATGGTTCCTTACATAGTCATACAGCCAACCGCCTTTACAATCTTCAAGACATGCCAACGCTAGCCAAAATTTCATATCAGAAACAATGTTACGACCGCCCCATGGAAACTTATAGCTTTTTGGTTTATTTTGCTTTAAATAAACACGAAGCGAATCGGGCACAGACACCTTGTCCTTTTTCAATTTGGAATGTCGAGTCAGATCCTAAAATAAACAAATAAATGATTAACAATAAACGAATCATAATATTGTTAATTTAAGAATAACAAATCAGACTACCTCTACAAAAGGATCTGGGTTGGCCGAATAGAACTCAGTAATTGACCGAGTTCTTGGGTTTCCAGATACGTCCTGAAAAGACACATACCATATATTAGCATAGGCCAACCAGATAGTGATTTCAGTATCAATGTTTTACGGTGCTTTACATCTAAAATGACTATAGGCTCAATCAACTTCTTTCTGCAAGTAGCTGCTCTTGTCAGTAGTGCGGATTGGACGTTCTCTGAATTCAGAGATTCAAAAAACTTATCGTGCTTTGATTTAAAGGCTTTAGCCACTAGAGCAACTTTATGCGCATTTTTTTTCTTTTGGATTTTCTTCTTTTTACGTTCAGAAAAAACAGAGTCCAAGCAAGGTTTGTCATTGGGACCGACCAGATTTGCAAACCCATAGTTGGTGAGTGTTTGTTGAAATGGTGTTGTTTGCTCTTCCTGCATAGCATAGGTTGTAATTAACACCGACCACAAAACATAGAAAGGAACAATTATTAACCTTTTTAAATTTAAACTAAACCAAGTACCTCAACATATGTCTGCAATGGGGTTGTTTGTTCTTTATGCACGCAAATAGCATTTGAATTCTCAACACCCTTACCATTTTCATTGTCAAACGGTACTTCTTCTATCGAAACACTAGTGACATCCGCTCCGTCGTTTATATAACTCATGACATCATCATACACCACCGGATGATACTGGTACAATAAAGATGTATAAATAAATAGGCAAACAAGGAAGGTTGTATTTTGCAAAAGTATTTTTTTCAAGATAACATACATCACCGTAGACGAAGGATGTTGTTTGATTAATGTCCTTCTCATGGGATGCCACAACTTGATTCGCAGGTTGATGATGATCAAGAGTAGGGAAGTCAGGAGTAACCCCTAATTCACATGCTTTTACAAGAACGTCCATCCGACCCACCTGAGATTCGTTGTAGCCTTGCTGCCCAACATCCATGTCAATTTCCATGTGATGGGCTGCAACACTGGTCGTAACACCAGTATCAGCCTCAGAAGCTAATGGCGTGCCCTGTAGTTGACAAAATAATACAACATTTAATGAATTAAATGTACGATTAAAGGGTAAACATTAACGGGGAAATGAGATACTTATAAACGTATGCCAAAAAAACACAAAGTAAAAGTAAACCTTTAAACAAACATGATTGTCAACTTCCATTGGATGCGCATGATCGACATCATCATCAGCATGATCATCATCAACATCTCGGCGCGTAACACCATTATCAACATCATCTTCACAACGTGATGACGGGGTCTGTAGTTGACAAAATGAGATAAGTGTAATACTTAACGAGGAATTGATCTTCGTATAATGTTAGGAGAATAAAACATATAAGGTGAATACAAACCATGTAAATATCAGGGTTGACATCAGACTTGACTGGAAAATCTGGATCATCGGTGCTTTCGTTAATAACTGTCTCTAACTCTGAAAATTTTGTTTTCACCTTCTGAAGCAGCTCGCGAATGTCTTGTTTAGGGACAGACGCTACGTGCTTCGCCATCAACGAAATATCAATTTGCAAATCAAATATCTTGCCGAAAATAGGATTTGTTCCAAAATTCTTTTCATCTTGGCCTTCGCCTGATTGGACACCTTTTGCGTTTTCAACATTATTTTTATCTAAAGTTTCTAAACTTGGTGCTTCATGTTGATCGTCTGCGCTACCAGCTTGTTGGTGATCCTCTGATCTACGAAGTTGGTTGTCATCGTCTGCGCTATCAGGTTGGCGGTCATCCTCTGCGCTAGCAGGTTGGTGATCATCGTCTGCGCTATCCGGTTGTTGGTCTTCCTCTGCACTTGACAGGTCTGAATCAGACAAACCCTTTATAAAGGGGATGCTGGCAATACACCACGGTTGTCTCAATTCGCGTTTGGTGGCATAAAGTGCCTTAATAGGAACTGACTCCTAAAAAAACAAATAGCAAATAACTTTGTATGTGAACAAATTTAAATAAGGGTCCAACAAATTAGCCTTCAAAGATAGTGCGGTGCTTACCGGTCCAAATAGTGTTTTACGGTCTGATCTTCGCAACTTTTGACATTTAGACCAAGCAAGACCTCGTGGAATGACGTTCGTGTCTTTCGCCCACCAGTTGCCGCTTTTAGGAAATGTCTCCAAAATCCATATCTGAAATATGTGGTTGTTTAAAATGTATATAATGTGGAAAAGAAAATTGTTCAAACTGCAGGTTATTACCGTGTTCAAAACTATATATTCAATATATATCTAATACAAAAAACCTAGTAATGGATAGAAAACAGATACAAACATTTTGTACACCGGATACATATATATAACAATAGTATTGAACTTTAGTACAGAGTAGAAAGTATGGCATACCTTGAAAGCCCAAGCAAAACCGTATAGATTGTATGTCGCATTGTAATATGGGTTTTTTTCCAACTTCTCCAAATGAACTGGTCTGTGTCTCTCAACAACATTCACAGTCCTTTGATAAAATTTATGCCACATGTATTCACCCCAGGGAAAAACGTTCCAAGCATCAAAGTCCTCCACCAAAGACAGTATATGATTAGGGATACAATTCCTTTCTTCAATACCCATAAACACCAACATAGCAACTATCAAAAGACACAACCTAATAGCATCCTCATCCGAAAGAGCTAAGAACCTATTTGGATCTTTAACTAGTTTCAAACAATCACTGCCATATACAGATTTTATACCATCTGTCTTTTTTTCTGGAAATACGCGGTCACGAAATGCATTTGTTTTCTTTTTTTTACAAACTTTCCCAAATCGAAACCCTGTTATTAAACAAAATTCCTTACGCCCGAACTCTAACAAATCATCCCCAATTTTGAACTGCAATGGTGGGGAATCGGACGATATGTTAGAAACTTTTACCTGATGTTGTAAAACAAAATGCATCAAAGGGCAGTCATTATCGCAAAACCGAATATCCAACCACGGACCAAAGACTGTGTTTCTAAACAACCTTTCCCGCTTTTTATCCTTCGACAAAATATCTTTGATTTCTGTAAGCAACTTCACTGTAGATCGAACAACGATTTTACAATGGTACAACCGAATCGGCATATCGAATTACAGGGTGTTAAGGAATTATGATTTGTTACTTGTGTGATGCTTTGTCTATGGAAAAGAAGCTGTTTGTGTATTGATGTGTTTTCTGTAATGAATTGTAATCGAATTATCGAATTACAGGCTAATATATTTAAAAAAAAAAAAAACTGCCTAATTTTAATGCACGTAAAATGACCAAAATATCCTTTTGTTCATGTATTTGTTGCCCAAAATTCAAAAGTTGCCCAAAATACAATACATCCCTTATACATCGTAGCAACAGTTGTTGAGGTACTCTGGTCGGTGACGTGGCGTCCTGTGGTCCGTCGGATCAGTTGCCCTGGGCTAAGGGGGGAATTTTCTGTGAGCGGGCCGGATACTCTTAGCACTTGGGCAATCGGGCTATTTTAGTAATTATCCCTATTTTATTTTAGGGGTGGTGTTAATTTCTGTTTTTGATTCTTGATTAATGAGATAATTTTTGTTTGTGAATTAAAGTTTAATGTTTGACGATGTATATCATTTGATGGAATCAATTTTTAATGTTATATCATTTGTTGTAGAAAGTGGCATATAGCATAAGAGATCGATGGTGCTGCTATTCAAGCTGTTGTCGTAATTGATAAACAATTAAACATGGTTAGTTGGTGGATAATAGAAAGCAAATGACTAATTCATACCAAGTCTACAACAAAGAGCTGCTATCGATGCAAGATCATTTGCATATAATTGTTTATTGTATTTGATTTTATTAGTCATTTTTTTTTATGTTTAGCAAATTGTTGTTCTTTCTTTTTTTATAAATATATAAGGATTGTTTGTAGTTGTAAAAAATATAAGAACAAGGGTATAGTGGTCACCGTTGGCAAAAAAGAGAGCTATTTTTGTGCAACATGGTTTGTTGGGATTTATATTTTCATAGATTTGATGATACAAAACAAGAAGAATGAAACATGAAGATTGCTGAGAAGATAAGGAAAATACACCAAGTCTGTTCAAGAATAACTAACAGTACTAACTGAAGTTAGTACTGTTAGTTCAAACAAGAAGGTACTGCCTTAGCAGTTAGTACTGCTAGTGCAACCAAGAAGGTACTGACTTAGCAGTTAGTACTGCTAGTTCAAAAGTTAGTACTGCTTAGTGGACAACAGACGTGTTTGACTTTGTAACCTGATAAAGATCTTTTGTATCTTAGTCAAATATTGTGGGTAGATACTTATCTTATAGCAAGGATAGATATGTAGAAAGAAAGTAACATGTCTAGATATATAAACAAAGTTGTAAGAACAAGTTGTATGTGAGATACTGACACACTCAACTAGCATGTGACACAAGTGGGAAAAAAAATATCTTATCTATTTGTGTAACCCTAATCCTCTATTATATAAAGAGGATAAGGGATGTTATTACAACTATGAGAGTTAATATGTAACTCCATCAAAGTGTGTGTGTGGGAACATCAGACGAGGGGTCTGATGTTGTTTAGGTTTGTTTAGCCTCAAGGTAATCAAGGTTTTCCTTGATCTCTGTTATTGTTGTAGAGTAACCGTTCTATATTTGATCACATAGCATTGGGGCTGAGTTTAATAACAAAGAGAACGTTTAACAAAACCTTGTTGTGATAGTATTGATTCTTTCATTTGAATATTCCGCCAATATTATCATTGTGCTTATTATAGTTTATCCTAGATCAAGGTCTAAAAAACCTAGAGTCCAAAACGGTCCTAAGAGCTTATAGAAGGTGTTGAATAAGTCCTGTCAGGTGGTATCAGAGCGGGGGGCTCTCGATCTAGGATGTTACAATGTTTTAGTTGAAGAAAGAAGAAAAATTTGTTTTCGCTTAATTTTTCACAACTGCTGCATAAACAGTTGAGGTATTGTCGAATTTTTTGTTTTCTTTCTTGGTTTACATACTCACAGGGGAAGAACACTCACTCAGAGGGAAGAGAGTTGGGTTATGTTCTTAAAAGTTTAAAGGCTTGTTTTTATTTTCTTATTGGAGAAGAAGGTAACTTGTTACTTATTTGAAGATGAAGTGGAATTTTTCAAGGTTGTGTTCTTATCATATCTTAAGGTGGGTGTTACACTTTAAAGATAACTTGTTCGTTCGTTCAAGTGACTACGAAATGACAAACACTTAAAGGAGTTACATTGTAGTGCTCAGTGTCTCATAGAAGATGAGTTTATTGTCATGAGATTGCGGTCTCCCTATACAACAAAGTTGGGTATACGTTCGAAGTCAGATTTAGTACAAGATATAAGACACAAGGTTGGTTTCTTTCACTTCAGCATCAAGTTAGTAATGGTTAGTTTTCTTCATCAATATATAAAGCCTACA
Source organism: Artemisia tridentata subsp. tridentata (assembly GCA_021014915.2). Taxonomy (NCBI): domain Eukaryota; kingdom Viridiplantae; phylum Streptophyta; class Magnoliopsida; order Asterales; family Asteraceae; genus Artemisia; species Artemisia tridentata. The sequence goes on from CP139501.1 coordinate 207,137,343, forward strand.
GATTTGAAGAATCATAAAGATGGTTAACACATTGATTTCAGGGGAAGCATATTATGATGTGTTTAATCATTTGATGTTCATGCATCACTCAAGGGGAAGCTTTTGATTCTTACTACTGTTAATTTAGTATTACTACTAATGGTTTAGATTTCTACTGTTTCAAGTTCATTTTTAGTGCGGAAAACTTAATGGATGGTAATTTGAGACATTAGAAGGATGAATTAGATGTGTAGTATTAGTTTGTAGTTGTAAAGATCATATTTGTATACATTCTCTATTTGTTGATAACAAAACGGGGAAAGACAGTATTGGTTCATTCACGGTGAGATTTAATTATCTCAATTTCTCTACTTCGTCTAGGGAAGTTCGTACAAGAACGTGTTTGTTTTGTCATCATCAAATAGGGGAAGATTGTTGGGATTTATATTTTCATAGATTTGATGATACAAAACAAGAAGAATGAAACATGAAGATTGCTGAGAAGATAAGGAAAATACACCAAGTCTGTTCAAGAATAACTAACAGTACTAACTGAAGTTAGTACTGCTAGTTCAAACAAGAAGGTACTGCCTTAGCAGTTAGTACTGCTAGTGCAACCAAGAAGGTACTGACTTAGCAGTTAGTACTGCTTAGTGGACAACAGACGTGTTTGACTTTGTAACCTGATAAAGATCTTTTGTATCTTAGTCAAATATTGTGGGTAGATACTTATCTTATAGCAAGGATAGATATGTAGAAAGACAGTAACATGTCTAGATACATAAACAAAGTTGTAAGAACAAGTTGTATGTGAGATACTGACACACTCAACTAGCATGTGACACAAGTGGGAAAAACAAATATCTTATCTATTTGTGTAACCCTAATCCTCTATTATATAAAGAGGATAAGGGATGTTATTACAACTATGAGAGTTAATATGTAACTCCATCAAAGTGTGTGTGTGGGAACATCAGACGAGGGGTCTGATGTTGTTTAGGTTTGTTTAGCCTCAAGGTAATCAAGGTTTTCCTTGATCCCTGTTATTGTTGTAGAGTAACCGTGCTATATTTGATCACATAGCATTGGGGCTGAGTTTAATAACAAAGAGAACGTTTGACAAAACCTTGTTGTGATAGTATTGATTCTTTCATTTGAATATTCCGCCAATATTATCATCGTGCTTATCATAGTTTATCCTAGGTCAAGGTTTAAAAAACCTAGAGTCCAAAACGGTCCTAAGAGCTTATAGAAGGTGTTGAATAAGTCATGTCATGGTTCGTTGCACCCTGACAATATCAACCTTTTAGCTGAATCTGTTTTGTCAATTTATTGCGGCTAACGCTTCTGTTGCAAGTGGTTGGTTGTTATACTCTTATGTTTGAAACTGATTTTACCAAATTTTATATCTGGCAGTTGTTAAAAGTTTTTTAAACTTTTGCAGTAACATTGCGGAGTCCAGTTGTTCTTGAATTTCAGTTAGGGACGATACGCCCTATTTCAGATTTCAATGGTTGCGATGAATCAATGACGCCTGATGTTAACGGTCGATACGTTGCCCGAGGTACGTGTTTACTATGTTTTTCTTCTTCCTTAGATGTTGCTTTAACGTTCACTTTGACACGTTTGTTAAACCTTTTAGAAAATGTTGTAGCGACAGTGCGAGAACCCATCGACCTAGACTTTCGGTCACGCGGAACTTCTCCTTCTTCCAAAGGTTATTTGTAGTTAACGTTACTATTATTTGCTACATTTCCAGAATGCCAATCGTCCCGCTAAATTTGTTACTATTTATGCAGGTCATCGATCTGATATACCGGAAATACCTTTTGCTGAATGTACGTCGGCAACATCCATAGCAGGTACATAACGTTAATCAGTTTGGTTCATAAACTCAATTGCAGATGCCTTTGTTATTGTATACGATACAATTATATGTGGTTGTTATCGTTTATGTAGGTCCTCCATTCGATAGAAGAGAGTTACGTTGTCATGAATCTATGTTGCCGGCATCTTCTGTTCCTTCTACATGTTCTTTGTAGTTCATGTTAACATTCTTTGCGACATTTATGAAACGCCAATGGTACTACTACATTTTTTACTATGGATGCAGCTTCTCAATTGGATAGACCGGACTTACCCTCTGGTCAATGTACGACGAGAGTATCTACAGGAGGTAGATAGCGTTAATTTGTTTGGTTCATAAACTCTATTACGGATGCTTTTCCTATTATATATGTTACAATTATATTTGGTCGATACCGTTTATGTAGGCCCTCGGTTTGATAGAACGGAATTACCTTCACATGAATCTATGTTGCCAACATCTACAACAGGTATATAACGTAAACGTCTATGGGTCTTAAACTCTATTGTAGATGCTTTTTCTATTATATAAGTTGAAATTATAGTTACGCGTGTTGTTTCTTATATTATCGTTTCTGTAGGCGATGGCTCAAACGCGTCTGCAACCAATACTTCTGACTTACATCAATCGGCGTTTGCTGCAGCACAACGTTCTGGTGGTAGACCATGTTACATTTACGTGATACAGATGTTTTGGAACACTCACTCTCCATGGTTTGTTAGTTTTTGTTGTCATCGTATTTGATGTAGTCACGATTTGCTGTCCTGCTTACAATACAAATTCCACAACCCTTTTGACGGTGGCAGGAAAACCAAAATGTAACATAGGTATACGTTGTGATTCTACGATTCTTATTTTTTTTTGTTCTGTAACATTTCAATTTTTACAATTAACAAAGGAGTTTTTTTTTTTTTTTTTTTTTTTTTTTTTTTTTTTGGCTGCTTTCTTGATTGTAAGTTAAACTTTTTATAAAGAATCCGATTCATAGGTAGGATCTGCCTAATTTGTTTAAAGATACTAAAGTTTGGTAAGTATGAGCCTTTTTTATGTTTGAGGTAAATTATTTTTAGTGGCTGTTTGGGATTGTTTTTTAGTGGCTGTTTGGTAGCTTTCGTAAGCAATCCCAAACAGTCGTGATAACCAGATCTAATAAGCAATCCCAAATAGCCGACATGTTTGAAATTGCTTATTGAAAACAAGGGTGGCGAGTTCGGATTTATCTAAGCATCAAATTTAAGTTGTATAATAAGTAAAGGTTGGGTTCAGATATATATTAACTTTGTTTTTCTCAAATGAAACCCATTAGATAGTAATCGTTGTTGTTCATTGGATTCCGAAGTTGAAAAAATTAGCAAACACCCCCCGCCGCAACGCGGCGGGTTCTTACACCTTGTTATTATTATTATTATTATTATTATTATTATTATTATTATTATTATTATTATTATTATTATTATTATTTATTTTTTAGTTTGCAATGCAAAATAAAAATAAAAAAAAAAAGGGAAAAAAAGAAGAAAAAAACTTGTGCCAAATTCGATCGAGTAAATGACCAACATCACCTTTTTTTCGTCTGCTGACCGATCTCGACCAACAACCCACAATGGGGCGACCGACCAAGGACCGAAGATGACCACTTGGTAGACCGAACCATTGCATCCAGCCTTAGCATTCTTATATCCAAGTGTTGACGCACTTGGTGAAACCATTGGTTACGCCGTGCACATAATTCCCATGATAACTGTTGGATCAAAAATTTGACCCAATTACCCTGACAAGGATTTGAAAATAAAATAGCCTAACTTACTAAATAAAATAGTAGGTCACTCACTGATACAGATTCAGTGAGTGTTGTATAAAGCCCTTTGTACTGAAGAAACACTTTACTTACTGATGTGGTGTCAGTGAGTAAAGTATATGAGCTACAAACAACTCCAATGTCAATGAGATTTGACAAATGTCTCAGTGACCCTGAAGACGCTATCTCTACAAACAGACTGAAAAATATGGGCGGTGAGAGGATTCTGATACACTATGTAGGATGTTAGTCCTTTATAACGAGTGTATATGATACTTTGAGTGAATATGATTAAGTATGCGGAATCTACTTAACCACACTTAGAAGGATATTGGTTATGGAAATGGAACAGTGATGCTTGTTATTTGAATGATGAACACAGAAAGTATAACACCAAACGATTCAATATTATTGAGAATAATACGAGTGATCTTTACTATCACTAGGGTTACAAACCTTGAATCTCTATTACAAAGATAACTATTTCTTGTTTTTGTTCAACTAACTCTCTTAGTCAATTTCTAATAGTTACACATTATGCACTCTCTTAATTGATGTCTAACTCTCTCTATATATGTAAATATTTAAGCACATGCACACTTGAGTGTTCGACTACTTGCTAGCTTGTGTGTGTCAGTAGCTTAAGATACAACTTGTATCTGTGTACACAACTTGTTGACTGAACACCTATCAAAGATATTATCTACCGTATATCTTTGACTTTTATACACAAATATCTTTTTCATAATTATCCAGTCAGCAGTAGTATACGCGATACTTATCACTTCAACAGTAGGATGAGTCACTCCAACAGCAGTATCTGATACTCTATCAGTAGTATTCTTGTGGCAGCAAAATCTCTAACACTAGCAGTAGAATGAAATACACTAGCAGTAGAATGAACTTGGTGTATTTCATTGAGAAATACTAATCTTCAGAACATTTAATTCTCAATACTAATCTTCAGAACATTTAATTCCCAACAATCCTCCCCTAAACGTGTGATTTATCCCAAATCAACACGTTTCTTCTGAATTAAATTCGGATTGTGAGAGTCTTCCAAACACTACATAGTCAGATTCTTGATCTGAGTTTTTCTTTGTTCTGTAAGACTAACTATCTTTCTGTCTAACTCATTTGCTTTCTGTGAATCTCTTTCAGCAATAACATCATCTTCTTTGTCTTGAACAATAGCAGTACCATGAATAAAAGATGTTGCAATTTTCTTGGATGGAGGAATTATAAGAGGCAATGGTGCTGTGTATCTTGGATGCTTGTTCCAAGAAGTCAAATCATCTTCCAACAAGCCTTTGTAAGTGATGAACAAATGTAGTGAACTGAAATTGAAACTGAAAGAACTTAGATAGAACTTTCTTCATTTGAATGCTTCATCCATTCTGAATATATATAATACTCCAGAATCTTGTTCTTTTATGCTTATTCCTAGCATCCATCAACTGAAACTGTAGCTTGTTCTTATTATTGGCTGAATAATAAGACATGTTAGCTTCTCAAAAAGCTGACATCATCATCTTGTATGCTCTTGTCTTTTCTTGAACTTGATCAATTTTGAGCAATCTTCCTCCCCAATCTTTGTTCTTTGTTTGATCAATTTTCCTCCCCTGATTCTATGCATACAAACCACAATCTTTTATCATCCCTTGATTGGATAATCTTCCTTCACTGGCTTTATTTCCTCCCCTGAGATTTATCATTTACTCCCCTATTTGGAAGATCTCTCACCATCATCTGATCTACCGATTAGAACATGTTTTCAGACAATGTTGTACATGTAGCCATCAATTCCTTAAGAGTTAATTACCTGCCCTCATCACTTCCAGGTGTGTAACCTCCTGTGAGTGGTGAATCATGGGGCATTGACTCATAATCCATCATTTGATGGTTTTTTGAGCCACTTTGAAAATCCTTTTTAAGAAACTTTTGACTTAGCAGTATGAACTTGATTTTATATTGAAAAATCATACTGCTTACAACCATTTTGAAGGGATTAAGTATGATAACAGACACTTAATCAAGATTTCGGTTTAAAATAACCTCTGGTTGTGTGAGAACCAATATTTTCAGTTATAAATAACTGCCTGTGTACAGACAAACCCATTCTAAGGGCTTTCTTGACAGGGTTTCCAGCTCGTGAAAATTGTGTCCTCTAACACAAGTGTTAGATGCACCTTTGTTCGTTGTTCTTTCTATCAGATGTCCTTAGACTTGCTCATTATATTAATTAAAGTATAAAATGATAGAAAGTGAGTTGTGTCAGTTACAATCTGACCAACTGAGCCATCAAGTCAATGTGAAACATCATAATCAGTTTTCAAGAAAGAAGTTTTAAAGAATTTATTAACTTAGAGGTAAACCTTTGTTAATGAATTCCCAAACTCTGTCCATCGTGAACCTATTATATCAGCAACTTGTATAATCATTCTGCTGCTCATACATTTCACTTGAAACTTCCTTTGTGCTCAAATGTTTATACCTGAAATTGTTAGTCCAAAACCAAGAAACAAAATGCAGAGCATTTGTCTTATAGCAGTAGAATCATATGACTAACGGTATGAACAAACAATCTAAATTTGTACTAGAAGTACAAACTTTTTAATAACAGTACCAATTTACAAAGCTAGCAGTACAAACAAAAATTTATATACAAAAACACAGAGTTTTAAATCATTGAGGATTAAGCATCCCAATACTTGCTACCAAGTATTGAAACATTCCAACATCAAAAGCTTTTGTGAGAAGATCTGCAAAGTTGTGATCAGAATCAATTTTAAATACTTGAATCAACTTTTTCTCATTGCAGTCTCTAATAAAATGATGTCTAATTTCAATGTGTTTTGTTTTAGACTGTTGCACTGGATTTTTAATTATGCAAATTGTACTACTATTATCAATATATATGACAATGTTCATAAAATTGTACCCATAGTCAAGAAGTTGATTTTGAAGCCAAAGTAATTGACCACAGCAACTTGCAGTAGCTACATATTCAGCTTCAGTTGTTGAAGTAGCCACAATTGTTTGCTTTTTACACAGCCATGAAATAAGTCTACATCCAAGGAATTGACATCCTCCAGTTGTTGACTTTCTGTCCAAGCTTGCACCAGCATAATCACTGTCTGAATATGCTACCAAGTCAAAAGGTGATTCCCTAGAATACTATAGACCCAACCTAGGTTGACCCTTGAGATATCTAAAAATCCTCTTGACTGTTGTTAAGTGAGAAACCTTATGAGTTACTTGAAATCTTGCACAAGCACAAACAGAGAACATGATATCAGGTCTTGATGATGTAAGATACATCAAGGTGCCTATCATAGATCTGTATGTGTGTACATCCACATTGTCTCCATCTACATCTTTAAGAAGTGGCTTCTCAGAGTCCATTGGTGTGCTTGCTACTTTTGAATCAGCAAATTGAAATTTTCTTAGAATCTCTACAACATATTTATCTTGGCTGATAAATATGCCTTCACTTGATTGCTTAAATTGCAGACCCAAAAAGAATGTAAGTTCCCCCATGGAACTCATCTGAAACTTATCATGCATAAGTTTCTCAAACTCTTAACACATCTCCTTCCTTGTAGATCTAAAGATGATATCATCCACATACACCTGAGCTAGCAAAAGATCCTTCTTGTGCTTCTTGATGAATAATGTCTGATCAATCTTGCCTCTTTGAAATCCATTTTCTGTCAAATAGGAAGACAGTGTTTCATACCATGCCCTTGGAGCCTGATAAAGGCCATAAAGAGCCTTGACAACCTTGTATACCTTGTCTGGATGTTCTGGATCAGTAAAACCTGGAGGTTGTGAGACATACACCTCCTCTTAAATAGTACCATATAAGAAGGCACTCTTGACATCCATTTGATAAACTGTGAAGCCCATAAATGAAGCATAAGCCAAAAATAGTCTAATGGCTTCAATTCTTGCTACTGGAGCAAAAACCTCTTCATAGTCTATCCCTTCCTCTTGTGTGTACCCTTGGGCTACTAATCTAGCCTTGTTTCTTATCACTATGCCCCTTTCATCTCTTTTGTTTCTGAAAACCTATTTAGTACCAATTACCATTACACCATTGGGTAAATCTATTAGCACCCAAACCTTCTGAATCTTGAATTGGAGAAGCTCCTCTTGCATAGCTTCTACCAAGCTTGAATCATCTAAGGCTTTAAGAACATTTTTGGGTTCTGCTTGTGAGAGAAAACATACAAATAAGCAAGAGTTTGTATACTCATGCTGCTTTGAAGCATAAAGAGCATCAAGAAGCCCTTGTTGGTCTGAAGACATCAGTTGCTTCTTTGTCTTCATCCCTGATTGTACATCTCCAATCACATTGTCCAGGGAGTGGACTTTGTGAATTCTTGTGTGTGGTGTAGTAGGAACATGATAGTCAGGTGGGAGATTATTGAAATCCACCTCATCTTCTGAGAAATCTGCTTCAGTTGAGTCTGATGGGCCAGCAGTAGAAACATTTGGCCGGGCAGTAGCTTGCTCTGTCTCAGCAGTAGAAACATATTTTGTACTACTACCTTGATTTTCTTGTTCCTCAGTCTCATCTTCCTTGTTTTCACCTTCAATCCCTTCTTTAGCTTCATCAGAAGAAGGTTCATCATTTATTGAAGTTAAATCCACACTTGTCCATATTGGCATCATCACATAATCTTGATCTGTCTCTTTTTCTAACCTTGCCTCATTGGTTGCATCATGATCTTCTAAACCTGAAAATTCATTAGATTCTGCAACAACAGGAACATAATTCATTGATTTGGTTAGTATCTCAAGATCAAATAGCCATTTGGGACCTTTACCTGGTACATTGGATTTGTCTTCTAGAAATTCCACATGCAGGTTTTCCTCTACTCTCCTAGTTCTTGAGTTGTATACTCTAAATGCTTTGCTATTAAGAGAATATCCAACTAAGAATCCTTCATCTGCTTTACCATCAAACTTTCCTAGATGGTCTAAGGTATTCAGAATTGTCACATGACATCCAAAAGGTCTAAGAAATCCTATTGCAGGAGTTCTACCTCTAAAAAGTTCATAGGATGTCTTATTGTGAGACTTGACAACCAAAACCCTGTTCTGGACATAACAAGCAGTATTAACTGCTTCAGCCCAAAAAGTGATAGGCAACTTAGAGTCGGCTAACATGGTTCTAGCAGCTTCTATGAGTGTCCTATTTCTCCTCTCAGCTACTCCATTCTGCTGAGGAGTTCTAGCAACACTAAATTCTCTCCTAACACCTTTTTCTTTGCAGAAATCATCCATAACTCTATTCTTAAACTCTGTCCCATTATCACATCTAATGACTTTTACTTTCTTGTCTACTAGGTTTTCTATCTCTGTAATGAATGTTTTAAGAATGCTAGAAGTCTCATCCATAGAACTTAAAAAGAAAACCCATGTAAATCTGCTATAGTCATCAGTAACAACTAGACAAAATCTTTTATGCTTTATACTACTCACATTTGTAGGTCCAAATAAGTCCATATGAAGCATAAACAATGATTGATCAATAGAGTTAAAAATATTGGGCTTACAAGTGGCTTTATGTTGTTTGCCTTTAAGACAAGCAATGCATGTTTGGTCATTTTCAAATCATTTTTGAGGTAAACCTCTTACCAAACCATCCTTAACAATTTTATTTATGGTTTTGAAATTAATATGACCAAGCCTCCTATGCCATTTCATAGATTCATCCAATGTGGCCTTTGCAACCAGACAAGTAAGTGCCTCTTTAGGAACAATCTTATTCATATCAACACTGTACATGTTGCCCTTTCTTGGAATTTTAAGAAGTACTTGACTTTCATCAGTCATCTTAAAATCAGAAGAAAGCACAAGACATTCAGTGTCAGTAAAAAGAACTTTATTCTTTTTGTCACACATTTGTGAGACACTAAAAAGATTATACTTAAGCTCTTGCACAAAGTACACATATTCAAAATCCAATTTACCGGTTTTAAGAGTACCTTTACCAGTAATTCTTCCTTCTATTCCTCCTCCAAAGGTAACATATCCTCCATCTAATGATTGAAAGTTTGAAAGATAAGACATGTTGCCTGTCATGTGCCTTGAACACCCACTATCTGAATAGCCTTGATCTTCATCATCTGCTTGTGAATGTCCTTGCACATAAATAAAGGAATTAGTTTTCTTGGGGAATCCAAGCCATTGCTGACTAGGATTTGCCACGTGCATCAATGTAGTTAAATCTTTTGAGAACAGTTGATGCACCATTGGATTTAAGAGGTCTCCAAATCCAACATGCTGAGGCCTTAACAGCATTAGCCCTCATTTCCTTAGCAGCAGTATGAACTGCTTGCATAGCAGTAGAAACTGATGGCTTTGTAGTTGTACCCTTTAGTTTCCAAATTTATTTTTGGACCACTGCTTTAGTATGAAAAGTCCTTTTAGCAGCAGTTTGTGCATGTTTGTTAGTTGATTTTGCACTTTGTACTGCTGGTTTTGGGTAAACAGACTAAAATGGTCTGGAAGTAGAAACTGCTTGTCTAGCAGTAGGAACTGCTTTTGGGCCAGACTTTAATGAAACTGCTCTGGGGTTGTTCTAGTAAAATTAGAGTGACTTTTAGTTGTATGCCTTTTGAAATTCACCCTATGGTTTGAATACCCAGATACCCATTGGTTACGGAAATCTTCAAGATGATTAAAACTTTCACAAGTGTAACAAGCTTTGTTATAAAAGACAAAGTCATCACCTAATTGGTGAGACTTGAGGCCATTCCAATTCCTTTGGTTGCCTCTGGCTTGTTTGTGGTTCTATATTGTTCACAATATCTTACTGGTTGCCTAATATGTTTAACATTGGATTTAGGCCTATCAGTGTCATGCTTGACCAACTTAGGAACACTTGTTTCTGCTTTCTTAATAACATCAGGTTTAGACATAACTTGTTCTTCTTCATCATCATCAGATATCCAGTCCTCAATGACTATTTCATCTGATTGTCTAGCAGAGGACACCTTGTCCTCAGGAAGTGAAGTATTATTTATACTTTCACTTACTTTTATAGGTTTATCAACAACTACTTTTGCTTTTAGCTGAACACCATATTGTAAATTTGGTAGTTGAAATTCAGATAAGCCTGTGTGCTCTAAGTCTATCCCTGGTTGTGCAGGAATTCCTCTGTAAGGAGGTGGGACATCCTTGTATCCTAACCCAGACTTTGCCTTATTGATCACATGACATTCAATTAATTTGGTTACACCCTTAGATGCATAATCTAGTGTTTCTACACTTAATTGAATGTTTTCTTTGGCCTTCTTAATTCTATCTAGTTCAGCTTTTAAATTACTAATTTCAACATTTTGAATTAGTATTTCTCTGTTAAGAAGAATTTTGGCATCTGTAAAAGTAGCTTCATTGGCCTTAAAATGTAAGATCTGCTATTCTAGGACAGGTAAACCTCTCTTATGGTTTGCTAAATTATGAATTGTGTTGGTTAGTTCTGTCCTTTGATCTTCATAACGTTTTCTTAAAGTTTCTAAATCTTTAAGAGCAGTACAATTATTTGAACAAACTTTATCAGATTGTACCTCAGTAGAGAAAGCCATGAGTGCCATCTGAGAAGAAGCTTCTTCTTCATCAGCCATGAAACTCCAATCAAATCCTAAGCCATCAATAGCTACCACAGCTTTTGAGTTTGGCTCAGAAACCTCCCCTGTCTTGGATTTGCTTCCAAAACCTCTGTTCTTGCTATCTTGCTGCCTAGGTCTTCTACATTCTCTTAAGAAATGCCCCATCATGTGGCAGTTGTAGCATTCTATCTTTGACTTGTCAAAACCAGCAGTATCATTGCTGCTGATTGTGAGCTTCTTCCCTGTCCTTTGATAGAATTTCTTAGCCCTCATACTAAGAAGAGAAATTTGCCATTTCAGGTCCATCTCCTCCAAATCATCATCATTGATTTCTTGGAGGTCTTCATGAGTAAGCATGGACCCATCATTCTGACTTGTGAGAAAAGCACAACATGTTTTCTCATCCATAATACCAATAGTACTGCTTGATGAACTAGCAGTACCAACTCCACCATCAACCTTCACATCTTCAACTGGATTTGAGGTACTAGGAGATGACATAAATGCCATGTTCCCAGTATTAGAACTAGTATCTCCAGTTTTCTTCAAATCTTGTTCCACAATCTTGAAGTTGCTATACAAGTCCATTAGTTCCATGGTGTCAATGTCTGGCTTGTTTTTCCAGACAACAACATGCACAGCCCACTCTTCAGGTAAGCTTCTCAGAAATTTTGAGTTTAAATCTTCTTGAGGTATTTCAACCCCAAGAATAGCAAGTTGGCTCACAATTCTCTGAAGCCTATTAAATATGTGGTCAAGTGATTCATTATTGGTTGAAGAGAAGTTTTCAAACTGCTGCTTAAGAAGAGTCTTCTAGGTCTTCTTGGTGGATTCATTCCCACCATACCTTGCAACAATGGCCTCAAATAATGACTTGGCGTCTTTGAACTTGCTGAAGTTTAAAAGTTGATCATTTGGAATGGTCATCATCAGCATACTTCTGGCCTTGAGGTCATTCTTCTTCTTTATCCTCTCTTCATCAGTCATTGGGTTGATCAGTACAGTTACTTCATCTTTACCCTCAACTGGTGATGTAGTGGTTTTAGGTTTGTAAGAGTTTCCTTCTTCAATTATTTCCCAAAGTGTATAATCTTGCAATTGGAAAAACTGCTCTATCCTTAGCCTCCACATATCAAACTCATTCTGCTTGAGCATTGGTACTTTAGCAGTAACATTTGTTTGAATAGACTCCATGTCCATTTCTTCTTCTTCTAAATCAAAGATATCAGCCTGGCTCTGATACCAATTGAGAGGATTCTGATACACTATGTAGGATGTTAGTCCTTTATAACGAGTGTATATGATACTTTGTATGAATATGATTAAGTATGCGGAATCTACATAACCACACTTAGAAGGATATTGGTTATGAAAATGGAACAGTGATGCTTGTTATTTGAATGATGAACACAGAAAGTATAACACCAAACGATTCAATATTATTGAGAATAATACGAGTGATCTTTACTATCACTAGGGTTACAAACCTTGAATCTCTATTACAAAGATAACTATTTCTTGTTTTTGTTCAACTAACTCTCTTAGTCAATTTCTAATAGTTACACATTAAGCACTCTCTTAATTGATGTCTAACTCTCTCTATATATGTAAATATCTAAGCACATGCACACTTGAGTGTTCGACTACTTGCTAGCTTGTGTGTGTAAGTAGCTTAAGATACAACTTGTATCTGTGTACACAACTTGTTGACTGAACACCTATCAAAGATATTATCTACCGTATATCTTTGACTTTTATACACACATATCTTTTTCATAATTATCCAGTCAGCAGTAGTATACGCGATACTTATCACTTCAGCAGTAGGATGAGTCACTACAACAGCAGTATCTGATACTCTATCAGTAGTATTCTTGCGGCACCAGAATCTCTGACACTAGCAGTAGAATGAAATACACTAGCAGTAGAATGAACTTAGTGTATTTCCTTGAGTAATAGTAATCTTCAGAACATTTAATTCTCAATACTAATCTTCATAACATTTAATTCCCAACAGGCGGGAACTTCCAAAAAAAAGGGGAAGTCAGACAAAGTACAAGAAATTGCCATAAGAGTTGGAATATTTGTTATGACTGTTTCAGAAGGATGGTTGGTGCTTTTCCAAAAGAGGAAGAAGAAGAGGGACCACCTGATGCTGACATCTCACCAACCATCACATGGTGTCTTTGTATTTTTTACCTATATATATGTTTGCTTTGTAATAGAGATAGTATGGATTCTAAACAAACAAAAATACTTAGTATTATTTGATAGGATCATCCTCTCATTGAATCTCAAGCATAGCTTGGATCAATGAGAGTTTATTTGTCACCCAAAGGGGATAGTATACCGCAATTATCCCCTTGAAGAAGCTGAAGATGTTATCATGTAGTCAAGTGGGTATTGAGTAATCTTGTAACTATTGTTCATCATTATTAATGAATTTGTTCTTTATTTTTATCAAGATTTACTCAAATTTCATGGACCAACAAGTGGTATCAGAGCCAGGCTGGATTATTCTTATGATCCAGATCTGTTCATGACTGCTGATAACATTCTTCAATGTCAAAAAATAAATGTGAGATCTTCAAAAACTGCTACTGCTATAGCAATTTTTGAGGGGGAGAGACACATTTATTGGTGACTGAAAAGACATAACCCTTCCCTGAACCCTAAAAATAACACACACCCACCACACATATCTTATCCCCACCAAACAAAATCATCAAAGGATGATATAACCCATATACGGTCAATACCGATCTAAGAAGGAGATCAAACACCATCTCTCACCAACAAAACCTTATCACCACTCATCATCACCAAAAAAAAAATGTGGGATAAAATCCATTAAAATAAGAACCGTACAAACACAAAACCCAAATCCGGATAAAAAATTACTCAACAAACCTCACACAAAAACTTCAACACAAACAATAAACATAGATCGTCAAAATCAGATCTATAACAATAAAAAAAACAAAAAAAAAAGAAAAAAAAAAGAACTGTACCCATCATCACACACGCAAGAATATAAAACTTATCAAACCCATTCCCCATATCAAACCATAATCATCATCACGGCATCACCCAACAAAAAAATTCACCATCACAAAAAATCGACACTAATCTATTCTCGGTACCCATCACACCAAAACCCACCGGACACTCGTCACACCTTATCCCTAAACTTCAAATCAATCGATAACAACTGCGGCTGTTAAAACACATGCGGATACCGTGGCTGTTAAAACTCAGGCTGAAATTGATGACGGCGATGTGAAGAAGGTCAAGAACGAAAAGGGATAACTCCGATGAAAGAGCTCTAAAATTAGGGCGTGTGATGGTTAGTGAGTTCTGATGTATGATATGGATGGGAATAGCTGTTAATCAGGGAGTGCTGTGATTATGTGAATAGTGGGGCAGATGAGATTATTAGGGAGGAATACAAGTTGTGACCTTGGAGTGAGTCATGATTCCCTGAATCCTCAAGTTTATAAACCGTTAATGACCCAAAGGTTGACCCAGAGAACTGGAACTGACATGGGTATGTTAATGATTTACGGATCAGATGATTTTGGCTCAGGGAGTGTAAAGGTTGAAAATGGGTTATCTGTTGTTGGACTGATAAGAAAATCAGTTATTGAGCTCATTCTGTTTTGCGAAAAGCTGATTATAACAATCAGTGAATGCAAAGTAGTTTAAACACGAAGTCAGCTATTCTTGTTGTAACTTGATAAGATGATATAAATCAGGGTGTGTTTCGGGTCAGAATGTTATGACTCAGGGAGTGTGTTGGGAAACTAAGGCTATCACAGCCATTGGTAAACCAGAGTGGGAAGAGCTAAACGAGTCCCTGAAGAAAAATTGGTTTATCAGAGTTTGGTTGTTATTATGGAGTGATAGGTTGGATAACGGGTCAGTGATAAGAATGAGTTATTCAGTGAGCGTGTCTAAGATCAGAGGGAGTGGTAAGGCATGAATATTATCAGGGAGTTGGGAGTATTAAAGAAGGGGTATGGTGTCAGTATACATAAACAAAATTGAACCTGGTCACTGAGCTTATGAACCCTTGGTCACTGAACCTGGTCACTGAGCCTATGAACCGTTGGTCACTGAACCCCCTGAACATTACTCGCTAAACCCCCTTGGTTACTGAACCCCTGGTCACTGAACCCCCTGGTGACTGAACCCCTGGTTACTGAACCCCCTGGTGACTGAACCCCTGGTGACTGAACCAGGTCACTGAATCTCTGAACCTACCCACTGAACCCCTTGAACCCCTAATCACTGAACCACAAGAACCTTACTCACTGAACCTCAGGTATCAATACCAGTCACTAAATCTATTCCCTAAACCTTAACTTTAAACCACGACCTGTTTCACCTATGCTATTTGTATATTCAAATAGGGGGAGATTGTTGGGTCAAGAATTTGACCCAATTACCTTGACAAGGATTTGAATATAATATAGCCTAACTCACTAAATAAAATAGTGGGTCACTCACTGATACAGATTCAGTGAGTGTTGTATAAAAGCTCTTTGTACTGAAGAAACAGTTTACTTACTGATGCGGTGTGAGTGAGTAAAGTATATGAGCTACAAACAACTCCAGTGTCACTGAGATTTGAAAAATGTCTCAGTAACCCTGAAGACGCTATCTGTACAAATAGACTGAAAAATATGGGCAGGAACTTCCAAAAAAAAGGGAAGTCAGACAAAGTACAAGAAATTGCCATAAGAGTTGGAATATTTGTTATGACTGTTTCAGAAGGATGGTTGGTGCTTTTCCAAAAGAGGAAGAAGAAGAGGGACCACCTGATGCTGACATCTCACCAACCATCATATGGTGTCTTTGTATTTTTTTACCTATATATATGTTTGATTTGTAATAGAGATAGTATGGATTCTAAATAAACAAAAATACTTAGTATTAGTTGATAAGATCATCCTCTCATTGAATCTCAAGCATAGCTTGGATCAATGAGAGTTTATTTGTCACCCAAAGGGGATAATATACCGCAATTATCCCCTTGAAGAAGCTGAAGATGTTATCATGTAGTCAAGTGGGTATTGAGTAATCTTGTAACTATTGTTCATCATTATTAATGAATTTGTTCTTTATTTTTATCAAGATTTACTCAAATTTCATAGACCAACAATAACAGCATCACTGGCAGGTTGAAAACATGAATTCAGATTTAAAAAAAGATCCTTAATACCATCCAAATGAGATCTACAAAACATGCGACAATCATTCAAGTCCCACATCTATTACTCTGGCTCAGATATACAATTATATTTTATGTCATATGATTTTTGCCTCGCCAAAACTAATGTCAACCACCATGGATGAAAAGCTACTAAGCTTGTCCCGTCACAAATCAAACTAATTTTGTTTATTATTTCGATAATGGAAAACAGTTGCTAGACATGCAGCTAACCCTAAAGATCATGTGGCAACTGAGTAACGAAGCTATAAAATGAGTGTCCATACACCATTTTTCACTGGTGTCCAAACAACTATAAAAGCCGAAGTTGGGAATGCTAGAAACCTAGGAGACGTTGGTTAAACCACTTGATATACCACTCATGCCCGTTGTTTCTACTAATACCAAATATGAGTGACACATCAACTGACCTAACAAACGTTTCACGGTCCTGCTATTTCACGTTTAGTTTTCACACAACTTGCTTTATGACAGTCATTGAAATCCCAAATGTAGTACCTTGGCCCAAATATCAAACCTACTACAAAATATAATTGCATTTTATATCATATAATTTTCGCCACGCTAAAATTACGGTTGGCAACATTGCTTCAACAAACCCGAATCCTAATACAACCATGCATTTAACACTCACATCAGAAAACATCCCAAACATCAAACACCCAAATCCTAAAACAACCACGCATTTAACATTCAAATTAGAAAACACCCCAAAACATAAAACATTTGAAGTAAACCTGCTGCAAAATACGTATACAACCGCATTTTATACCATATGATTTTTGCCACGCCAAAATTACGGTTTGCAACGTCGCTTCAGTAAAACCCAATCCTAAAACAACAATGCATTTAACATTCACATCAGAAAACATCTCAGACATCAAACAACCAAATCCTAGAACTAGCAAGCATTTAACATCTGAATCAGAAAACACCCCAAAACATCAAACATTTCAAGTAAAGTTGCTCAATTTTCCTTACTGTTAACCCTTATTTGCATGAACATAACACACCTAATGCACTAACAACTAAAAATCTGCAACAAATAAAGCACCAAACAGTAGAAGTAAACTACATAGTTGCACCTTCCAAACCACATACTCAATTTCACCTTCTTTACACACCATCCAATTTTTAGTACTACCTATTGAAAAAGCTTAAACAAAAGAAATATTTTAACACCATACAAACTAAAAAACTTATAGAAAGATCATGATAGCCAATTTTCACAAAACTTGCTTTATGACAGTCATTGAAATCCCAAATCTAGTAACTTGGCCTAAATATCAAACCTACTGCAAAATATAATTTCATTTTATATCATATGATTTTCGCCACGCCAAAATTACGGTTGGCAACATCGCTTCAACAAAGCCGAATCCTAATACAACCATGCATTTAACACTCACATCTGAAAACATCCCAAACATCAAACACCCAAATCCTAAAACAACCACGCATTTAACATTCAAATTAGAAAACACCCCAAAACGTAAAACATTTGAAGTAAACCTGCTGCAAAGTATATACAACCGCATTTTATACCATATGATTTTTGCCATGCCAAAATTACGGTTGGCAACATCGCTTTAGCAAACCCAAATCCTAAAACAACAACGCATTTAACAATCACATCAGAAAACATCTCAAACATCAAATACCCAAATCTTAGAACTAGGGGCAGCAATTCTCGACACAACACGATAAACGACATGAACCCGACACGAAGTTAAACAAGTTTGGGTTGATGATAAACAGGTTTGGGTCAAAAACAGGTCAACCCGTCTAACCAGTTTAATAAACGGGTCGTGTTTGGGTTGAGTAAGCGTTAAACAGGTCAACACGTGAACCCGTTTAAGTATATAAGGCTCTAAAAATAAAATATATATTTGGGTTTTAATGTTTAGTATGGATTAAATGTATTTTATCATGTACTGAATATGAGTGAATTACGATTATAACTCAAATATTATATATTGAAATTGACGCTTATAACCCAGATATTATTGAAATTTTCGTATAGTTATTTGTATGTTATTTCTATCATATTTTATATCCTGATATCATTTTTGTATTTTGTTGACATAAATAATGCCTAAAAACATTATTCATATCTCTATGTTTTAATGATCACAAAATATAAACTCATTAAACATAAACTTATCAAATAAACAATTATTTAGTTGTAAATATTCACTTCTACAATTTAATCACTTAAGGTATGAATAAACAAGTGCTTAATGCATTATATGATCACAGGAACATTTTCTTAAACACTAGATTTTTTATAAAATGTCAAAAACATTTTATATCTTTTTGAAATACACTTTTGGTAATAAACAAAAAGGTTTAATTCATTATAAATTTATGAATTCAAATTTTTAACCAAAATCAGTAAAAATGTTCCAGAAAAACCTTCCCCACAAAAAGACAAAACTGGGCAACGGCTGGCAAGGGCGGCCCCCTTAATTTTGCTAGGCGGCCCCCTTAAAATTAAGGGGACCGCCCCCCTATTTAAGGGGGCCGGCCGTGCTCCAGTAGGTTTCAGCTGTCCAGTTTTTCTGCCTATAAATACCAGCCTTCTCCTGGATTTTTACTCACCTTTTGCACCCCAAACCTTCTGTTTTAAATCTTGTAAATCCTTTCAAAAAACCCTTTGATCATATTCTCTTAAGCATTGGTTTCTAAGTGATCCAATCTTCCACCATCAAAGTGCAAAAGAAGAATACTTGATGTGTTTTTTTAGGTCTATAATAAACTACCAAGTTTTAAATTTATTTATTGCCGAACTAACCTATAGACTCTAAACACTCACGAGCAGTGTACCCGATCAATGTAGATAGTTTCTAGGTATGCAAGGGTCATTCACTAGGAGCGAAGCTAAAATGATCTAAAGGTATTCTAATTATTAATCTAACTATTCTATCCTATCCTAGAAAGCAATTAAAGATAAGGGGGTTTAGCCTGAGAGGCTACCACGATATTGTGTGTTATATAAACTAAATACGGGAAAGTAAATAACTAAACTAAGGATAGGGAACAATAGATCGATATAAGGAAGAACGGGTTAGCCACGTCTAATCCATTTTATAGTTATATAAGCTTATGTCTACTTGTTTTAATTCATTCAATTGTTTTGCCGCCAATCCGATTATCAATCCTGTCATGATTAAATAACCTACCATCGTGGTGGGAAAGAGGACATGATCATAGTGACCTATCTAGCATCAATACTAACTTATTGCTTTAAACCGTCTAACCTAGTTTGGCATTACGCGCTACTAGTCCTAATAGTGGCATGAGGCACGGTTCTGGTGTGTTCCCTCTAAGCCGTCTATATAGGATTCGGATTACTACACTTATGATCAATTAAAGTAACCACAATTACAGATAGTTAAATTACAGAAATTAAACCAATAAGATCATAATCTAGTTACATAGACTTTTACTAGTTATAAGCAATAAACGAGTTTTTATCGATAAGCACCCAATCCAATAACAAAGTAAACACATCAACACAAGCATAAAAACTAATAAAACTTCATAAAAATGACTAACACCTAAGGGTGTTAGCCCTTAATCTCTGTAAAAGATAGAGTATACATTGCGAATAAACATAGAGAATTCATGAATAAAATACTTATGCTAACCGAATGATACATGACGTTAAGTATTGAGATGTTCTTCATCGATCTTCGAGGAGGTGTTGGGGACGAGTTGGGGGTGTCCGCAACTGATAATGGTTATTCTAATGATGATAAAATCATCCATAGGGCTGTGGTATTTATAGGGGTAAGGAAGAGTAGCCTCCAAGTTTACGAAAAATATGTAGTCTGCTGTTACGACCCCGATACGGCGCATCTAGAAATCCTATGCGCCGCATCTCCTTCAGAATCAAATAGATTTTCTTTTTCTCTTCGCGTGGCCGCTTGAATCAACTAAAACGGAGTTCGGATGAAGATTTTATGACCAAAACAGTGAAGCATCTTCTAAAGTTGTTACGTAAACATTATTTCTTCATTTGGCTTCGATTCTTCACTTGATTTATCGGTTAAGGCTCATATACGACGTATCTCAAGGATAGGATGCGCCGCATTCGATGTAATCCCGTCTTGGTCTTCAAATATCTAGGGCTTCTATACGGCGTATTCATAGAATCCGATACGCCGTATTCTTCAAATCGACCAAGTTTCATATACGGCGTATTCCCAAAGATGGATACGCCGTATGCATCAAAGTCAGGAAAGGTCTTGAACTCTTCTAAGTATATGGATACGGCGTATCTAATTAGCGTTGATACGCCGTATTGAGTGTCTGATCAGTAGGCATTCTTCAATATCTTCGTTTTTGCTCCAAAACACATCTTTTTCCATAACTTTCTCTAATTGCTCCGATATTACTGAGATTTACAAAAGTAAATGATTAAGTACCAAATCTCACACATAATAGTATAAAATGAGCAATATAAACGGGATAATGATGCTAATAATATGTACTTATTTGATGTCATCAATACTCCTTCAACTAGAGAAGAAGTATTATAGCTTAACTCATATCATCATTGAAGTTGTGTAAAGTGTTGTATAGTTGTGATAAGTAGATCTAAGTGTGAGTAACTAGTTGTGTTGTAAAGAAGTAGTGTAGAAATAGTTGTGAAATAGTCGTGAAGAAGAAGACGTGAAGAAGTCGTGAAGCCGTCGTGAAGCAGTCGTGATTAAGTTGTGTAGAAGTTGTGTATAAGTTGTGAGATTGGTTCTTGCTACGATTAGAACTCGACATCTAGCTTTGTGTCGTTAAGCCGGTGTAAGCTAAAGTTGTGTAAGGTTTTCTCCGCCATAAGGGAGTTTGTTGACATAGTGAAGAAAACTCTCGAGTAGGTGACTCGAGGAGTGGAGTAGGGCAAGGAAGGTGTCCTTGTAGCCGAACCACTATAAATCTCCGTGTTGTGGTTTGATCTTTCCATCTCTTTCTTTCATTTCATTATATTTACTTTACTTGCATTGCTTATCTATATTTGTTTATATTTGTTCATATTGATCAAGAGTTGAATTCACATAAGATAGAATCGAAGTTTTAAAAAGTAAACAAAAGTTTTCATAAATTAAAAAGACGTAAAACTATTCAACCCCCTTCTAGTTTTCCACAATTGGTATCAAGAGCCAAGTCAAACAAGATTTTTAAAATTAACTGTATTTTAAAACTTGAAACGATCTATGGAATCTGAAAAATATTTAGAAGGGCAATCCATGCAAAGACCACCACTATTTGAAAGTAATGGTTTTCTTTATTGGAAAAATAGATTCGAAACTTATGTGAAATCAAAAGATCTTGATCTTTGGCATGTTATTACCTATGGTGATTTTCCACCTATTCTATATAATACCCTAACTAAAATAGATGAAATTGTACCTTTTGAAAAACAAAATGATGATTTAAAAAAGAAACTAGCAAAAAATAATGAAGCTAAAATAGTAATTTATAATGCGTTACCACGCAAAGAATATGAAAGAATTTTTATGTGTCAAACCGCAAAAGAGATTTGGGACTCTTTACTAATCACTCACCAAGGTAATAGTCATGTCAAAGATAATAAAATAGATCTTCTTGTTCAACAATATGAACAATTTACAATTCCTGAAGAGGAATCTATTGATAATGCATTTGCTAAATTTAACACAATCATCACAAGTTTAAAAGCACTTGATGAGACTTTTTCTAGCAAAATTTGTGTAAGGAAATTTCTTAGGGCATTACATCCGAAATGGCGCACAAAGGTCACGGCGATTGAAGAGTCAAAGAACTTGATGACGTTATCACTTGATGAGCTTATTGGCAACTTCAAGGTTCATGAAGAAATTATAAAGAGGGACTCGGAAACGGTCAAGAGCAAGAAAGATCAAATCAAGTCTCTCGCGCTAAAAGCCAAAAAGGAACTTAGTGATGACGATGATTCAAGTGACGATAGTGAAGATGAAGAATATGCAATGGTCGTAAGAGAATTCAAGAAATTCTTCAAGAGACGAGGAAGATTCACGATACAACCGCGAGTTGAAAGAAGATCGCTTCAAAGAAATAGAAATGATAACTACGGGAAAAGAAAGTGCTTTAGATGTGGAAGCCAAAACCATCTCATTGGCGAATGTCCAAAGCCACCGGGTTATGATTACAAAAGCGCATTTGTTAGTGGAACATGGAGCGATAGCGACAAAGATGAAGCGGACAAAGCAAAAGACGAAAATTGCCTTGTAGCTCAAGCCACCGATGAAATATGTCTAGGGATAAATTTGGAGCCCGACGAATGGATTAAGGATAGTGGATGCTCGAAGCACATGACGGGAAACCGGAAACTATTCTCCTCCTACAAGGCATACAACGGAGGTAATGTTATTTTCGGTAGTGATTTTCGTGGAAAAATCATTGGCAAAGGTACGATCTCTCAAGACTCCCTAACTATTGAAAATGTTGAGCATGTAGATAATTTAACATATAACTTGCTTAGTATAGGACAAATATGTGAT
Source organism: Artemisia tridentata subsp. tridentata (assembly GCA_021014915.2). Lineage (NCBI taxonomy): Eukaryota > Viridiplantae > Streptophyta > Magnoliopsida > Asterales > Asteraceae > Artemisia > Artemisia tridentata. The sequence continues at coordinate 207,160,360 of CP139501.1, forward strand.
AATAAGTGTAGGGTTACTTTTACAAGTAAAGATAGCGAAATAGTTAAGGACGGAAAGGTCATAGGTAGAGGAGTTAGGAAAGGTGGCGTATATGTTATGAAGCTAGGAAATAAACCGGAAGATAAAATATGTCTAGCAACCTTAGATGAAAACTCTACATTGTGGCATAGAAGATTAGGTCACGCAAATATGCAACAAATACAATCCCTAGCCTCTAAAGAATTAGTTAGAAACTTGCCTAACCTAAGATATGACCAACACTTTTGCGATGCATGTAAAATAGGAAAGCAAGCACATGCTAGTCACAAAGCTAAGAATATAGTCTCCACTACTAGATGCCTAGAATTATTACACATGGACCTTTTTGGTCCAACCGCTGTGAGGAGTTACGAAGGTAATCGTTATACCTTAGTAATTGTAGATGACTATTCACGATAGACGTGGACTAGATTTTTAAGTGATAAAACCGAAGCCTTTAATAAGTTTGAAATATTTAGTAAAATGATTCAAAATAAATTAGGATGTTCTATAGTATCAATTAGGACGGACCACAGTCGGGAATTTGATAACGAAGTGCAATTCGGAAAATATTGTGATTTAAATGGGATATCTCACAATTTCTCCGCTCCTCGCACTCCACAATCAAATGGGGTAGTAGAAAGAAAGAATCGAACGTTACAAGAAATGAGTAGAACAATGCTAAATGAACAATCTATCCTACAAAAATTTTGGTGCCATGCCGTAGATACATCAACATATATAATAAATAGAGTCTCAATTAGGTGAATTTTAGGAAAAACCCCATATGAGTTATTAAGAGGTAGAAAACCTAATCTAAATTACTTTAGGGTATTAGGGAGCAAATGTTTTGTTCTCAATACAAAAGATTACCTTACTAAGTTTGATCCTAAGTCGTACGAAGGAATCTTTCTAGGGTATTCACAAAATAGTAAAGCATACATAATACTTAATAAACACACTATGAAAGTAGAAGAGTCCCTAAATGTAACTTTTGATGAAACTCCACCACCACCAAGGACATTGCCCCTAGAAGATGATGACCTAGTTGAAGAAGAAGCTATTGAGGTTAGTAAAATTAAACCCTTAGGCGATGATAATGAAGATATAATATTAGGTGAAAACGAAATAGTAAATGTTAAGGAATCTAAATCACACCCGTTAGATAATATAATAGGAAACCTAAATCAAATAACCCTTAGATCACAAGCTCAAGATAAAAATAACTTCTTTTGTTTCCTATCAACTATAGAACCTAAAAATATAAATGAGGCATTAAAAGATGAAAGTTGGGTTATAGCTATGCAAGAAGAACTTAATCAATTTAAAACTAATGACGTTTGGGAACTAGTCCCAAATCCCATGAACATGACCATCATAGGAACTAAATGGGTTTATAGAAATAAGTTAGATGAAAATGGAATAGTTACTAGGAACAAAGCTAGGTTAGTTGCCCAAGGTTATAATCAACAGGAAGGAATTGATTATGACGAAACTTATGCCCCCGTAGCTAGATTAGAATCTATAAGAATACTACTTGCCTATGCATGCGCCCTAGATTTTAAGTTATTTCAAATGGACGTGAAAAGTGCATTCCTTAACGGTTTTATCAATGAGGAGGTATACGTGGCACAACCTCCAGGATTCATTGACTTCGCAAAACCTGATTATGTTTATAAACTCAAGAAAGCTTTATATGGACTCAAACAAGCTCCCAAGGCTTGGTATGATCGATTAAAGGCATTTCTTATTAAACATGATTATTCCATGGGAATGGTAGATAACACTCTTTTCACGAAAAAGAAAAGCCCAAATCTCATCATTGTCCAAATATATGTCGACGACATTATATTCGGATCGACTTGTCAGGATATGTGTGATGAATTCGCCAAAATCATGCATGATGAGTTTGTGATGAGTATGATGGGTGAACTTAATTTCTTCCTAGGATTACAAATAAAACAATTAGAAGATGGGATATTTTTTAATCAATCTAAGTACATTAAGGAAATGCTCAAGAAATTTGGATTAGAAGACGCTAAGCCCATGAAAACACCGATGTCTACGGAAGTAAAACTCACAAGAGATGAAGAGGGTGAGTCCGTAGAAAACACTAAGTATAGAGGAATGATAGGTAGTTTACTATACTTAACGGCAAGTAGACCGGATATCATGTTTAGTGTCTGCCTTTGTGCTCGCTTTCAAGAGGATCCCAAAACCTCTCACCTAGAAGCGGTTAAGCGTATCTTCCGATACATTAAAGGCACTATACACTTAGGATTATGGTATCCTAAGGGATCCGTCATAGAAACCATCGTCTATGCGGATTCGGATCATGCGGGAGACTACGTGGATAGAAAAAGCACTAGCAGAATTTGCACGTTCATGGGATGTTGTCTAACATCTTGGTTCTCGAAGAAGCAAACCACTCTTGCTATTTCTACCACAGAAGCCGAATATGTAAGCGCTGGAAAGGCATGTCAACAAGCACTATAGATGAAACAAGCTCTCGTAGATTATGGCATTAGGTTAGATGATGTCCCAATTATGTGTGATAACAAAGGTGCTATAGATTTAAGTAAGAATCCCGTTCAACACTCTAGGACTAAACATATAGAAATACGCCACCACTTCCTCCGCAATAAAGTTCAAAAAGGAAACATATCTATAGAAAAGGTTGCATCGGAAGATAACTTAGCAGACATATTCACTAAACCCCTTAAGCGTGAACTCTTTAACCACTTACGTTTAGGCCTAGGGATGATGGAACAAATTGACTGAATTTTCTGCATCTTTGGTACATTTTTTTTCCAGATGGGCGGACCCCTTAATGTTATAAAGGCGGTCCCCTTAATTATTAAGGGGACCGGCTTGTCATTAAGGGGACCGGCCATCTGTCTGTAAATTTTTTTTTTCTGTTTCCTCCCATCTGAGTCTAGGAATCTGTTTTGCACAAAATAAAAGATTGGGATATTTTTTTTTGCATATACATATTTATAAACAAAACCCAATCTATTTTTTACAAATCATTCTCACATCTAGGAAAACACATGAAAACCATTTTTGTTACATTGTTGAATAATGCTAAAAACATTTTTTTTCATGCATAAAGATCTCACATGAATTGTCAAAGTATATAATCTAATATATATATCTTTGATATTCATATATTAAGCAAAATAAAATCAAGGAGACCTTGGATTGTTTGTTAGGAAATTTTTTTTACATTTAGGAGTCGAAACAATCACATCTCCACATTTGTTGCATATAGGCACACACTAGAACAAGCTTATTAATCACATCCTCACAATTGTTCCATCACCTATTCCCCATTAGTTTCTTGTGCCTTTGCTTCATTACCCTTGCCTTAGATGATTAGTTTCCTTAATTCTCTAAATTGCTAGATATAACTTATTACTTGCTTATTTGTTTATCTTATATGCCATGCATGCTTAATATGATTCTCTATTGCCTCAAAGAGTGGGACTTGCCTAAAACCAAAAGCTCAAAACATAGCCATCCTCACCTATTTCTGCAGAAAAATCCATTTCTGGAACCCAGAAAAGTACCAGATGGGCGGCCCCCTTAATTCATAAGGCGGCCCTCTTAATTATTAAGGGGACCGGCCATCTACTGGACGGATTCACAGAATCTTTTTCTGCTTTTTAGCCCATTTGATCCTATACTTCCCCAAAATTCACAAACACATTCTGTCCTAATCACCCAACAAGCCTTTTCATTCCCAAACAACACAAATCCTCCACTATGAATAACCTCATATCTCACCACATTCAATCATCCCATCATGTCTTCTCCTATCAATCCAAAACCAAAAACCTCAAAGCTAGCAAGGATGACCTTAAAACCCGGGTGGAAAAGAAAACCTCACCCTCACCATAAGCCCATCACAAATGGTGCGACACCTCCATCATCATTCATCCTCAACTACTCTCCAAGATCACAACCCCATTCCATTGAACCATTTCACAAACTCTATCATTTTGGCCAAACATCCACATTCATTCCAAACTACTCCCCTAAACATCAAACCAACTTCAATGGAATCCTTGAAAAGCCTCATCACCTTGGTCAAACATCAAACTTTTCACCCCAATACCATCCATTTCCACCAAATAACCAAATCCCCATTCATGAAAGGCAAAAGCTTCATGAAGAGATTAATCAAATCCATGATCTTAGTGATCTCCTTGCTATGCACCTCACACAACGCAACAAGGGAAAACCTCCATCCTCACCTTACTCAAATTGCCTACCCCACTCTCTTAACTTGGATCAAGTTACAAACCACACCCACTATTGCCCTTGTTGCATCTTCCTTCAAAAATAAATCCTCCACTTAAGTGAAGATATCTCTTGGATCGAATATCTACTCACTCATCCTCATTCCATTCCTCCCCTACAACGATATAACATCACTGGATCCGCTCCATTTCCCTCTCCATCACATAACTAAAACCCATCCACATGCTTTCCGCCTCAAAATAAAATCCCTCACCCTTTGTGTCGCAAGCAAGTCCAATCGCTCTCTTTGGCAATATGAGGACCATTAGTGTTTCTAGTTATGTTGTAATCATTATGTTTCAAGTATTTTATGTAATGTAATGATGATTCATATGTTATATATGATCATCTTGAATGCATAAATAAATTAGTTGGTTGTTCTAAATATTTTTGCTATGTATATGTATCCTGTGTCTCCTAACTTGTTTTTGCAGCCAAGATTTCCATAGCTCGTCTCCTTGGTGCCCTCGAACGAGGGGGAGTAAACATCAAGGGGGAGTTCTCGTCCCGACAAATTTAGTTTCTAAAACTTGTCGGCATAACCTTTTTGATTCTACAAAAAGGGGGAGAAGTGAATATAAACTCACTAAATACTTGTCCAAAAATAAATTTTTGGATTTAATAAGTTTAAGTTTTGTAATCATCAAAAAGGGGGAGATTGTTGACATAAATAATGCCTAAAAATATTATTCATATCTCTATGTTTTAATGATCACAAAATATACAACTTAACCACTTAAGGTATGAATAAACAAGTGCTTAATGCATTATATGATCAAAGGAACATTTTCTTAAACACTAGAGGTAATAAATAAAAAGGTTTAATTCATTATAAATTTATGAATTCAAATTTTTAACCAAAATCAGTAAAAATGTTCCAGAAAAACCTTCCCCACAAAAAGACAAAACTGGGCAACGGCTGGCAAGGGCGGCCCCCTTAAAATTACGGGGACCGCCCCCTATTTAAGGGGGCCGGCCCTGCTCCAGTAGGTTTCAACTGTCCAGTTTTTTTGCCTATAAATACGAGCCTTCCCCTGAATTTTTACTCACCTTTTGCACCCCAAACCTTCTGTTTTAAATCTTGTAAATCCTTTCAAAAAACCATTTGATCATATTCTTTTAAGCATTGGTTTCTAAGTGATCCAAGCTTCCACCATCAAAGTGCAAAAGAAGAATACTCCTTCAACTAGAGAAGAAGTATTATAGCTTAACTCATATCATCATTGAAGTTGTGTAAAGTGTTGTATAGTTGTGATAAGTAGATCTAAGTGTGAGTAACTAGTTGTGTTGTAAAGAAGTAGTGTAGAAGTAGTTGTGAAATAGTCGTGAAGAAGAAGTCGTGAAGAAGTCGTGAAGCCTTCGTGATTAAGTTGTGTAGAAGTTGTGTATAAGTTGTGAGATTGGTTCTAGCTACGATTAGAACTCGACATCTAGCTTTGTGTCGTTAAGCCGGTGTAAGCTAAAGTTGTGTAAGGTTTTCTCCGCCATAAGGGAGTTTGTTGACATAGTGAAGAAAACTCTCGAGTAGGTGACTCGAGGAGTGGAGTAGGGCAAGGAAGGTGTCCTTGTAGCCGAACCACTATAAATCTCCGTGTTGTGGTTTGATCTTTCCATCTCTTTCTTTCATTTCATTATATTTACTTTACTTGCATTGCTTATCTATATTTGTTTATATTTGTTCATATTGATCAAGAGTTGAATTCACATAAGATAGAATCGAAGTTTTAAAAAGTAAACAAAAGTTTTCATAAATTAAAAAGACGTAAAATTATTCAACCCCCTTCTAGTTTTCCACATATTTAAACTAGTTAAATCAACAAACCACCAACCTTATTCCCTGCTTGACCTATTTACTTAAACAGGTTAAACGGGTCACAAACGGGTTACGTGTGTTATGCAGATCTGGGTTAGGGTTGAGCTTCTTGACACGATTAATAAATGGGTCGTGTTTGGGTAGAGGTTATTTCAACCCGCGAACCCGAATAGGTCAACACGAACACGACTCGATTGACACCCCTACCTAGAACTACCACGCATTTAACATCTGAATCAGAAAACACCCCAAAACATCAAACATTTCAGGTAAAGTTGCTCAATTTTCCTTACTGTTAACCCCTATTTGCATGAACATAACACACCTAATGCACTAACAAGCTAAAAATCTGCAACAAATAAAGCAAGAAACAGTAGAAGTAAACTATATAGTTTCACCTTCCAATCCACTTACTCAATTCACCTTCTATACACGTCATCCAATTTTTAGTACTACCCATTGAAAAAGCTTAAACAAAATAAATCTTCTAACACCATACAAACTAAAAAACTTATAGAAAGATCATGATAGCCAAATAAAACACTACTTGTAACAACCATATAAAATCAGCACTCATTATCACATATCAGACTTATCACAAAGATTAAAGAAATACAAACACATATCCACAAATCCGCAAACTAAAAAAAGGAACCGAAATACCTTACATTAACTAATCAGATGGCAATGAAAGCTTGCAATCGATTCTTGAAACACAGAAACCTAAACGCTCACCACTCTTTCAAATGTAACCCTGCAACAACCGATATGTTTGTTTAGAGAGAGAAGTCACGGACTAAACAAATAAACAAACGATAGCTTATGTAAATGGTTTTAGCATTTTGATATAATAAAAAACAAGTGTACAACGTGCAGCGAACCCTAGGATTTAACTGGCACACAAAACCGCAATGAAAGACAGATGTACAAGACGCGTCGAGCCCCAACAATTAAGTGCCAGCTAAGTACAAAACCCAATAACCTTTTAGTTTAATCCCACTAAGCTGACAGCTCGGCTCGGCGTATGAACAGTGCCGACTAGAGCCGCGGCTTCACAATGTACTCGAGCCATCCTCCTCCCTGGAGTCGATCTCCCTCCCGGTGGCTTCGCAATAGTATCGGCTCCAAGTTCTACTTCAATGAATGTTATATAGTATAATGTGTTACTAGAATTCCTTCTCACCCTTCTCATTTTAGTTTTTTTTTATCAAACTAGATCCTTTCCATCTAATTATATAAACATATGCAATATTTTTTGTGAAAAGCAAGTAAAGTAATTAAATAATTTCTAGTGGTCGTATCATAAATGTTTTATCAATCAATACATCACCGCAACACGCGAGCATTTTAACCCTCATATTTATAATTAGGTGCACAAACTACATCGTATTATTAAGAAGCTTTTGGATTAGATAAAGTGGAGATGAATAACAAACAGGCTTGGATGGTCTTGTTGTAAACAAAGTAGTGCCCAAGCGAAAGGTCATCATGAGTTCAAATTACTCTATATATAATGGAGCGTCGAGTTTTGCTACAGTTGTTGTAGCAGTGTTGGGCTCGCTTTTGGGCTGTGGGCTCCCGATTTTCCCCTTTCGTTTGTTCCCTCGCTTCTTTTACCCTTTTTCCGAACGCTAATAATGCGGTACCTACCTCATTTATTTACCCTTTTTCCGAACGCTAATAATGTGGTACCTATCTCATTTATTCTTGCATCTTCTGTTGTATTCTGCCGAAACCCTACTTGACTGCCGGTATTGTTTACTTGAGGATCGGTTATGGTAGCTGCTCTTTAGATGTCTTTTGCTTATGTAGCTGTTTTTTGTGGTAGTTGCTGTTTTTTTTTGGTAGGTTATTTGTTCATCGTTTGCTTATGTACTTGCGGATCGGTTACGGTGTTTTTTTGTGGTGCTTGCGGGCGGATCGGTTATGGTAGCTGGTCTTTTAGATGTCTTTTGCTTATGTAGCTGGTTTTTTTGGTAGTTGCTGTTTTTTTGTGGTACGTTATTTGTTCATCTTTTGGTGTGGCTTATTTGTTCATCTTTTGCTTATGTAGCTACTTCTTTTGGCGTAATCTGCCGATATTTTGTTTCTTTATGGTTTATGATTTAGATCTATATTATGTATCCGTTTTAAGGTCTGATATTGGGATTTTAGATATATAGATGCTCTTTTAGACGTCTTTTGCTTATCTAACTGTTTTTTGTGGTGCTTGCTATTTTTTGTCGTAGGTTATTTGTTCATCTTTTCCTTATGTAGCTGCCTTTTGTGGTACTTGGTGTTTGTTTTTTGTGCCTTATTTGTTCGTCTTTTGCTTATATGCCTGCTTCACCCGTTTTTAGGTCTGATATTGGAATTTTAGATCTATAGCTGTTTTTATGGTTTATGGTTTAGATCTTTAGATGTTTTGTGTGGCTAAAAAAGTTATCTTGAGATTAGTTTGTGTTACTCTTTTATTTGGTTTAGTTTATAATTTTTTTATGTATGTTTATGCAGTTAGTCTTTCATATTGTGATGCGTTTGTTGAGTCACTTGATATGTCACCTATACCTGTTATTAGTGGAAATAGCAGATATGAGTGCCATATCAAGTGGTGTAACCAACGTTTCATATTTTTTGGCGGGATTCAGTTTACTTATTTGCCTTTTTCTTCTGTGTTGGTGGCATAGTTGCCTTGCAAAGGTATTGGCGACACAATTCTTGAATGTCATAGTATAAATACTGACTATGTAACTGGATCCGTTTCGCAACCGTCTTCAACTTAGAGCGGCTATTATATAATCAGGTGGTGGCGTGGCAATTACCGGACGACATAGTGTAAACAATAGCTAAGCAACCGGTCTTATTTTGCAGCCACTACCTCTTTTCAGCTGTCTCTGTACAGCGCTTGGGATAATTTTCTCAGCTTACATTTTCTGAACGCATGTTGCTTGGCAAGGTAACCAAGATTGTGGTTGCAGCCATGCCGTGTGTTTAGTGTTCCTTGCAAAGGTTTCGCCAATACAGTTCTTAAATATCATGGTCTAAATACTGACTATGTAACTGGATCCGTTTTGCGGCTGCCCTCAATTTAGAGTGGCTAATGTTGCTGCATTTGCCATAACAGTCTTGGCCTTAGTTTCGAGCTGTGGCCTCACGCTTTTTCCCTTTCGTTTGTTTGCTCACTTCTTTTAGCCTTTTTTCGATGGCTAGAAAATGAGAGAATGCGCTGGAGAATGCGGTAACTACCTCATTTATTCTTGCATTCTCCTATATATAATGGAGCGTAGAGTTTTGTTACAGTTGTTGTAGCAGTGTTGGGCTCGCTTTTGGGTTGTGGGCTCCCGATTTTTCCCTTTCGTTTGTTCCGTCGCTTCTTTTAGCCTTTTTCCAATCACTAACAAATGATAGAATGCACTGGAGATTTATACGTGTCTCTTCCCTGTGGTTCTCTTGGTAGTTGTGCAGATCTTCTTCATGAACTTTCATCAGTTGCTGTAGCGGTTTAACTTTACCGGAGGGCAATACGTTTGTGGTTTGTGTGTTTGCTTCTTATGATCTACATGTTGATGTCTTATTAGCTGCTCTTTTAGATGCATTTTGCTTATGTAGCTGTTTTTTATGGTACTTCCTTTTTTTTGTGGTAGGTTATTTGTTCATGTTTTGCTTATGTGCCTGCCTACTTGACCGCCGATATTGTTCACTTGCGAATCTTTTATGGTGACTGCTCTTTTAGGTGTATTTTGCTTATGTAGCTATTCTTTGTCGTGCTTGCTGTTTTTTGTGGTCACTTATTTGTTAATCTTTTGCTTATGTGGCTGCTTCTTTTGTCGTAATCTGCCGATATTTTGTTTGTTTATGGTTTATGATTTAGATTTATATTATGGATCCGTTTATCCGTTTTGCGCCTGCCCTCAACTTAGACTCGCTATTGTATAATTAGGTTGTGCCGTGACAACTACCAGACGGGATAGTATAAGCAATAGCTAACCAACTGACCTTATTTTGTAGCCACTACCTCTTTTCAGTTGTCTGTGTACATATCTTTGTTATTCATTATTCTATTAAAAGGTAACCAGGATTGTGGTTGCACCCATGATGAGTCTGTGAGCCTGATTTAAGAAGTGAATCCCTGGCACTTGGCAGGGCAAGCTTTTAGATTTGCAACCGTGCCAGGTGTATTTACTTCTTGCGATCACTTATTAATATCAATCCAATGATATAAAACTCATAACTTCTTCACAGATCTGAGCTAAAATGTTTAAGTTTGTCGCTTATTGGTTGTGATAGCCTGTCATGAATCTGTCACTCTGGTTAAAGAAGTTAATATGTGGCTCTTGGTAAATCAATCTTTTAGATTTGCACCCGTGGCAGGTGTATTTACTTCTTGCAATCAGTTATTAATATCAATCCAATGATATCAATTTCTAAATTTCTCTACAGATCCAAGTCAGATAACGTAAAACTAAAGATTGTAAAAAAAATAGACAAAATATCAGTGATGGATGTATGCCAACCAGTCACGGTTACTGCATATATGCAGCTATACCCAATTTCGTATGGTGTGTACATCCATCATTGCTACTTTGTTGTTGTTTTTTGTGCTGCACAATTTTTTACACTGAACCGTGTCACTGCATATAATTGCCTCCTTTCAACTACTACTGTATTTACATGGTATTTACACTCACCATTCATACTTTTTAAATCTTTTCGTAGTGATTGTCTTCATATACATAATTTATTTATATTTTTTTATTGTTCAGGTTTGTGTTCTTACATATGCCAATGACCAGAAGTTAAGGACTGGTTAAATTTCACAACCTGTTTTTATATTTACTGTATTCATGTACATAGTTTGATCATCTTTTTCTATTCTTCAGGTTACCTGCTCCATTTACATGGCTGTTCTCTGTGGTTTACATCCTGATATAAACTTTGCTTTGCCCCAGTTTCAATTCCTAATAGAATGCACTATATATATATATATATATATATATATATATATATATATATATATATATATATATATATATATATATATATATATATAAAACATGTAAAATACATAAATACCTACACACTTTTTTTTGGGTGCATATCTTTGTTATTCAGTATTCGATTAAAAGGTTTACACCAACACATTATATATATATATATATATATATATATATATATATATATATATATATATATATATATATATATATATATATATATATATATATATATATACTTTTTACTAGAAGAATTAATAACAAAGATATGTACCAAAAAAAAAGTGTGCATCTATTTAATACATGTTATATATAACAAAACACGGTCGCTGATAATTGACTGCAATTTTGGGAGATCAATGCGAAGCAAAATAGTATAGTCTTAGAAATGATTTGGTGCAGATCACTTCTTTACACTATGCTATTTCGTTTCTCACTGATCTTCTAAAATTCAGCCATATTGTTGACCATGAGTTTTGGTCGGAGGAATGCATATCTCGCACAGAGTAAAAAAAAGGCCAAAACACACGTAAGGGGAAAAAAACGAGCCCACAGCCCAACACTGACTCCAACACTGTACGTCTCCTCCTATGTCTTGCTTCGAACAGTAATTTTTCCTGAATACAAGTTATTGCTTTTTCTGACTTTCTAAAATGCCTTTTTCTCAATGGCTTGCAGCCACGGTGTTTAGGCGATGATGATAACTTTGTACATTCCCATTTTTCCAGCTGTGCGTTCGTTGGCAGGGCAACCATGCTATCGGTTGCAGCCACAACGCACATTTCATGCTGATTACAAACGTACATATCTGAGCCTTACTGACGTCAAAACGTCTAGCTCCTCGCTCAACTGCGGCTCCTGATCTGAGGTATGTTGGATTGATTTATCTAACGGTAACCATTTACTGTCCATCAATCGATTACTAATATCCTTTATTAAGTTAAAAGAAAAATAACAGTTAATATTCATCATGATTTATCATCGTTTTTCGCCCCAGGAATAGTACCAACTACTAATATGTGATCTTTTTCTATTTGCAGATATTAACATTTGAACTTACGCGTCAACCATAGATTTTTTTTTTTTTTTTTTGCATATTCATAATTGTAGTGGCACAAATGGTTCTGGTCAAAAATATACTTCAATTCGGAAAGAGGGATGAGAAGCAGAAGAGAATGCTGTGACAAGTAATTTGATCCAAATTTCTTCTTCGCAGCATCCTCTTCCGTTTCCCATCTTTCTTTCAGACCTGAACCATATTCTTGACCAGAACCAATTGTGTCACTACACTTCCGCCTATGCAAAAAAAAAAAAATTACCTTTTACTGGCACATAACATCAACCTTTTGTATCCACCCTTTACCAGGTAAAGAAAATGTTTCCTCCTATCTCTTGCTTCGAACACTAATTTTTCCTGAATACAAGTTATTGCTTTTTGTGACTTTCTAAAATGCCTTTTTCTGAATGGTTTGCAGCCACGGTGTTTAGGCGATGATGATAACTTTGTGCATTCCCATTTTTCCAGCTGTGCGTTCGTTGGCATGGCAACCACGCTATTGGTTGCAGCCACAGCGTAAATTACAAGCTGATTACAAACGTACATATCTGAGCCTTACTGACATCAAAACGTGTGGCCCTTCGCTCAACTGCGACTCCTGATCTGAGGTATATTTGATTGATTTATCTAAAAGTAACCATTTGCTGTCCATCAATCGAAAGTTTATAGTCATTTTACCCAGATTTTTTCATGTATCAATACCTGTAACAGGTCGTTCATTCAACAACACCGCTACGTGCAGCACATGAATACAACCAGGATCATTAATCTGACCTTCACCTCGAATTCCTTTTGGTATTTTAATAGTCTATCAATATGTCTGGTGTAGACTATTGTCTAAAGACTATTTGAATAACAAAAGGGGTTTGAGGTGGAGATCAGATTTTCCACCTATATGTCGATTAAAAAAAAAAAAAAAAAAAAAAAAAAAAAAAAAAAAAAAAAAAAAAACTAAACATAAGAAACAAAGACTATTTGGTACTTTTTTTTTGTTGCTGATACTAACAATTCATGTCATATGTTTACAATTCTTGAAGAAAGCTGGGAAACCAGAGAGGATGGTGTCCCATGTAGTTTGGCACAAATTACTTCTTTGCACTATCCTCTTTTGTTTCCCATCTTTCTTCGATAATTGACCCATACTGCTGATCACCATCTTTTCTCCAACTCCAGTTGTGGATATACGACAACAAGTTAACTTTCGGATGCACATGACATCAACTTTTAGTATCACCAAAACAAAAAAAAGTAATAGATGCCGTTTGTTTCTTATGGTAAAATTCTTTTTTTTTTTTATCAAATGCCTCACAATTAAACCGTCTGTTGATAAGGCAAAACAATGTCTGGAACTTAAACATAGTTACTCATTCTAAATTCCCATACAGTTCCTTTTGTTCTTTCAACAACCTAGCAGCTCGCTTGGTGCAAGCGGTTGCACAAAGGAAGTTGAAACAACAAATGGAACTGTAAGGGGATTTAGAAAGTTTAACTAACTTTTTGAATAAATAAATGAGGTAGGTAACGCATTATTAGCGGTCGGGAAAAGGCTAAAAGAAGCGATGGAACAAACGAAAGGGAAAAACCGGGAGCCCACAACCCAAAAGCGAGGCCAACACTGCTACAACAACTGTAGCAAAACTCGACGCTCCATTATATATAGGAGAATATTGTCACCCGATGGACTTGATGAGTTCTGAACCATCCCCATATTCCCATGATAATCGCATTCAATTCCTGTTCTTCAGCTTAGTATAGCCACTCTCATTATTACATTTATCTATTTACCACACTTTAAGTTGCAGCGACAAAGTGCATTTAATGCTGATTATAACTTATTCTTTTTTCTGACTTTCTAAAAGCCCTTTTTCTCAATGGTTTGCAGCCACATTCTTTAGGCGATGATGATAACTTTGTAAATCTCCATTTTTCCAGTTGCATGTTCATTGGCAGGGCAACCACACTTTGAGTTGCAGCCACAACGTGCATTTAATGCTGATTATATATGTACATATCTGAGCCTTACTGAGATCAGAACATATAACCCCTCGCTTAACTACGGCTGCTGATCCAAGGTATGTTGCATTTGTAGCATTTCGTGATGCAATGTATATTTAGTAATTATATGCTTCTATTGTAAAAACTGTCTATTCATTTCAGCATAGACGATTATTCTAAGATCCTATGCTACAGGCAATTGTGCAAAGAGATTTGAAACGACAAAAGGACCAGTAGAGAGTCTCAAACCAGTTACCTGCATTCCTTTTTTAGTTCTATTTAAGTTACAGGCTCATAAAAAGAAGCTAAATATCAAAAATAGACAGAATATCAGTGATGGATGTACCGACACCGAACACAACTGCTGCCAATTTTGCATGGTGTCTGCATCCATCATTGATATTTTGTTAGTATTTTTGTCCTGTCAGAGTATTCACACTCACATTCTCAGTATATTTTATTGCCTGCGACCAAAAGATAAGTATTACTTAGATCGATATCCTAAATTTAAAGTGCAATTGCTGTTCACATGGATAATCTCCTTAAACATTCTAACCATTACTGCTGTGACGCTTAACTTATTTTCCTTTTTTTAATACCAGTGAATGATACACAGTTATCTACTCCTGCTACCATTTCTCAAATGGTTACAAATCCTGTATCGAGTGCTAGGCGAGCAGTCAGAACACAAAGAACTGGTATTAACCGCCAACGCACAGGTAGTATCAATTATGTTTTCTTGCTATATGGGACTTTTATCTGTAGGTAACATTTGTTGCTCTTTTCGCAGTTGAATCTGACCCTGCTCCTACTGCATCTTCTAACTATAATGCACACTTTCAAAGTGCGTCCTCTACTCCTGCTACCATTTCTCAAACGGTTACAAATCCTATATCGAGTGCTAGGCGAGCAGCGAGAACATAATGTGTGTCAGGTGAACAACAACACTGACTACGATGTTGTTTAAAGGTTAAAATTTCTACCCACATAACTGATTATTTGCACAAACATTTGCACCAGCTAAACTTCACGACTAAAGCAACAATAACCGGTATGTGAACGTTTAATTGCAAGAGCCATAGTAGGACAACGCTAATATTGTGCTGATGGAAACCAGTTCACAGGCTCTTCAACTGCAGTTGCACCTTAAAAGTATTGTATCACTGCAATTGAGGTACTTAACCCTTACCATACTCACTGATTTCACTTGTCAGCTTCTGATATGTACATCTGGTACAGCACATATTGATTACATGTTAATATGCAGACTTTTACAAGGCAAAACTGAAGTGTTCTATGTATACTACAACTGATCTAAACGATCTAAACTTTAGTCCTAGACGTTGCCACTGGGGCTACGGATGATCTTATGCAACTTTCAACTGTTGGTAAGCAAAGCATTCAATTATGGCAATTGCATTCAGATGCTACAATACCCATTCATGTTATACAGCGCCTGTCAATATTAGCAATTGAAGACTATTTGGTATTGTTTCGTTCTTGATACTAACATTTGATATACTGTCTCTATAATGCTAAGTTTTTTCCTACATATTTATGCCTGTGACTGCACAAAATGTTCTAATCACGAATATGATGCGATTGTAAAAGATAGATGGCAATTACAAGAGAGTGATGTGATAAGTGCAATGGACCAAACCACTTTTTCGCACCATCCTCTTCTGCTTCCCATGTACCTTTTTTAATCGAACCATGTTGCTGATCAGAACTTTTTGTGAAATTCCATGTACAAGTATGCATAAAGAAATTTACCATCGTAGATACAATACGTCAATTTTTAATATGGACAAATAAACAAAATCAGATATTCTTCATTTGCTAATATTGACAGGCGCTGTAGCAACATCATGAACCAGCCTACAAGTAATGGCATAACTAAGCAGAAATAAGCCAACTATTTTTTTCTTCACTATCAATCCTTCACATGCAATTACTTTTCATAATATGTGATATGTTTTAATGCTCAGGAAATTCATGCACTACACGGACGGAAAAACAAATGGAATCTTGATCAAAGCAAGCTATATTTAACAAATCTCAAGATGTAACAATTCATTGATTAACTTTATACATTAAATGTAACTTTGTAGATACCTCTATGTTTTATTTATTTTGTACTACAAAATCGTCGTCCCGCCGCAACGCGGCGGTTCGACGCACTTCTCGTTATTAAATGATGTTTGCTTTGTTTTCAGATTTTAATAACTAACACTAGTACAAAAACACTTTTTTAAAACGGTTAAAATATATTATTTAGAGCGGTATTAAACCGTTTTATAATAGAGCGTTTAAAAAAATACAGGTGATTTTTAGAGCGGTTTTGAACCGTTTTTAAAAATGGATCTTTTATTACACTTTTGAACCACCGCTGTAAAAAACCATGTAGAATTAAAATAATAATAATAATAATAATAATAATAATAATAATAATAATAATAATAATAATAATAATAATAATAATAATAATAATAATAATAATAAAATAAATAAATAAATGAGTAAATTGCATAAATCGTCCCTAAAGTTTGGCCAAATTGCACATTTCATCCCTAACGTTACGAAAGTGCAAGGATCATCCATGTGAGGAAACTTTTGGTGCAAATATCGTCCCCATAGGGACGATACTTGCACCAAAAGTTTTCCCAAAAAGGAAGATATTTGCACCAAAAGTTTCCCCACAGGGACGATCCTTGCACTTTCGTAACGTTAGGGACGAAACGTGCAATTTGGCCAAACTTTAGGGACGATTTATGCAATTTACTCTAAATAAATTATTGAGCAGTTCTTTATTATATTATTCCTTTAATTGATTATATTTCTTTTGAGCGCTCTACATTCCACCTTCATCAACAATGGCACCTTCACCAATTAAGCATCTGTCGATCATATCACAACAATTACATTATGATAATCAATATCATGATATTATAAAACATTAAAAGATTTAAAAAAAAAAAAAAAAAAAAAAAAAAAAAAAAAAAAAAAGATAACTCTAACAGAAGAATTCAAATTGGAAAGAGGGGTTAGACAGGGGAACCATTATCTCCTTTTTTATTCATATTAGCGGCGGAAGGTCTAAATACACTTGTCAATGAAGCTGAGGGCTAAAAATCTTGAGAGAATTAGGAAAAATTTCTTTTGGGGGGGGGGGGTGTCGGGGAGGGCAAAAAACTCTCTTGGGTTAAATGGGATACGGTTCTCGCATCGTTTGGGGAGGGGGGCTTAATATTGGGGGCTTAAGGGCTAAAAATTTGGAATTATTAGATAAGTGGTGCTGGAGATTTAGGAGAGAGGGCGGGAGTTTGTAGGTTAGGGTAATAAAAAGCATCCATGGGAACAATGGGAGTTTGGGCGATGGTAGGGCTTTGGGTGGGGGAGGGTCAGGTGGCAGGGTGTGGAATGATATTGTGAAGATTGGTGAGGAGATTGATGAAGTGGGAATAGACTTTTCTTCCTCGTGTGTCGGGGTGTTGGGTGATGGGAAAGATATTAGGTTTTGGGTTTATAGGTGGGTTGATGGTCGGAGACTTTGCGATAGATTTCATAGGCTATACCATTTAGATAGGAGAAAGGAGGGTAGTGTGCGGGACAAGGGGTCGTGGGTTAATGACGTGTGGTGTTGGGAATGGGATTAGGTTAGAAGCATTATGGGGTAGGGTAAATAGGGAGTTTGATGAGCTTGTAGGTGTGGTGTAATGTTAGGGGCAAATGGAGATGGTTGCTTGGTGAAGGTGGTGAGTTCACGGTCAAAGAGTTATCAAGAATGGTTGAGGAGAAGATTCTACACGTGGAAAATGGAGGGCATGAAACGATTTGGAATAGTTTGGTTCCTAAGAAAGTTAACATTCGTGTGGAGGGCACTAAAAGGAAGACTTCCGGTTCGAGTGGAGCGAGATAGAAGAGGCATCGATTTGGATTCGGTTCTTTGTCCGTGTTGTAACAATATCGTGAAAACGTGTGCTCATTGCTTGGTCACTTTCGACTTAGCGATGAGTGTGTGGAAAAAAATATTCAATTGGTGGAGGGTGGGGAGTGTTAATGCTTTCTCTATTGATGAATTATTTTCATCTAATGGAGGCATTAATATTCCCACCTTTTTCTCTCGTGTTTGGCAAGTGGTTATTTGGACTTCCGGGTATTTCATTCGGAAAGAAAGAAATGCACGTGTGTTTGGTAATAAAGTTTCAAGCACCAATAAGATTGTTCAAGATATTCAACTCAAGAGTTTCAATTGGGTGATGAGAAGATCAAAAAAATATAAAGAGTTAGATTGGCAACAATGGTTATGGGAACCTATAAAGCTTCGGATATAATATGTTTGATATCATTGCAATGAGTATGATTCAAGAGTCTTCTGCATGGTCTGTTACAAATTATATGTTTATGGGTCTCAGTTTTATACAGTTCTGCGCATTCATTTTCGTGATGGCAACTTCTGAGTTTTTCGGTATGCTGCAATATAAGGTCTGGTTTATTCTGAGTTTTGGGTCTGCTGCAATATAAGGTCTGCAAATTTGGTTCAGTTATGCTGCAAATTATACATGTGTCTGCTGCAATAATAAGTGTGAATTCCTACTGCAAATGGTTCAGTGAAGACAGTCTATAGGTTAATGGTTTTTTTGTGACATCAAGGATATGGTTCATGTACTTGGCATTAATGTTCAAGTTCTTTGACTTCAAAAGGTGTTGATAGTAGCGCTGAGCATCGGGTCAAAACCGACCCGTCCCGACCCAGCCCGAAACCGAAAAGTGTGAATAAACTGGCCCGAAACGGAACCGAATGTGACTCGGGTCGGTTCGGTTTTTCTTGGTTTAATCAGGTCGGTTTCGGTTTTATGCAGCAAGAACCAAATTTCCATGCCAACTAGACCAACAAGTTCGATCAGTAGCAACCAGATGCAACAAAATGCAATAGCAATATGCAACAAAATGTAAATAAACTAGCATTACAAATTAGACCAACAAGTTCCATGCCAATTAGACTTTTACAAATTAAACTAGCAATGTAAAGCACAAGTTCGATGTAGCATTACAGTAAGCAACCAAATGCAAAGCACAAGTTCGATGACAACAAATTCCATTTTGCAATCTGAAAGCGTAACTTCAATCATGCTGCACCATTCTTCTCTTTTCCATGATTTTGTTCTCCCTTTTGTTTGTCTAACCCCTCTTGAATTTCTAGAAAAAACATGACAACAAACAAATTAATGTAAATCTGCCAGATAGACTCAAGTAATGAAGCAAAGAGGGTGAATAGAGAAGTTATACTAAACTGCAGCCCTAACTAAAACTGCAGCCCTTGCTGCAGCCCTAACATTCAACCATTTTCTTGCATATCCAAACACCCCTATCTTGCATAAAGAAGTTATAATATTCTTTATACCCCATCCGGTTATAAATTCCAAAAGTGCCCTACCAATATCCACCCCTCTATGGCTATGAATTTGTCTAAAATTAATAATTTTTTTACACCATTTGCAGTAGGCCATCTTAATCAAAACCCCATCTTCATCTGGTTCAAACTTTTGATCAAAGTATTTCCAACACTCATAAGTCGTTTTCCTTGCTTTGGCTAGGGCTTTCCTTTTGCGTTTATTATCATCACAGTCAAGAGTCTCAACGTCTGTCGTCTGATCCTAAACAAACACATTAAAACAAAAAATTACTCGAAACTGCTTATTTGAACAAACCACCAAAAAAATAAACAAGTAAATAAGCACTTCCAGAGGCCTGATACTAAAGAAAATAAGCAATCCCAAACACCCCCTAATCAAAACTGTTTAATTCACTCACATATAAATCAGATAAGCAGTTTTGTAATAAGCAAGTTGCAACTATAATTTACACAACTATAAGTAAAACAAATACAACTACAATTAAAACATGTACAACACTTACTTCCATTGCATTGTTTTGTTGAGATGAGAATGATTCATATGTAGGTATAGAAGATGAGATTGATTCACCCCTCATGTTTTTTAGATGAGATTGATCCATTTGATTCACAATCAGTGTGTTTTGCTCAGTGGTTCGTTGTTGGGTGTGTTCTTCATTGTGTTTTTGAGAAAAAAGAGTATAAGACAGTTCAAATGAGGGATGAAGGGGCGCGTTTTTTTACTAAACCTAATAATCATTCGGGTTGTCGAGCTTCTTTCGGTTTTTATACCGACTCGACCCGAAACCGACATGTACTAATTTTTATAACCGAGAACCGACCCGAATCCTGTTGGTTCGGTATTGGGCCACTCGGATTCGGTCGGTTTTTCGGGATTTTTTGGTTTCAATCGGTTTTGCTAAGCCCTAGTTGACAGTGGTGCTTTATTTTCAAATGTTCAAGTGTTTTTCTTTGTGGCCCATGTGTTTGGTTGTATTTATTCCTTTTGTTTTGTTTTGTAAGTTTACATGTTGTATTTTCCTTGGGGCTCATCCTTTTTAACTATCTTGGTTAGAATGGGCTGCCTTTTCTTTTGTATGTTGTTTTTATTGTGGTTCCTTTAATAAATGTTGCCTTTCAAAAAAATAAAAAATAAAAAAATCAAGCAAATTAACTTAAACATTTTTATTGTAATATTCAACTAAAAATTAATTACCATGTTCATGTAACTGTTGGTGAGGATCTATTTGACAGATTGCTTTTCCGATCTTCATCTTATTCGAGTTTAATTCAAGGATGTTGGATTGTTGGTGATAAGTGTTAATGAAGAGAAGAAAAGAAGAAGAAAGATAAGAGAGATATTAGGGTGTTTGTTGTGTAGGTAGCAGATCTATTAGAAAGGGAGCAAAATTTAAAAAGTCTAAAAAGTAATATTAACCATTGGATTTATCAAGATTCGGACTCTATACAAATGGCAGGTTTCTAAGTCACAAGGGTATTCCCGTCCTTTTTCTATCTTCACTTTTCTATCTCCTTCTACTATTTCTATCTTCACTTTTATCCACCACCATCGACCATCACTATCTATCATCACCTTCCATAATCACCACCGACTGCCACCAAATTACCACCAAACCACAACCACAGTCGTCACCGCCTGCCACCAAGTTTCAGATCTCAAGCAAAGATCTTACCCACCAATCTGTTTTAAAAATTCAGGTCTCAAGCAAAGATATAAATTTCATATCTCGTCATTGGAGCTTTTAACTGTGTCGTCCGAACCAAAGAGACCAGCCATCGCCGACCCAAAAAAAGTATAGCGTAAATTTTTTGAATTTTTGAGCTATTTTCTTGATTTTCCCCCTTCTTCCTTCTTCAGATTGAAAGTCAAAATCTGAGTTTTTTAGCTTCTATGATGCAAAGCAGGTTTAATGGTGAAGAACCATTGAAAAAGATGAAGAAGAGAGATAGTGCTTTGTTTTTTTGTTTGGTAGTTGAGTAGTAGTCACGTGGGGGTGACAAAAAATAAATTGGATGATGTCTTTTCTTCTTAATAACAATGATCGAAAACGTGTGCTTAAGGTAATGATTAGCGAATGGTTGTTTTTGAGTGATGTTGGTTAAGTGTTTGATGAAATGCTTGAATTAAGTAAATTATAAGTTGTTTGATACTTATAGTTAGTTTTGAACAAAGTGAGCTGCAAAGTATGAGTAATCATGAAAGTCAAACATATACGTGAACTAATTCGTGATAAGCGAGTCGAGCTCATGGTTGACAGTGTATAAACTTGACTCGTGTTGGTTACATGCATAATAAAGATAGAAATTTATTGTAGCCATGGAGGTTTTCTGAACCTGGAGTTAATAGTTATGTCATAGCTTTATTGGGTGTTGGATTTATAAGTCTATAGGAGCTTGGACTAAAATATGTGTAGTAGGTTAATATTTTCTTGGTAGATATTTTATGTGTTAAGGAACTCAAGTTTAGTCAATATTGCACTACATCTTTTTCTTTAGCTTGATGATAGCTGCTGAGCATTTAGAAATTAAGACTCCACCTGTAGCGTCGGTTGTGTTTTAAAGTGTTTAGGTTCATCAGTTAGCGTCGGTTGTTTTTCAAAGTGTTTTGGTTCATCAGTTGTTGTCATAGGTTCATCAGATATTAAGGGTTTATCAGTTTGGTTCATAAGTTGTGTTATGTTAGGCTCATCAGTTATTATATGTTCATCAGTTATCATATGTTCATCAATTATTATAGGTTCATCAGTTGGGTTCATCAGTTGTTGTTCAACATCTTTTTGTCCTGTGTTATCTTAGGCTCATTGGTTATCATAGGTTCATCAGTTATCATTTGTTCATCAGTTACCATAGGTTTCATCAGTTATCATATGTTCATCAGTTATCATAGGTTCATCAATTATTGTCCTGTGTTATTTTTCTCTATTATGGTACCATAGGTTCATCAATTTTTTTTTATCTAACTTTATCTTAAAAATGCAGGTGATATTTGCCAATTCACTTCTTAAAAAACCAAAAACCCCGGCATTTGAGTACTGGAAAACAGAAACAATGCAAATGGAGGAGATGATGTTTGGCAAATGCCTAAAAGCAAGGACTTGTAAAGCAACTGAAACAGAGGAGGAAGAGGAAGAATTGGAGGAAGAAGAAGAAGAAGAAACGAAGGATGATGATGGAGAGAACATAGAGATAGAGAATGAGAAAGATGATGATGATGATGATGAAGAGATAGAGATGATGTTTTGGTTCATCAGTATTGTGCTGTGTTATTTTTTTGGTTCATCAATTATTATCCTGGTGTTATGTGTTTTTGGTTCATCAATTATTGACCCTTGTTATGTGTTTGGTTCATCAATTATTGGTTCATCAGTTATTGTGATGCGTTATTTTTTTTGGTTCATCAATTATTATCCTGGTATTATGTGTTTTTGGTTCTTCAATTATTGACCCTTGTTATGTGTTTTGGTTCATCAGTTATTGTGATGTGTTATTTTTTTGTTTCATCAATTATTATCCTGGTGTTATGTGTTTTTGGTTCATCAATTATTGACCCTTGTTATGTGTTTTGGTTCATCAACTATTGGTTCATCAGTTATTGTACTGTGTTATTTTTTTTTGGTTCATCAATTATTATCCTGGTGTTATGTGTTCTTTGATTCATCAATTATTATCCTGGTGTTATGTGTTTTTGGTTCATCAATTATTGACCCTTGTTATGTGTTTGGTTCATCAATTATTGGTTCATCAGTTATTGTGATGCGTTATTTTTTTTTTGGTTCATCAATTATTATCCTGGTATTATGTGTTTTTGGTTCATCAATTATTGACCCTTGTTATGTGTTTTGGTTCATCAACTATTGGTTCATCAGTTATTGTGCTGTATTTTTTTTTGCTCATCAATTATTATCCTGGTGTTATGTGTTTTGGTTCATCAACTATTGGTTCATCAGTTATTGTGCTGTGTTATTTTTTTTTTGTTCATCAATTATTATCTTGGTGTTATGTGTTTTTTGGTTCATCAATTATTATCCTGGTGTTATGTGTTTTTGGTTCATCAATTATTGATGAACCTATGATACCATAATAGAGAAAAATAACACAGGACAATAATTGATGAACCTATGATAACTGATGAACATATGATAACTGATGAAACCTATGGTAACTGTGAACATATGATAACTGAGGAACCTATGATAACCGATGAGCCTAAGATAACAGATGACAAAAAGATGTTGAACAACAACTGATGAACCCAACTGATAAACCTATAATAATTGATGAACATATGATAACTGATGAACATATAATAACTGATGAGCCTAACATAACACAACTTATGAACCAAACTGATAAACCCTTAATATCTGATGAACCTATGACAACAACTGATGAACCAAAACACTTTGAAAAACAACCGACGCTAACTGATGAACCTAAACACTTTGAAACACAACCGACGCTACAGGTGGAGTCTTAATTTCTAAATGCTCAGCAGCTATCATCAAGCTAAAGAAAAAGATGTAGTGCAATATTGACTAAACTTGAGTTCCTTAACACATAAAATATCTACCAAGAAAATATTAACCTACTACACATATTTTAGTCCAAGCTCCTATAGACTTATAAATCCAACACCCAATAAAGCTATGACATAACTATTAACTCCAGGTTCAGAAAACCTCCACGGCTACAATAAATTTCTATCTTTATTAAGCATGTAACCAACACGAGTCAAGTTTATACACTGTCAACCATGAGCTCGACTCGCTTATCACGAATTAGTTCACGTATATGTTTGACTTTCATGATTACTCATACTTTGCAGCTCACTTTGTTCAAAACTAACTATAAGTATCAAACAACTTATAATTTACTTAGTTCAAGCATTTCATCAAACACTTAACCAACATCACTCAAAAACAACCATTCACTAATCATTACCTTAAGCACACGTTTTCGATCATCGTTATTAAGAAGAAAAGACATCATCCAATTTATTTTTTGTCACCCCCACGTGACTACTACTCAACTACCAAACAAAAAAACAAAGCACTATCTCTCTTCTTCATCTTTTTCAATGGTTCTTCACCATTAAACCTGCTTTGCATCATAGAAGCTAAAAAAACTCAGATTTTGACTTTCAATCTGAAGAAGGAAGAAGGGGGCAAATCAAGAAAATAGCTCAAAAATTCAAAAAATTTACGCTATACTTTTTTTGGGTCGGTGATGGCTGGTCTCTTTGGTTCGGACGACACAGTTAAAAGCTCCAATGACGAGATATGAAATTTATATCTTTGCGTGAGACCTGAATTTTTAAAACAGATTGGTGGGTAAGATCTTTGCTTGAGATCTGAAACTTGGTGGCAGGCGGTGACGACTGTGGTTGTGGTTTGGTGGTAATTTGGTGGCAGTCGGTGGTGATTATGGAAGGTGATGATAGATAGTGATGGTCGATGGTGGTGGATAAAAGTGAATATAGAAATAGTAGAAGGAGAGAGAAAAGTGAAGATAGAAAAAGGACGGGAATACCCTTGTGACTTAGAAACCTGCCATTTATATAGATTCCGAATCTTGATAAATCCAATGGTTAATATTACTTTTTTGACTTTTTAAATTTTGCTCCCTTTCTAATAGATCCGCTACCTGATTTTCAAAAGAACCGTTCTATAAAACACTTTTAATAAAACGGTCAAAGACCGTGTCAAATAATATTTTTCATTGATTTAAAATGGTTATATATTAGAACCGCTTCAAATTGAGCGTTGTAAAAGATGGTTTGTGTACTAGTGTAAACTTGCTGTTAATGGAGTGCCTCGGTGATTAATAGAAGTATGGGTTAGTTTGCCCAAATGGCAAACAATCTTGCATTTTAAACAAAAGGACGTGTGTTCGAATCAACTAAAAATGTACGTTAATTTGTTTTATGACCAAGCGGACACTGATTTCGCTTGTTTGTCAACAACAGCTGGCCGGCATACTTTTTTTCTCTTTCAAAGAGAGACAACTAGATTAAATCATGTTTACATATGTTGCTAAATATGAATTGGACTTCAAAAACTACGTGCCAAAATTCAAGCATTTCTCTCTTCATCTTTATATTTTCTTTAAAAGTATATTTGGTATTCTCTAGTCACTCTTCGAATCAATCTTTCTTATGTCATTATGTGTTTGACAAAAATAACTAAAGTTGTTATCTAAGTGTCTCGTTAATGCTATTTAACGACACATATGATGCCACATTTAAAAAGAACATTGACAAATATTCACAAATTCACAACAAAGACAACAGTAATTATACTATATACTAAAAGGGGGGAAGTGCGCTGTAGCAAAGCATTGTAGCTGCTACAGTGCAGAACAGTTGTCTCTACAGTGCTTTCATCTTTTGTGTAAAAAAAAAAAAAAAAAAAAAAAAACCCATACCAAATAAATTGCACCGCCTCATCATTTCCATTCCTACCAGACTTCCTTTTCACTTCCTAGAAAATTCCAGATAACAAAACTCTTCTTCTCCCACAAAGATCATAAACATCATATCGAAACCAAAACACTCACCACTCACTACCCTAATCACAGGCAAGATTGATGATCAAAACTCACTTCTGGTGTATAAAAATGGAAATCAGGGAAGTAAGATTGAACCTAGATTGATTGCAAATCCTTTATCTAATTTTGAGGTAAATTATTATTAATTGGAAAGAACTGTTGCTGAGAGCTATTTTTTGTGCAGGCGGGAAGTTAAATTAATTGAAAGGTATAATGAGTTTGCTTTTGTATGCGTATTCTGATTGATTTATGTTGCTTTGCTGCAGCTGGGATCTTTTTTGCTTGATTAGGCAACTTGCTCTTATCTCATCCGGTACATAATTTTTTTATGTCATGCAGTTGAATCAATTGTTATGCTTGATCAGGCAATGTCCCGCTGCAATGCGTCGGACCATCATCACAAGGTAATCAAAAACTAATGAATCCCAAGGTAAGCGGATTCAATCGATAAACCCGAGGTCGTTCGGCTACTCAAGGTAAGCGGGTTCATTAGTTTTTATGTTGTTGGACAATGTTTTCACGCTGGCTTTTCTAAATTATAGTGTGTCTGTATTTGTGTTTTGAATGGGGTTGTAGCTGTGTACCCAGTGGTAATTGAGCCCACCGCTAACCGCAATTGGTGGGCGTGAAGGTGTTGGTGAAGTTCATTCTATAGGCTCAGCAATACAAGGTCTTTCAAGTGCTGCATAAAAGGCTAAATTAAGTGTTGCACATATTGGTAAACTCTGATTAGTATACTGGATTCATGTGCTAAATGTGAGTGCCAAAAAGTGGATAATATATTGTGTGGCACTTCAATTCAACATCCGACAGTTTTCAGCGCTTCCATGATATCGGAGAGGTTCTTTGGCCATGTTCCTTCTAATCTCGCTTTGCCTACTCTTCCTGTAGTTCAGGTATCATCATTTACTCATTAGTAGCTGAATAATTAGCAAGGTATGACATTACTAGCATTATATTGAATATGAGTACTACATAACTTTTTTTTGGCAGGTGGCATTGGCAGCTGGTGCAGAGCCTTTCATAGTCAGAGTAAGCGAGTGTCGATTAGGAATGTGGCAACATAATTTATGGACAGTGGATGCCACGAGGCTGGAGCTTGAACCAGATAGACTTCACCTAAAAATGTTGTCTTACAAGGTTAATCTTCGTTTTTCAGACACAGATAATCAAGTATACATGTATTTGCATCATATTTCAGTTTCAACACATTTACATATTGACGAAGTTAACTAGACATGTATATTACCCATTTATTCCATCAATATGTAGCGTTTGATTTATAAATGAAAAAACAAAGTTACAGCTTTGCATTTGGCTAGAACTTGCAGACTTTATAATTTATACAACCAGATTCCACACTATGCATTATATATAACCGAGATTCATGGTTATCCGTTGTGCACTTATATTAGGTGGCTGGCTAGCCTTGTAGCACTTAAGCATCTGAACTAGGATTAACCATAATAGCAGACGCTTTAGCGGAACTAGGATTAACCATAATACCAGCATAGGTTGAACTATTCTCATTTGGATCTAATAATGTTGTTGGTTATTCGATTTGTGAGAATTCTAAGTGAACCCTCCTGTATCTTGAATTTTGGCATTTGCATTTAGATCATTACTTGATTTAGGCTGGTCTTAGGGGTGTTTGTTATGTCGAATACATGGTGCCAAAAATCTTATCTAAAACCAGCAAGGCCAGGAGCTTGGATTCCTTGGAATCCATCTGATATATATCTATTGATGCATGCTCATATCTACGGATGCATACTTTACCTTAGAAACCACTAATATAGTTATCGTGTAGCATTATATTTCTACTCTACATCAGCAAAGGGATTATGTACTTCATGGAAAAAAGATTATGATTAGGTAGGTTTGGGTAAAAGAATAGCAATTTATAATATAGATGTGTGTGTGTGTATGTAACACCCGTTTTCCGAATACAAATAGGCCCCCACCCTAGATGGAATTGACTAAGGTTTAACGTGATTGGCTAGTCAATGAAAGCTATGTAGTAGTCAAACCCGATAGTCAATCTAATAGTTAATGAATGTGTATTATGGTTTTAGAAGATATGACACACAAACTCAAGGGACTTAAGTTGGCATATGATAAATGAGTTATAAGTTTAATGTGGCTAAAATAGGAAGAAGATAAACTAAATGGCCTAAAGTTGCCAACTAGGCAAACTTCCACCTAACAAATGTCTAGAGGGATCTCTAGACTTCTATTAGTTCATTTGGATAAGTATTTTGTGCATGTGTGGTGATGGTGTCGATTCAAGAAAAAGGGAGGGAAAGACAAGGTTTTGCTAGTGATCAAGTGGTGGAAGATTAGAGGTCCTAATCAAGAGTTAAGTTTATACTAACCACTCATACATTAAGTAAGTAATCTCTTTTAAGATTAGTGAGTTGTGGGATTGATCATCATATAATCAATATATGATTATGTGATGATTAGAGGTGTTTAGATATGAGATATGGTTAGATTAACCATTGTTATAGATATTTGGTTATGTGTTCAAGTGTTTGTGTTTATGGTGATTATGACATAGGGTGATGATGATGATGGTTATAAGTATGATGATGATGCTTTGATATGCTTAGCTTGGAGCTAAGGTAAGTAAAATGATGATGGCATGATGTTATATGAAATACTAACATGTATGTGTTATGTATGTTATAGATGTGATGTGTTAAGTAATAGGTGGTTTAGATATGCTTGTGTGATGTAATGAATGTGAGCTAAGTGGCGACTTGATGTTATGTGTTAAGTGAGACTTGGAGGAATAAGCTTGTAAAGTAAGTGTTATGATGTATGTGATGCTTATATGTTTGTGTGAAGTATAATGGTATGTTATAATCGTTTTACTTACTAAGCGTTATCGGTTACCGTTATAGTTGACAATGTTTTGTTGGTTTATGTGTTATGGAGATGCTATAGCTTGGATTATTGATTAAGGATTGGTTATGCGAATGTTAGAAGGATTTGGGTAAGAAATTAGGAGCTTAGGTAGATACCGAGCTCTATGTTGATGTTGTAACCCTAAGCGTCGAAATGGTTTGTTAAAGGTCGTTATTAAGTGTCAAACTATTTGTAAATGTGGAAGTTAAAGTATGTCAAGGTCATTTGTTATAGTATGTGTTATAGTGTATGCAAACGGGTCAAAACGGGTGTTTGGC
Source organism: Artemisia tridentata subsp. tridentata (assembly GCA_021014915.2). NCBI lineage: Eukaryota > Viridiplantae > Streptophyta > Magnoliopsida > Asterales > Asteraceae > Artemisia > Artemisia tridentata. The sequence continues at coordinate 207,189,668 of CP139501.1, forward strand.
AAAACACCCGTCGTCATGTGTAGTATATGTTTATGGGTCGTTGAGACCACGTATGATATGATAACGATGTTTTATGTCAAGTTAATGAAATCTGGAAGTTTTTGTGTATTGTCGAAGTGGGAAAAGTCGTTTTTCGAAAAATGGGTCAAAATATGTAAGTGCAGAAAATCTGAAGAAAAAGAGTGTATTTTAGACTAATACCTGGGGTAATAGTGTCAGTTTAAAAGTAAAGAAAAAAGGGTGTATTTTAGATGCAAATGAGTGCATTTTAGACTAATACGTGGGGTAATAGTATCAGTTTAAAAGTGCAGGAAAAATGGTGTATTTTAGATGCAAATGGGTGCATTTTAGACTAATATCTGGGGTAATAGTGTAGCAACCTGTAAAATTACCCAGTGATTTGTAAACATTAATCAAGTATTAATTATCATTACAGTTCAGTTAACCATTTTTTTCGAGCGAAATTTAAAATTTTGTTTATTACGTTACATTAATTCTCAAAACATTAGAACGAGCTCACACACGGCCCACAAATGATCCAACATACCCAAAATACATCAAACGGATCCAACACACTATTTCTAGCCCAAGTCTTGGCCTGTTACTATTCATAAGCCCAACACATTTGTGAGTTTTAATTATTTCACTTATCACACATGACTAAACTCGCTTCACTTGACCTTGATTTCTCTTGAATTTGACACATGAGATATGTAGGTTTTTACATCTCTCGAATCTTTATACATCAAACAAATAGGATGTCGAGTCTTACTTACTAATTCAAATATTTAATACGTAAATGGGGCTCAAAACTTATCACTTTCGACTATATGCACATACTGATATAATACAAACCACTTGCAATTTAAAAACTATACTATATATATATATATATATATATATATACATTTCGAGTAAACACAATCGCATGCAATCACTGACACCAGCGAATAAAATGCCTTCTACATGTTCCAACTTGCCACAACTTGAGTTAGTTTAATAGTATATATCGATTTGTATATATATACATTCATACGTACAACATTTTTCAGGTAAATATAATACATCCCACTTGATACTGTAACCATAATATTCGATGTCACACCCCCAGAATCGGGTCCAGCGGAAGCATACATGTCGCTGGGGTGCAACTCAATTGGTATCACAACACAAGTACAAAGAACGGTTTTCACCTCAAACATTTAGAATAAAATTGTTTAACAAAAGTGTTGAATTTTCATTGTTAAAAGTAGTGCGGAAATAGGCCTTTAAATAGCTTAATGTACTAGTGTCCATAAGAAAATAATCATGGATGAAAAATGTAAACACAAAATACTTTCGAGTAACAAACCAAGTATTTTAGCCAATCAATAATATTTGAAAGACAAATCACGTGTCACGTAAAACAAGCATGAGTTTAATTAAAAACAAGCATGTATTCTCCCCCAAAACAGTTACAAAACAAGTAAAAGGAGGGGCTATGAATCTCCCCTGCTGCGATAGCTACAACGACAAAAGTGGATATGCTGAGATGAGGCTCGGTATCCAACCGCGACCTAATATGATAATGCTGAATAGTGATCGGTGAATAGTAAATTCCCGAGATGAATAGTGAAATTTTGAATCTTGAAAAAGGACCTGAAATTACGATTTGTGACAGTCTCCACCCGTTAAAGGAATTCAGTCCCTGAATTCAGTTGGTGTTGGTCTCTGGGGTGGATTCGGTGAAGAGATGTGGATATTGGAGTCGCATTGCGATGATAAAAGATAAAACATTCATTTCATCGGAATTCGTAATAGTACATGAAGTTCATACGATAGAACTTAAAGTGAAACACAAAATAAATACAACACCAGAGAGTTTAGGCTTTGGTTTTCTTGTTCTTTAGCTCCGGGCAGTCCTTTCTGAAGTGCCCTATGTTCCTACATTTGAAGCAACTCCCTGGGATCCTCTGATTTGCGGGTTATCTACAGTCCTTAGTCTGATGACCCCGCTTCTTACACACCCCACACGGTTCACTGCAATGACCTAGGTGATGGAGATTACACGTGTTGCAGTAAGGTAAATTCCCAGTATATCTTTTCTTTGTGCGCGGTCCTGCAGCATAGGCTCTAACCACTTCTTGTCCTTTGTTTGGCTGTCGTACTTGATCGTTTCCTTGGTTATCATCCCTCTTCCTCTTGTTGTCGTTGTTGCTGTTGTTGTTGTTGTTGTTATGATCATTATTGTTGACAATGGTTCCATTCTTTATCACCTGAGCCATAAGCTTTTGAGATATCCGGATAGCTTCGTCCAGTGTATGTGGAACAAAAGAAATTACATCCCCTTGGATGCTGTGTGGTAGCCCACATATAAAGTTTTCCAACAACTTTTCGTTATCTGGAACCATAGTTGGACATAGCGCGGCCAACTCTTGAAATCTCCTGATGTAGGTTTCGATATCATTACCCATGGTTACCAACTCATAAAATTCAGTTTCTAACTTCTTCACCTCGGTGCGTGGACAAAACTTCTTAGACAGTAGCTTCTTGAATTCTTCCCAGTGAGCTTGTGAGCGTTTTCCATACCCATAGGCTTTGCATAAGAATTCCACCATGACATAGCTTCCTCAATGAGTGTATTGGTAGCGAACTTTACCTTGTAATCCTCTGGACAATTGCATAGAAGAAAAATAGATTCTAGCTTCTCAAACCAACGGATCATAGCAGTGGCTCCTTCAGTGCCTTTGAAATTTGGGGGATCACCACTCTTGAAGTCCTTGTACGTACATTTACGACCGTTAGTACCATTAGCAGCTAGTCCTGCAGCTTCTGCTGTTTCTGCCCGAGAAGCGGCTTCAGCAGCCCGTGCAGCTACGGCCTCACTCTCAACTACTAGGGCCGCCTCTATACTATCCGCAACAAGTTTTCTGATCTCAGCTGGTGTCATTGATTGAGTTGCTTTCTTTAGCGGAATGCTTCTTCAAAACAAGAAAAGAAGAGTGAGGCGTAAATAAGACGTTTCCTAAATGTAGATGCTCTGAAGCGACTTGTCATAAAATGAAAGCTTGAAGTTGGGTTATGATCAGCTGACGTGCTTCTAGGCGGTGGTTCACGAGGTGATGTAGGTGTGAATGTTCTTGCAACGATTGTGTACACACACAAGAATTTTTGGAAACCTTTAGAAATTGGGTAGAGAATCAATCTGGACATAATTCTATTATAACTATTCCCAGTATTGCAAAATTCGTCTCTGAGTCGGACATAGGTGGTCAGCCTATGTCCCACTGTCCCGAGTCGAATATAGATGACCAGTCTATATTCCACCGAGGTTCAATGAATTTTGAAATACTCAGCTCAGTTATACTAATACTATATCCTTCACATTTGAAAAGGCGTTCTGAAAGACTAAGGTAAGTGACCAAACTCGAGGTCGAATGATGAAACTACGTAAGGAAAAGGCGTAACGCGGTGACATATATGATACGTGAGCATGCTTATATGGAAGACAATTATAGTAATCAACGAGAATAAGTGAGTATAATCTATCAGATAATAAGATATAAATCTCAGCAAATATGTCAGCAACAAACCACAAATGAGGTATCAGCTTGGCAGGCAGGCATGTGGCGGTCATAGGGTTAAGTTTGCGTGAAAGTAGCTATAGTCTAGGTTTTAAAATCATCCAGTTCTCTATAGCCAAGGCTCTGATACCAATTTGTCACACCCTCAGAATCGGGTCCAGCGAAAGCATACATGTCGTTGGGGTGCAACTCAATTGGTATCACAACACAAGTACAAAGAACGGTTTTCACCTCAAACATTTAGAATAAAATTGTTTAACAAAAGTGTTGAATTTTCATTGTTAAAAGTAGTGTGGAAATAGGCCTTTAAATATGTTAAACGGTCCCCAAATGTTTATCAGAGTCTTCTATGACCATGCCATGCCCTGCCAAAAGCCTCCAGTAGCGTGCTATTGCTTATACCTGAAAATACATGCTAAAAGTGTCAACACGAGGTTGGTGAGTTCATAGAGTTTATTGAATAAAGTAAAACGTTTGAATGAAGATTTCCCAGCAAAGGAATTGTAAATCCACCTAGTTCCAAGCCCCGCCCATACAAGACTTGCAACCTGTGTGTTTACAACCCACTGCTAAATGTGATCTGGTTTGTGAACGTCAATTGATTTATGGACCACAAAAATTGAATGAACAATATATTCCCAATATATATAGAGTTATGACAACTAAATTTCATGACACCGAAGCCTTAAGATTCTAATTTGGGCATACTTTTGACATAACAGTCAAGTGGGGAAACCACAGTCCGTTTGAAATATCAGTCAAGTGGGGAAACCACAATACGTTTGACATCACAGTCAAGTGGGGAAACCACAATACGTTTGACATATCAGCCAGTGGGGAAACCACAATACGTTTGACATCTCAACCAGCGGGGAAACCATAATACGTTTGGCATATCAGCCAGTGGGGAAACCACAACACGTTTGGCATATCAGTCAGTGGGGAAACCACAACACGTTTGGCATATCAATCAAGTGGGGAAACCACCCGGACATTCAAAGTTTCTGGTAGATGTACACCTAGGACATTCAGGGTTCCTTAAATGATTATGCGTCCGTTTGACTTAACAGTCAGGTGGGGAACACCACCCGGACAGGGAGTTCAATCCTAATAGATCTATCCACAACATTCGCGCTTAACGGGTCATAACATATGTAATATGAAATAGCTTAATGTACTAGTGTCCATAAGAAAATAATCATGGATGAAAAATGTAAACACAAAATACTTTCGAGTAACAAACCAAGTATTTTAGCCAATCAATAATATTTGAAAGACAAATCACGTGTCACGTAAAACAAGCATGAGTTTAATTAAAAACAAGCATGTATTCTCCCCCAAAACAGTTACAAAACAAGTAAAAGGAGGGGCTATGAAACTCACCTGGTGCGATAGCTACAATGATAAAAGTGGATATGCTGAGATGAGGCTCGGTCTACAACCGCGACCTAATATGATAATGATGAATAGTGATTGGTGAATAGTAAATTCCCGAGATGAATAGTGAAATTTTGAATCTTGAAAAAGGACCTGAAATTACGATTTGTGACATTCGATTTATATTCCGTAGAAATCTCTTACCTGATCCTACCACCAATCTTGTCGACCTCAACTTGCACAAATAGAATACTATATATATCATCACTAATTCATGCACATACATGTATATATGCGTACCCCTTTCACCTCCTTACTCTCGACCACGAAAACAATTCGCATACATATATATTTCGTATACTCCACTCCTTTTAACATTTAGCAAACATCACCAACATTTTCTCTCTAGTACTTGTTCACTGTTGAGAAGCAAGGGCCAATTCTCCATTGTGTTCGAGTCCTTTCCAAGACGTATAGCTCATTGTTCGATCTTTGGTGATCACCTACACGAGCCACAATCATATTTCTCTCGTTCTAGATCATTTCGGACGTAACACTCCACCTATAAGGTGTAGTAAGTCCTTCTAAACGTTTTACAATTCATTCTCTTTGTTTATAATCACACCATGCATTGTTCTTTTATTCATTTCGAACGTACATCATTTTGTTTTCATTTTTACGCTTTACGTTATTTATTTCCTTACGTATAACGCATAGAACCTCCTTTATGGATGGCTAGGATTTCATTTTACATATTCATATTACATTTATACGTTCTTTGCATTCATATCGTAACTCAGTTTTTATATATATCGAATCACATTACATTTTATATTTCATATCTCATATAAATCGAACCATGTTAATGTCATCTAGAATTGACCATGTTAAAATGAATTCTTAAACACTACCCATCATTTTTATTGGCCATACTGTTTCTTCATAAGCTTCTTAATCAAATTCGTGTTTTGAGATTTCTCTCACAAGCCCTTAAAAGCTCCTTAAAATGGTCAAACCAAACGCTACTCGAAACCTTTTTAAAACTCTTTATTTTTAGCGTATGGGCTAATAAGCCCAATAATTAGTTTTTAGCTTATTCGTATAAGCAGTCCAAATAAATCCATTTGTAATGTTTTTATAAACTTAAAATGAGCCCAAAACCAAGCCAACTTATTTCTAAAAGCCCACGAATCGTTTTGTGTTAATGCGCTTTGTTTTCGAATGTTAAAGCCCATTAAGCTCATAAATAAGCACTTTCGGTAATAAGCCATTAAAACCAACTTAAATAAGCTTTATTAAACTTATAAAACTCTCGGATTACTTTTCCCACTTCTTTTTGTGATTTTGGACTAAATTTGCAAACTATTTCAACTAGAAGGACTAAAACTGCCAACTTTGTAAAACAGGGTATAAACTGTCAATTCAGTAACTTGAGGATATATATGGATAAAACAGTGAACTTATAGTTAAATATGCCATTTTGGGAACTTCTTGACCAAAAATGTAAAATATAACTAACGGTGCAAATGTTACACCGTTAGGGTTAAAAATGTAAATTTTGTAAAAGTACAAGGACCAACAGTAACTTTATTTTATTTTCATTTCCATTTCATATTTTACGTATTCTCATTTCATTCACGTGCATTTTAATACGTTTCGTTCGATATTTAATATATAACGTTTATATTTATATAAAACGAATTTTAACGATTAATTTAACGTTCTATTCAAACCACTTTCGAGAAAATAATATTTATGATTTAAATAACATAAAAATAAGATAATATTTTATATAATATTATTTTTGAACTTTAAGCATTTTAAGCATATCATTCACTCACATCACAAACCACTTCGTCATTCGATACCTTTTCAATCATTATGCGTATTAGGCCAAAATCGTCAAAATCTCAGACTTCCTTATTAATATCCAGGTCGTGTGTTGGAGCCATTCCCTTAAATACATTTTATTTCATATTTCATCTTTGCCAGTTACATTCAAGGTGGGTCGTAGCCCCTACTCTTTCATATTTCATCTTTGTCAGTTATATCACTTATGCTGTACGTTGGATACCACCTAACGTAGGGCAAATATGTCACTTATGCTGTACGTTGGATACCACCCGACGTAGGGCAAATATATCACTTATGTTGTACGTTGGATACCACCCAACGTAGGGCAAACGTATTACTTATGCTGTGCGTTGGATACCACCCAACGTAGGGCAAACGGATTACTTATACGGTTACGCTGAATATCACCCAACGTAACCCACTACTTATTTCATCAAAACTTATATTTATTATAGTTATCACTTTAAACTTGAAAACTATTGAAATCAATTGTTTTACTTATGAACTCTATCAACTCACCAACCTTTGTGTTGACAATTTTAAGCATGTTTATCTCAGGTAATTAACGGAGCATTCAAGGCGCGGAGTGGGCATTAACGAATGGTTCTGGTGTCAAATAAATTCTGTCATTCATATCAAATTTACAATATCTTTTGTGGAATGTTAAACGTTGAAATTTCCTTTTTGTACCTGAATTTCGAAATGAAAGACAATAACTTTCAAAATGCCTCTTTTGAGTCATTTTCTATGATTATAACTATGATCCTTCCAGTAATACCCCTATTAAGTCTTCCACTGTTAACTTAAAATTTAGGGGGTGTTACAAATTGTAACACCCCGACCCGACAAGGGTAAAGATGTCACAATAATAGTTTCATATCAGAACAAACACAAGCATATGACATAAATAATACAATTGAATTTCAATGTTTACAATGGAAAATCTGAAACTACAAGGTTATAATACAATAATTTCCAAATCTAACTATAAAGTCTTCTAGTCATCTTCAATAGCTAGTAAGGTCTTCTAAGTCCAAGGTACTCTCCACTCATACCCAGCTTCCAAACTAAAACCTGCCGCAGGAAAAGAAATGCGGCTGAGCTACGAAAGCTCAGTGAACAGATATAACGATAACAAGGCAGTAATGATGGGATAGTGAAGTAAGTGAAACAATGCAAGGTATAACAAGAGTCAGGAAAGAAAAATAAAGGTTATGTAGATATATCAGGAATTAAGAAACAGTTACAATAGATAAGAGTAAAGGGAACAGTAATCCCAAACCCGAGCCCAAGTCATATCAAGTCAAGTCATGTATCAAGTCAAGTATGTATTCGGAGGGGTGACCTCGGAATACTAACTACAAGGTTAAAAGGTAACAGAAACAGTAATCCACTACGAGCCCAGAACAGATCAAATATCAAATCAAGTAATCAGGGTGTACGGAGGGGAGACCTCGGTACCAAGTACAGGGTGAGGGGATACCTCCAAGGGGTGGAGTAGCTAGCTCCCAGGATGTGAAAGACGTATATCGCACACACCATCAGTCACCAAGTATAACAGGTAATATAACAGAAACAGAATACAGAAACAAGTCTAGGATGCATCCATACGCCCCAGGTGGCCAAAGTCTTCCTCTACGTAACAGGACAAGTCAAGTCAGGGACGGGACAGGTCATCACTCTCCTGCCCTAGAGTCAAGCCATCGGTGCATCAATGACAGGGACATGAAACCCTCATGCCTAGTGGGTGGCTCGTAGTCTCAAACTGTGGGTCAAGTATCAAGTATCCAAGTATCCAATTCAAATTTCATATCAAGTGGTTCAAGTCAAATTTCCATTTCAAATATATCAGAAGGTCCATATCAAAGGTTCATATCAAATGGTTCATATCAATAGTTCAGTATCAGATGGTTCAATATCAGAAAGGTCAATAATCAAAGTTTCATAGCAACAGTTCATTTAAAAAGGTTTCTATTTAAAAGTCCATTTAAAGCAATCTTTCAAAAATGGTTTTCATAATAAATGATCTTACAAAATAGTTTTCATAAAAATGGTCTTTCAAAACGGTTTTCATAAAGATGGTCTCAAAAATAGTTTTCTTAAAAACTTTTAGTAACTTTCATATAAAAGTAGTATCGCATCTTTTAAAATAGCTTTTCTCACACATTTTCATATATAATTCAAAAAGGTTTTCATATCTAGTTACCAAAATAAAATAATCCTTCAAAGTATCAAGTAGTTCAAATATTCATGTTACAGGGTGACGAACGAGTCACATCAAGTATCAAAGGAACATGGCAAGGCTCAATTATCAAGGTTCACAAACCAAGGGAAGCATAGCAAGGGTATAGATCAAGTAAGAAAGCCCCAAATAAAAGGCTCAGATCATAATCAAACCAATATAGACAGATGTAAGTGAAACATGAAGAACGAATCAAAGTATAAGGGAACATAGCAATGGCTTAGGGAACCCTATAGTAAATCAGGATCAAAAGTCATGAGAATGACACCCTTACTGAGAAATGGTAGAATATCTGTACCTTATATCGCAAGTGAAAACACATCTAGAAATACAAAGATCGGAAACAAACTCCATCTTCGGCGAATCTACACAAATACATGGTCGTCTTGTTATTAATATCTTATTTAAATCAGATTTCTCATTTTAGTCGGCTTTCCATTTTTAGTAACTTTCCATTTATAGCAGGTTTCCTCAATTAGTAAGTTTCCATTTTTAAGAAGCATTCAAAGTTATCATTTAATAAGCTTAAAGTGACAATATTAATAGCTTAGGGTTCATAATAGTATTTATATAAAGTTAAGGTTATTATGGTAGGTTTACAAATTTTTAGGGTTTATTATGTAATTATGATAAGTTTAAGGACTATTAAGCAAATAACATAAAATTAGGGTATAAGATGTAATTATTATAAAGTTACAGGTTTTTTTTACAAGTTAAGTCCTTTAGTATTAGAAAAATAACAATTTAAACCCTTTAGTTTTGGAAAATAAACAAATAACACCTTTTTAATATCCTTACACTTTAACAGATTTTTCGTATGCACTGGACCTGTTTTAAATAATTTATGAATCATATTAGAACTCCGAAATAAAATTCCCAAAAATTCCCAGAGAACCCTATATATCCCTAGTAATTTACCTAATTTTTCCAGATTTTATTAACTAGTATAGGTACGACTGAAAAATCCATTTCCCTAACATGTTCCATAATCGGATCTGATGAAACACCCGAAAAGTAATTAATTCACTACTCCATCTAGAAAATTTATAAAATTCTACAAAAATTCCAGTAACTAGTAGACATATCAAATATTACCCAGTTCAAAGGAAACCTTCTAATTCGACATGGTTTGAAAATGATAAATGAAAAACACGGACTGTTTTTCCAGACATACGAATTCGATTTGACACTTAGTTATCATCAAGATTCAATTAATTAAAGTCGGTCTAATTTCCTGATCAGAAAACTGGTTCATTAATTCATGTGATCTTTTAGGGTTTTTTGGTTCGTTTAATTCCAAACGACCTTAGTAGCGTGCATGGATCATTATAACCATTTTATATAGATCATATATGATGTAAAGAGAGTCACAAAAATACCAGATGATTTTTAGAATGATCGAATAAGGTGTGGAGAATTTGTACCTCTCGGCTAGGATTAAACTCGAACAAAAATCAAAAGCAAGCGAATCAAGCCTCTATAATTCGAAATCCTATTTTTCTAGCCTCCTTCTAACTCCAAAGTACCAAGGAAAAATGCCAAGAAGTCATGGAAAATTGTGGTGGCCGAATGGGAGTTTTAGTTTGGTGTTTAGGGTTTTTAGAATGCATAAAAGGAAATAATTTATAAAACCGTGTATAGGGATGAGGGGAGGGCATGGATTTCGGCCCAAGTGATCAAGGAGGATCAATTTTCCTGATTTGTGAATATTTCCACTAATTTTTAGTACTTATCTCCTTTTTAGTTAATTTTAATTATTTAACAATATAATAAACATATAATTATAAGTATTTTTGGACCAAATATTTTTTTATGATGTGACAAGTATTTTTAGGACATTTAGAATATTAAAATGTTCATGCAAAAATTATCATATTTCATATATTGCAAATTTCCAAGAGTTTGGGATTTATTTGGTGATTTATTTAATTATTAAGTGAAATTTTAAGTTACAAGGGTATTTTGGTAATTTTGCGTGTTTGGAAATTTTGGGTTTTAAACAAATAGTGTCAGTTTAAAAGTACAGGAAAAAGGGTGTATTTTAGATGCAAATAGGTGCATTTTAGACTAATACCTGGGGTAATAGTGTCGGTATAAAAGTGCAAGAAAAAGGGCGTATTTTAGACTGAAAATTGGTGCATTTTAGATTAATACCTATGGTATTAGTGTCTGTTTAAAAATCGGAAATCCGTTAGTCGTCACGGGTCGTGCCACCCGTCGTTTCGAAGGTAATTGAGTCTAATTTCAGTTAAAAATAGTCTAAAGGTATGAATGTTTATAGATTTTTGTCAATGATCGAAAGAGTAACAGAAGGTCCATTATAGTCAAAGCGTTTCCGCCGAAAAGTTTTTAATTTTTGGTCAAATCGGGCACGGGGCGTAACAACTTGGTATCAGAGCTTCGATTTAAGTGAATTAGGTTTCCACTTTAGGTTGCCTAGACTTAAACCACTCGTAGACGCGTTGAGCATAAGTTTAAGAAATGTGTAAAATTGTAAAACCCAAATATTCTGAACGCGTAAAATACCCAGAATACCCTTCACGGTCCGTTATGTTTGTTCGGAGGAACCGAAGCTATTTTTGGATCGACAAGATCGAGTCATGAGAAACTAGTCATTTCACATTTACGTTCACGGTCCGTTATGTTTTCCGTTTCGTTTCACTTCATTTTTCGAGGACGAAAATTTTCTTTTATAGGGGAAGAGTTGTAAAACCCAAATATTCTGAACGCGTAAAATACCCAGAATACCCTTCAATCTCAAATTCATAAATGACGTTTAAAACTTTAATACATTTAAATCCCGAGCATACCCTAAGTATTTAACGTTAATAAGTGAACGAATAAAACAAATGTACACTTTTGATAAAAAATAAAATAAAATAAATAATAATAATAATAATAATAATAATAATATGTCACGCCTACAACATAAGGCCCTAACCGAAAAATTCCATGTATCTTTTAAACAAATATATTATCTTTTAGAGGCCCCAAATCAAGCCACAATTTATGCCATTTACCAAATATGTGAAGCCAATCCACACGTGTTTCCCAGCTAGACAAATCATGCACATATTTTGTTTATATCTTTGCCATATTCTTCCAACACACAAACCCTAAAAAAAAAAAAAAAAAAATCCAAAAAAAAAAAAAACCCTAAAAAAAAAAAAAAAAAAACACACAACACAAAGCTCGGCTGCTACCTGTCTCCTTTCTCTGTTCGACCCGAAAACAAAGCAAACAAAGGAGGCTCTATTGGTGGCTCCTACTTGGTTGGTCGTGGCGCTATACAGCAGGTACGAAGGGTAGCAGGCTAGAGGTCGGCTTGGAGTATTACAAGGGTGGTGATTTTGGTAGTAAGGGTTTTGAACGTGGGTGTGTCATATTCGAAGAAAGGTTTGGGTTTTGTTTCGAAAGGTTGTAGGTCTTGGGTTCGGTGGTGCCTCACGAAATCTTGTGCTCGTGTGCATGTTTTCGGTTTCGACCTATCGTCCAAAGGTATCTTCTTCATCCTTCATTGTGGTCCCTTCCATTCGACATACACATGAAACATCAATCTAAAGATAGAACCTGTTATACGATTATGAACCTTGGTTTCTTGCCAAGCTTCTGTTTCATTAATACTGTGAATTATGTCACCAAAGATAAGCTACATAAATAATGAAAACAGGATACTACATGTGTCGACTTGTTTTGCCATTTGATTTGCCGTTCTTGCTGGTCGTCTAAACATTATAAGATCTCCTGTATAAATATTGTCGACCTTGTTCCTGTTTCGCCATTCAGATCAGTCGTTATGCAACGTCTTACATCTGATTATTACACCTGGTTTTAACCTCTAATATATGTACTAAAAACTAGTAATTAACCTAAAGAAATAAAGGATGGTCGCACAAGTTTGTTTACGTGGGTAAGTATGGGGTTGTGTGTGTTGTCCTTGGGTGAATTTAGAGTAAAAAGGGTTGTGTCTGTTGCATGCCTACCTTAGTAACTTAGACAGTCAGCTTGATACAAAGTATTATGACTTTAATATGATATGTATTAAAGTAGTTCATTATAAACGAAATGGACCACCTAGCAACAAATACTATAAAGTGGTGTACCCATATTGATGAATACGTATGCATTCAAATAACGCCTTTCATACTCTAAATACAGTTGGCCTTCATATACAACATGCACTTTGCCTAGTAAAATGTTACAAATAATGATCGTCCTAAGTGGGAAATATAATTTGCCGATACAAATGTGGTCGACCATGGCTAATATGAATAAATATATTGTTTATTATTTTCACGTGTAAGGTTATGGCTGCATGGTAATTGGGATATAGCTGTGTATGTAGTACGTGTGGGTTGGGAAATTTTGGAGTCACTTGGAGTTTGAATATGTTGAGTCTTGTTGTGCCTTAATACCGAGATATTTGCGAGTGTGTGTGGAATTAACGAGAGGTGATGAGTGTACATGAGTCGGTGTCGAGAGTGTGTTTGTATTGGTAATCCGAACACGTTTCTTTAGTACTAGTCCGTTAAAGTTGTTAATAAGAATCGAGTTTCGTTTTGATTTATTAAAAAGGTACAATAAGTCTTAATAGCTAAATTTATGTTTTAAACCTTAAATTTTGATAGTTGTCATGTTAAACCCTAATTTGGTTATTAATGAGATTAATTACATTCAAACACTAAACTTTGATTATTGCCACATTTAGACCCTATACTTGACTAAATGGCATATTTAACCCTAAACTATTATATTGATCATATTAAACCTTTAAGTCTATTTTATTTCCAATAATAATCTTAATTTATTAAACTTACTTAAAGCGGAAACTTAATGGAAAGTTACTATTTCTGGAAAGCTACTATAAAAGGAAAGTTACTAAAAACGGAAAGCCGACAAAAATGAGTAATTTGATTTAAAATGAGTTATTATTAAGACGATCATGAATTCGTGTAGATCCGCTGAAGAAGGAGTTGTTTCCAATCCTTATATTTTCGGTTATGTTTGCACTTGCGGTCTAAGGTACAGATATTCTGCCCTTCTTTAGTAAGGTGCCTTCATCTCATTTCTGATTTCTGATTCACTGCCATGTTCTTTGTTTCTGTGAACCTTTGACATTGACCTACTGATACTGAACCTTTCTTATATTCAACCTACTGATATTGACCCTTCTGTTACTGAACCATCTGATATGAACTTTCTGATATACTGAAATGGATATTGACCTATGAAACTAAACTGAATACTGAATACTGATACTTGACCACTGACCCACAGTTTGATACTACGAGCCATAACTAGTCATGAGGGTTTCATGACCATGTCATTGATGCACGGATGGCATGACTCTAGGGCAGGAGAGTGATGACCTGTTCCGTCCCTGACTGTATTTTATTTGGTGTGTTAGGAGGTTTATGGCCACCTGGGGCGTATGGATGCATCCTAGAACTGTTACTGTTACTGATTACTGATTACCGTATTACTGGTGACTGATGGTGTGTGCGATACACGTCTTTCACATATTGGGAGCTGATCACTCCATTTACTGATTGAGGACTCCCCTCATAATTACTGGTTACTGAGAGGTCTCCCCTCTATATGATTATATGGTTACATGATTATACTGATACTGTTACTGTTACTGGGCTCGTAGTGGATTACTATTTTCCTACACCTTATACACTTGTACTCTTCATTACTGTTACCATTTACTTATACCCTATCTCTGACTGATTCGTACTTCAATTACTGTTCATTATTCTGTATTACTGCTTTGTTTCCGTTATATCTGTTCACTGAGCTCTCGTAGCTCAGCCGCATTTCTTTTCCTGCGGCAGGTTTTAGTAGGTAGCTGGGAATGATTGGAGAGTACCTTGGACTTAGAAGAATTGATAGCTATTCTGGATTAGAAATGATTAGAAGTTATTATTTTGTTAGAATTAGAGTTTATTGGAATTCGCGTTGTAACCTTGTAGTTTTTGTATTTTATTTGTAACCTTTGAGAATTCTTGTATTACTATAGATGTATGCTTTGTTTTGATCTGATATGAAACCATTATTGTGATATCTTTACCCTTATCTGGTTGGGGTGTTACAAAAATAGATGCTTTGGTGGTATGACGTGAAAGTGCTTATAGTAATAATGAGATTAGACTATAGCTAAGACGTAACGTAAATATTGCGATTTGGATTTAGTGTTTATAGAAGTATTGAGTTAGACGCGGTTCATAGATTGTTTAAATTATAAGATGGAATGCATGATATGTTATATGAATTCAAGTTGATAAGTGTTGTATGTGTTTATAGTGTTAATGTATATGTGATATAATTCTATTTTGGAATATAATGTGCTAAGTGCCAAGCAAGCGAATGAATTGTATGTATTGTGTTGAAAGAATGATGACCTAGTAAGGGTTATGAGATCGAGTAAGGCTTGTTTATATGTGGACGTTAAAGATAAATGAGAATGTGTGTATGACGAGGATTTAGATGTTTAGGTAAGACGTAATGTTGAATGTGTAACTGTAAGATATTAAAGAAATGTATGAGCAATGAATGATACATGAAATATCTATTTGATAGATTGGTAAGGCGAAATAGTAATTGCCTCAATGAAAATAGACAAATGGTATCACTTAGATATGTTCAAATGTTTTAAGCTATGAATTAACTTGATACTAATGAAGTGTAAGTGGTTAGTAATGTTTATCTTTTGTAGAAAGAATGTCGAATGTAGACTTCACGTATGTATGAGATTAAGTATGTATTAATGCGCTTGATGTTTATGTATAAGATGCTATTTTCGACATAATCAGACGAGTCAGTGGGGTTAAAATAGGTAAACACAAAATGACGTACATAAAATAGAGTAAGATGTTAAGTTGGGGGTTTACAAGAAAACGATAAATGTAATGTGACAACTCAGGTGTTAGTCAAAGAGAAGAAAAAATGGAAAAGTGCTAGTTTGAGATATGTTTGAATAATGAATAAATTAGTGAAACACAAAATTAGTGAATTAAACGCGATTGATTGGTGGTGAAATGTAATGAATGATTTGACAAATGTGAGAAATAAGTCCAGGATAGACTAAAGATGTTTAAATAATAATAATAATGTGAATAATAGGTTCATAGAATTTAAAGGTGTTCTAAGCATATGTTTAAGTTACCGATGGTTTATGTGATATGTACTATATGACTAAAGATGATAAGAGACATATATGTTTTATGGTAAGGAGGTATTTGTGATGTAAATCCATGGCGGGCTTGATGAGTGCAAGTAATGATATCAACGTATTGGTAATGATATAAGATTGTGTATTATAGAAGGATAATAATAGTAAGATGTGAAAAGGAATAATAAATGGTATTAGAGATGGTATAGTAAGTATCTTAAAGTATTAACGCTTAAATAATGGATCATAGTGATAAAAGTGTGCTAAAATATAATGTGTAATGATAAGATGGAATTAACACGCTGATTAAGGGTTTATTGACATGTAGATTATGGAATGAGATTAAGGAATGATGATATGTAACGGCTCGGGATCCATAAGGTATTGATGACCAACATATGGTCTCACCATATTTAGTACCTAATGAATGAGGATAATGTGATATAGGGACGAATTGACGGTAGGTTAAGGTATATGAGGTCTAAGTATGAACATGAACGTATAATAATGACAATGATGTTATGGTATGTTATGATGAAAGCAAGATTAAATGAGCACCTTGATTGTTTAATATGATGTAAAATTTATAGGATTAGAGTAAGGTGCGTTGGTAAGGTAATGACGAGATAAATGATATGTGAGCAAGAATGTAACGAAATATTGTGTGGTAAACGTAACGAGCTTATGTTAATGATATAGAATGTGTGTGAAGAAAAGGTGACGCTAATGAGTGTGTTATAGTTAATGATCTATGAAAGGTATATATGTAAAAGACGAGATAGAATGATATTGCTTAAATACATAAATGATTAAAGAAATGAGATAAGGTATGAGAATGAGAATGTGATGAGTTAAGGGTGCGAGTAAGAATGTGATGATGCGTTGTGAAAAAACTGAACATGATAAGAAAGTGTTAATAACTTAAAATGTGTAAAAGAATGAATGGTGCAAATGGATGTGTGATTGAATTCATCTGTGGAAGGTTTAAAAAAAAAGTTGTGTAGACTAAAGTTAAAAAGGAGTAATTGTAGAAATGGTGAAATGTTTAACAAGGGTTAAAAGAATGTAAATGATGGTGAGATGAGTAAACACATGAATAATGCGTAAATATGATAAACGGGGTTCGTATGCCCTATGATACGTAGTTAAACTAATTAAATGGATAAGATAATGTGTGTGCGTTAAAACGTTACGGACTTGGATCCAATGTTAAAATGTGAAAGGTTAAAGATGGTATCCTCCGGGATGACCGAGCTAATGAATGTTAAAGTATCCTTCGGGATGAATGTTAAAGTATCCTTCAGGATGAAAAGTATTGCCTTCACCGGCAAGGGGTTGCCTACATCCATGGCACATAAAAATATCCCCATAATGAATGTAGAAATGGTATGGATCCAAGTCTAAAAGGGTAAAAGGTAATGTGACATATACAAAAGAAAAAAAAAGAATGAAAGTACACTAGGTAACAGGAGTAGTAGTGTTATATCGGAAGTATATAACCACGAGTTTATGTTTCTTGATTTACATCGATTGGGACGCCTTTCCATGTAAAAGAGGAAGTATGAATGAGTGGGCTTATGTGTTCCCGACATGACACGAGTAAGGTTAGAGGAGTAGAAAGCGGAAGTATAGAATTGGGTAGAATGTATAAGGACTAAGATAAGAGAGTTAGAATGAGAGTACGACTTTTAGTTGAGGCTTATGAGAAACCTATGTTTTAGGTGCTAAGTGAAAGTGGAAGGAATTAAGAAATTGTAATGATGTTATAATACGCCTTTTGGCGCGGTACAAAAGGTGAGTAATGAAAATAATTGATGCTAATTGTTATGTGGAATGTGCTGGCATGGGTTAAAGTATGATGTTATAAAGTCAATGCATGAAATATTTATATAAGACTTATAATGGTAAACGAAAATGATATGAAGAAAGAAGTGAAAGAAATGAGGTAAGTGTAGAGAACGTAAAAAGAATGGTTAAGTAGTATTTGCGTTATAAGGGAAAAATATTGAAAAAGAAGTAGAGATAACGGAACGTTATAATAAGAATGTTAAAGGAATAATGAAATGACTATGATAGAATAAAGAAGTATTAGTAATGTGTTTGACTTATGTAAAGTCAAGTTGGTGATTGCTCAAGTAACATATAGTCCTTTAAGAGAAGGATAGAATGGAACGAGTTGGTAAGTCACGTGATAGACATAGGAATGGTTAAATAGTATACATCAGCGGTGTGAATTATGTTTCGGATGAAATAATGAATGAAAATAAATGAATGGTTAAATGAATTAAGCGAAAATAGAATGGGTCAAGTATGTAAAGTGTATTATAGAGTAGCTAGAATTGCAAGATCATTTAGATCTTTGCGACTAAATGGACAAAGAATTGGAAGTGTTAAGAACGAGGAGTGTTATGAGACTAGGTTTTGGTTGGCAATAGACGAGAGATTTCGGGGACAAAATCTAAATAATGGGGGTAGAATTGTAACACCCGTTTCCCGAATACAAATAGGCCCCCACCCTAGATGGAATTGACTAAGGTTTAACGTGATTGGCTAGTCAATGAAAGTTATGTAGTAGTCAAACCCGATAGTCAAACTAATAGTTAATGAATGTGTATTATGGTTTTAGAAGATATGAGGCATAAACTCAAGGGACTTAAGTTGGCATATGATTAATGAGTTATAAGTTTAATGCGGCTAAAATAGGAAGAAGATAACTAAAGGCACTAAAGTTGCAAACTAGGCAAACTTCCACCTAACAAATGTCTAGAGGGATCTCTGGACTTCTATTAGTTCATTTGGATAAGTGTTTTTTGTGTGTGTGGTGATGGTGTCGGTTCAAGAAAAAGGGGGGGGGGGGGGAAAGACAAGGTTTTGTTAGTAATCAAGTGGTGGAAGATTAGAGGTCCTAATCAAGAGTTAAGTTTATACTAACCACTCCTACATCAAGTAAGTAATCTCTTTTAAGGTTAGTGAGTTGTGGGATTGATCATCATATAATCAATATATGATTATGTGATGATTAGAGGTGTTTAGAGATGAGATATGGTTAGATTAACCATTGTTATAGTTATTTGGTTATGTGTTCAGGTGTTTGTATTTATGGTGATTATGACATAGGGTGATGATGATGATGGCTATAAGGATGATGATGATACTTTGATATGCTTAGCTTGGAGCTAAGGTAAGTAAAATGATGATGGCATGATGTTATATGGAATACTAACATGTATGTGTTATGTATGTTATAGATGTGATGTGTTAAGTAATAGGTGGTTTAGATATGCTTGTGTGATGTAATGAATGTGAGCTAAGTGGCGACTTGATGTTATGTGTTAAGTGAGACTTGGAGTAATAAGCTTGTAAAGTAAGTGTTATGATGTATGTGATGCTTATATGTATGTGTGAAGTATAATGATATGTTATAATCATTTTACTTACTAAGCTTTATCGGTTACCGTTATAGTTGACAATGTTTTGTAGGTTTATGTGTTATAGAGATGCTATAGCTTGGATTATTGATTAAGGATTGGTTATGCGAATGTTAGAAGGATTTGGGTAACAAAGTAGGAGCTTAGGTAGATACCGAGCTCTATGTCGATGTTGTACCCCCAAGCGTCGAAATGGTTTGTTAAAGGTCATTATTAAGTGTCAAACTATTTGTAAATGTGGAAGTTAAAGTATGTCAAGGTCATTTGTTATAGTGTATGCAAATGGGTCAAAACGGGTGTTTGGCAAAACACCCGTCGTCATGTGTAGTATATGTTTATGGGTTGTTGAGACCACGTATGATATAATAACGATGTCTTATGTCAAGTTAATGAAATCTGTAAGTTTTTGTGTTTTGTCGAAGTGGGAAAAGTCATTTTCCGGAAAATAGGTCAAAATATGTAAGTGCAGAAAATCTGAAGAAAAAGGGTGTATTTTAGACTAATACCTGGGGTAATAGTGTCTGTTTAAAAGTGCAAAAAAAAAGGGTGTATTTTAGATAAAAATAGGTGCATTTTAGAATAATACATGGGGTAATAGTGTCAGTTTAAAAGTGCAGGAAAAAGGGTGTATTTTAGATGCAAATGTGTGCATTTTAGACTAATACCTGGGGTAATAGTGTCAGTTTAAAAGTGCAGAAAAAAGGGTGTATTTTAGATGCAAATGGGTGCATTTTAGACTAATACCTGGGGTAATAGTGTCAGTTTAAAAGTGCAGGAAAAATGGTGCATTTTAGACTAAAAATTGGTGCATTTTAGACTAATACCTATGGTATTAGTGTCTGTTTAAAAATCGGGTAACTTTTAATTCGTAAGTCGTCACGGGTCGTGCCACCCATCGTTTCGAAGGTAATTGAGTCTAGTTTCAGTTAAAAATAGTCTAAAGGTATGAATGTTTATAGGTTTTTGTCAATGGTCAAAAGAGTAACAGAAGGTCCGTTATAATCAAAGCGTTTTCGCATAAAAGTTTTTAATTTTTGGTCAAATCGGGCACGGGGCGTAACAATGTAACTACATGAAATGGTATCTGCAAAGTCCATAAGTTACAAGCTCGACTAGCATAGATGGAAAACTTTTTGAACACCTGAGTAAGTTTAAAATATGATTCGTTTCTAAAATTCAGATAAACGGACAGTGTGTGTGTCAGTTCAACCTGTGCTGGTGTGCTGTTCACTTCCTTTGCTGGTCCTTTATTACCAAATGTATGTTATTCTCATTTGGATCTGATAATGTTGTTGGTTATTCGATTTGTGAGAATTCTAAGCGAACCCTCCTGTATCTTGAATTTTGGCATTTGCATTTAGATCATTACTTGATTTAGGCTGGTCTTAGGGGTGTTTAGTATGTCGAATACATGGTGTCAAAAATCTTATCTAAAACCAGCAAGGCTAGGAGCTTGGATTCCTTGGAATCCATCTGATACATAGCTATTGATGCATGCTCATAGCTACGGATGCATAGTTTACCTTAGAAACCACTAATATAGTTATCGTGTAGCGTTATATTTCTACTCTACATCAGCAAAGGGATTATGTACTTCATGGAAAAAATATTATGATTTGGTGGGGTTGGGTAAAAGAATAGCAATTTATAATATTGATGTGTGTGTGTAACTGCATGAAATGGTGTCTACAAAGTCCATTCTCTAAATCATTTATTGATTATGAACATTGTCGTTCTCAACCTGGTAGGTATCAACTTACTAAAATTTTGGCCGTAAACGTAAAAGCGTATAAATTTTTAAGGTTAAACGAATGCGATAAAAACTACCAGGTAGCGCATGGGTTGAGGGACATGATGATGAGGAAGACGCGGATGAGACTATGGTATATTTCTGATATAATAACTTAGAATTGATCTATCTTGACAACATTATAATTGATTGCGGTTCATCGATACAATTGGGTCAAGCCTATTCAAAATACAGTATAGTGACCCTATGAATTAATATTATTACATGAAGTGGAAAATGGAATGAAAAGAAAGATGGAGGTTGAAATGAAAGGATCGAAGACTGGAAATTGCAGCAAGGAAATCTTGGGGCTGAAGTCGATGACACAAATTCTTTTCTCCCAACAGAAGAGATAGTACCTGGTCAAAAGGCGGCATTTGTTGCTGTGCACACTGCACACTTCTTATTTGCAATGCAGCCGCAATGAAGGTACTTTTCATTTACATTCATTTTAAGCCAGTTATTATAAGATCGATTCAAGATTGGATTGGTTATCATCTTTCTTAGGCTCTCCTGATTTTCATGGACAATCTAGTCACAACTTGGGGTGCTATTCTTATTTCAGTCACATTAATACTTCTGTTTGTTGAGGTATGTAACAGTTTGTTGTATTTAATGCTTTCAGTCAAACCAAATTAAGTTATATGCTCTATGGTGAGAATGTTGGGCTGCTTTTGGGCCCGGACCAAGCATCAATTTTGAAATCTGCTTCAGCAGCTGGTCAACCTACAGGGTAATGTGGTTTTATTAGTTGTTTATTTTAGTCACCATGTCACAAACTCACAGTTGAAAAAGAAATCATGATGCTTTTGGTACATACACTTTTGGGAGAAGTGATGAATATTATGAAATAATTAATGGGAATTTCTTAATGAATATTTATTTAGTGATTACTAATATCAAAGATTAGTTGTCTGTGAGGCGGGTGAATATGGGTAAATTTTTTCAAGGGTATCGGGTGAAAATGGGTAACCTTATTTGAGCCGTTTATTAAATGTACTATGAAAATGCAATAAGCTGATTTTGAGTGTTTGGATTGAAAGAAGTGGGAAGTTGGACACGTTCAAAGAATATGGGTAAGATTGGCTTTTGAAGAAAGAGTTAAAAGTTATAATGTAGCTACATCTTGCTCAAAAACAATTCCTTCCACTAATTTTTTGACTAATTGTTGTAGTCATTTTAGCAATGACAAGTTGGAGTTTGAATAGGATGTCATACTCAGTTTTTATTAAGAGATACATCCCTTCGAGAAATTTATTAAATTTAGAGGCGCCTTCATGTAGCAACAAGACTCTTAGGCTATATATATGTTAGACACTCAAACTTGCATCAAAGAATTACCAGAAACAAATAATCAAGCATACAGGTATTAGCATCATATTTCAATTTTTAAGACCTTTACTTACTGGTATTTATGCCAATGATGTGTGAATAATGAAGTTTCCAGTCACAATTTAATGCAACTACGCAAAACCAAGTGGGTATCTTAAAAATAAGAATATCATGTAATCAGTAACCTAATTATCTGAACAAATTATCCTGTTGACCTGTTAATTATTAAATAAAAATGCGCTTTGCATTTAGATAACATATCCAAACATGATCTTTTGCAGCATATAAAGACGGCGCTAAGAGATTAGGAAGTGCTGCGGGGAAGTATTTTCCAACAAACTCTTTTTGGTCGCATACTTCGGATTGAATACCACGAGCCTCAAGAAGGAAAAACATCTCATTCAAGGCCTGCACGTGAAAGAGCCAAGAAAATTCAATTTTATAAAAAGACTTATCTTAGTGTGAAGATGCGAAGAGAGTGAGTATCTTTAGAACTTTGTTGCTGCGTAATAATTCTTTGTAAATGCTTATAGAATATAGTTTGGAACCTCTTTTATAAATTGAGTGTCGAAAGGAAGATGTGCGTGTTTCTGCATCTTTTTGGGTTTTGACCCGTTAACATATAATGTGTTTATTAGAAAAAGTTAGTACTAAATACTGATTGAATTTAATTGCGCGCCAGGAGGTTCAAACATTTGAATACAATACATTTTAGATTATTTTTTCAAAGGTTGGTTTGGGAGGTAACTTCATTTATGGGAGGAAGGAGTTTTCACTGTGTTTAGGTGACTCGGAGGACGGAGCTTTGTCACCCAAGACATAAACTTGAGATAAAAAAACGAAAGCCAAAAACCCCGCCGCAACGCGCGGGTTTCCCCACTCGTTTTTTTAGCTGAAACTTAAACCTACAACTAACTATACCGCTAGTTCGACATGTTATACATCTATATATATGATTCTATTCAAACTTCAGCATATAAGGCTAATTAATCAAGTTCTAGGGATGTTAAAAAAAAAAATCATGTTCTAGGAGTGCATGAGTAATAAAGAAGTTAATAGAAATCTTGTACTTGTAAAGATGATTAAAAGAGTTGTATGGATTTGTGATGATAATTACAATATGGATTATCATCTATTTATACAAGAGCTTAAGAACTAAATAAGGAAATAAAATTAATGCGAATGATTTTTTGCTTGCTGTGGAAGACGAGATCTTCTATCTAGGTAAATGATGATAATGATTCTGATCCTGTAATATTTTCTATTTCTAGCACTCCCCCTCAAGTTGAATAGTGGGATCACCGAAATTCAACTTGTTAAGACATATGTTGAATATGACTGTCCCCACTGCCTTATTTAGGATATCTGCAAGTTGATCTTCATATTTGACAAATGGTAACTTAATAATCCAGTCTTCAAGTTTTTCTTTGATGAAATGTCGGTCAACTTCCACATGTTTAGTCATGTCATGCTGCACTGGGTTTTCTGAGATTTGAATAGCTGCTTTATTGTCACTCATAATACGGATACTTTCTTTAGAAGCGAATCCTAACTCCGTCACAAGTTTCCTCAGCCATGATGCTTCTGCTAAGCCTTTATTGACAAAGAGACAACCTTTTGCTTTTTACTCTTCCATGTGACAAGATTACCTCCTACCATAGAGAAATATCCTGAAGTCGATCTTCTGTTTCCTTTGTCTCCAGCCCAATCAACATCTGTATACCCCTGAATATTGAGATGACCATTTGCTTTAAACAAAACTCCATGACCATTAGTTCCTTTGAGGTATCTCATAATCCTTAAAACTGCCTTCACATGTGCTCTACATGAGGTTGGTGCATGAACTGACTTACTACTCCAACAGGATAAGCTATATCTAGACGAGTATGAGCCAGATAAATAAGCTTTCCTACCATTCGTTGGTTCCTATTTTTATCAGCAAGTTTAGCGTCTGATTTCATAAATAATTTCTGATTAATAACCATAGGCGTATCTGCCGGCTTACAATAAATCATCCCTGTTTCTGCTAAAAAATCCAGTATATACTTCTTCTTACAAATAAATATCCCTTGCTGTGATCTCAACACCTCAATTCCAAGAAAATATCTCAGACTTCCCAAGTCCTTCATTTCAAATTCTGCGCATAAATCTTCTTTTAGCTTCTTGATTTCACTTTCATCATTCCCGGTGATAATCATGTCATCAACATAGATTATCAAACATGTTATACGACCTCCCTTATGACTGAGAAACAAAGTGTGATCAGAATTACTTTGTTCGTACCCATACTTTTTCATTGCTAGTGTGAACCTGCCAAACCATGCCCTGGGGACTGCTTTAGTCCATACAGAGATCTCTTCAACTTACAGACTTCTCCATGTTTGAAATCCTGAGAGAAACCGGAGGGGGGGGGGGGCTTCCATATACACTTCCTCTTTTAACTCTCCGTGTAAAAAAGCATTTTTTGCGTCAAACTGATGAAGAGGCCAACCTTGATTTGCTGCTACTGAGAACAGGACCCTTATTGTATCTAGCTTTGCAACTGGAGAGAATGTTTCAAAGTAGTCAATTCCATATGTTTGAGTGTACCCTTTGGCAACCAATCGAGCTTTATATCTTTCAACTGTACCATCTGGTCTATATTTAACTGTATAGATCCACCGACATCCTACTCGCTTCTTTCCTTGTGGTAAAGTTCATTTCTCCCATGTTTCATTTTTCACCAGTGCGTCCATCTCAACATTCATAGCATCCTTCCACTTTTTTAACTTCAAAGCTTGCTCTACATTTGACGGAATCTCTTCTGAATATAACTTTGCTATGAATGCTTTTGCTTCTTCAGATATATTTCCTCTTGCTATGTTAGCTATAGGATATTTAGATCTTTTGGAAAAACTTTCTGGAGAAAATCGTTTTGCAGGAATTCCTCTGGTTGACCTTGCTGGGAGCACATATTTTCCTGGAACCTCCGTATCAATCTGTTCTTCACTTTCTTGCACACTTTCATTCGTGGAATCTGGTACAGTAGTTTCAAGTGTAACATTTGGTGAAGAATTACGTACCTCGGATATTAGGTTCGGACTCATATTTTCGGTTGCACTGATGTTTTGAGGAGATTGTTGTTCCTGAGAGAACTGTTCTGGAGACTGTTCTTCTGGAGACTGCTCTGTATCAACTGTGGTACTGGGTTGTTTTGAAGAGCTTCCTTCCAAAGTATATCCCAGCCAACTCAGTGTGTCACACTGTTCCTCCCCCTGACCATTGTGTGGCGGGGAGTAGAAATACTTGGTTTCGAGAAAATCACAGTTCATTGTGGTGAACATATGACAAGTTTTCGGATTATAACACCTATACCCCTTTTGAGTTACTCCATACCCCATAAAAACACACTTTTTAGCACACGGATCAAGTTTATCATGATATGATTTTGGAACATGGACAAATACAGTACATCCAAACACCTTAGGTGGAAGAGTAAGCGCTGGTGGAAGTGTATGGTATTCAGTGTGGGTTTTAAGTAGAGTTTTCACTTTGAGGATTTTTGTTAGAAGTCGGTTAATCAGGTACGTGGCAGTGGCTAGAGCTTCGGGCTAAAAACTTTTTGGAACACGGGACTCAATTATTAGAGCTATAGTCATTTCTAATAAAAGTCTATTTTTTCATTCAGCAACACCATTTTGTTCCGGGGTATTCGGACATGTGGTTTGATGGACAATCCCTTTTGATTGGAAAAATAGGTTCATTTGTGAGTTTATATACTCTCCACCATTATTTGACCTTACAATTTTGATAGATTGTTGGAATTGGGTTTGAATCATGGCATAAAAAACAGTGAACCTATCTTATACTTCAACTTTATTTATTTTTTAAATAAATCCAAGTCATCCCCATGCAATCATCAACAAATATTACATAATACCGGAAATTTTGACACCCTAAGAACCGGGGCAGGACCCCACACATCCGAATGAATTAATTAAAAAGGAACTTGCATTCTATTATTGCTAGGTTTATAGGTTTGTCTATGGCTTTTAGCTAATATGCAAGTTTCACAAGAAATTGATTTATTTAACGAAAAAAGTTAAGGAAACAAAGTATGTAAATAACTAACTGAAGGATGTCCCAGTCTTCGATGCCACAACCAGGCTTCTCTTTCACTTGTTCCATGAGCTAGTATCACACTCCAACTTGAATTTACTTCATCAACATAATACAGTCCCTCTCTCTCAGTGCCACGCCCAATAATCTGTCCCGTCCTGATATCCTGTAAAAGACAAAAATTCGGATACATGAGAACTAAGCAATTGAGTTCTTTTGTCACATGACTTATTGTAACACCCCCAAAATCTGGTATAGCGAAAGCATTCGGGTCATGGGATGCTACTAAATTGATAATCATAACACAAGGTAATAAAGAACGGAATACATACTCCGTTAAAATGCATTTCAACATAGTGAAATAAGTTTACAACAAGTTCGAGTTTAGAAAGATAAGGCCCATAGTTAAGTTGTCCCAGACAAAAACAAGTCAAATTAAAATACCACAATACACCAAATCAGGATCTATGACCCTTGCCATGCCTCTGCCTTGTCAAAATAAATCAGCTTAAACACCTGAGAAAAACATGCTTAAAAGTCAGCAAAAAGCTGGTGAGTTCATAGGTTTAGCAGTAAGCAGTAAATTAAATAGTTTGACCATGAGTTTAGAATATGAAACATTGCAACCCATGCAATGTCATATAAAAGTATAGTCTATTACGTTAGCACTAAGTTCTTGCAACCGAAGCTCGACAGTTCAGTGCGCTACAGTGTAGCACATAAATAATAATCAAAGGCCCATAGCGAGTGTTTAACCCAATACACTCGTAGTCCGAATTGGTATACGCTCGTATTGACCTGTCTAGCCAACCGAACGGGAGAGTCACCCCAATAGATCTATTTATATCAATCGCGCTTCCCAATGGGAACTGATGGTTCATGAAAGTGGGCATAACAATGGGTTCAGGTGCTTAGGCTAACTACGCAATAGTTTTGATAAAGTAAAATATTGTAGTGGTCCAGAAAATGTTTTGCATGTTTCTCACCCCATAGTTGTAAAGCAAGTATAAG
The DNA here is from genome assembly GCA_021014915.2 of Artemisia tridentata subsp. tridentata. NCBI lineage: Eukaryota > Viridiplantae > Streptophyta > Magnoliopsida > Asterales > Asteraceae > Artemisia > Artemisia tridentata. The sequence continues at coordinate 207,217,536 of CP139501.1, forward strand.
TAAAGCGGGGCTATAAACTCACCTTGTCAAGTAGTAGTCAGATAACACAATGGTTCAGACAGTGTTCAGCACCAACACGCGACCTAGATTAATAAGGTTTATTTTAGTTCACGTATCGAGTTTATGAATTTACGAAGTTTAGTTAAATCTGAAAGATTTAAAGAGTTTATGTTATTGTTGCTGGTGTGGCAGCATTTAAGTTTAAAAGTCATTTTCTAAATCATTTGAAAGTATTGGCTCTTGGAAGTGCTTACAGGATACTAAGACGAATAATCTTTGGTTTGGCAATAACTGAAAGATTATGAATGGGACGATTCGTAATTATAAGACGTTGATGGTATGATGGAAAATGTTGTAGTCGAGTGGATATGTATATTACAAAGTTTGTGTAAGTATGAGAAAAAATAAAGAAAATGGTATGTGTGTGTGTATATATATATAGTGTAACTTTATTTTCAGAACCCTCTTAAGTGCGGGAACTGCGAGAACTCGCTTTACACCGTTAGATGAGTTTGATCAATGGCCATAATTGATTGTGCCATTAATGTAATTAATTAAAAGTACAGATATTTTCCTTTTTGGCTGGAAGGGCAATATAGGAATTTTATGTCAAACAATTTTGAAAACCGTCCTAAATTTAAGGGCATGATTAATTGATATTTTGTTAAAATGAAAAAGAAAAAAACCCACTTCTCTCTCAATCCCTACCGCCTCAACAAACCCTAGCAACTTTTTTTTCTCTCAAAACTGCAGCCGCCCCCCTATCACATCCTCCATCAAACCAGATCTGTGGTTCTCGCCTGAAAAACCACAATCGCCACTATTGTTAATCATCTTGTATAACCATATCCAACGTTCAAGGTTTTTACAACAAATTAAAAGGTTCCTGGAATCCTTCAAGTCATCAAAGAATGCTCAGTTCCATGATGGCAAACATACATAATGAGATCTTTGAACAGTAGTTCACTCACTCCTGGTATGTATCGGTGGTTTCTTGTACTTTCACATATCAATTAAAAGGTGCACCCTTTGCGTGAACATTTGTACAGTTTATTAGAAAGGGGTTACTCTACCCAGTCTTAGATAAACATTGTTAAAAGAGAAAATATGCCACCGATCTTTTAAATGGCTCTTGCCACTTTAACAGTTGGAAAAGGCAAATTACCGTCCAAATCATATTAATAGGGTAAATTTGTCCAACTATTGGGATTGGTCTTATTTGCCACTGAATACTGTTCTTTTCGTTGGAAATAGATCACAAAAATGTATTTTGGCTCTTGGTATTCGCATATTACATTTTTGAATGGGTTTTGGAAAGATACACATATGTTTACGTATAAAACATATATGTTTTGTGTATGGATTATAATACATACATGTTTTGTGTTTGGATTATATGTTTACATGTTTTGTGTTTGGATTATATATGTTTGCATACGTATAAAACATGTATGTTTTAAAACTTGAATGCTTCTAAACATGTATGCTAAAAACATGTATGTTTTACAACATGTATGTTTTAAAAACATGTATGTTCTAAAAAAAACTTTGTGTTATTAAACATATTTTGCTTTTAAAAATTTATGACCTTATCCCGTCTTCATTCATATCTAATTGTTTCAATACAATTATAAAACATGTATGCTTCGTAACAATTATGGTTCAAAAGATGCATGTTTCAAAACACTTATGTTTGACAACAAGTCTGTTCTGAAAACATTCACGTTCTCATGAACATGTATGTGTTTGATAGTTGTTTATGATTAAAAAAATATGTTTGATAGACACAAGATTGTGCATATGCGTTTTGATAGTCATGATTAATTTTTGTTTCTTATTTGTTTCTGGTTTAATTATTTTTGTGCATGCTTGTTTCAGCTTGATGAAATGTTGATATCATTGAAAACCGAGAAGTGGATGAACACAAATATACATGAAGATAATTTGCGACTTTTGAAGAAATACGATTATTGCATATGTGTTTTTTGTACTTGTAATTAAGTGAAAATGTAACATTCAAGTATATGAATTTTGTTTTTCTTTTATAAAAGTTTATGTTCTTTTGATTTGTCTTTCAAACTTTCAAAAAATAATGATTAGGCAAAAGTATTGGTAAATTGATAAAAAAAAAAAAAAAAAAAAAAAAAAAAAAAAAGTGTAAACAATTACATACTAGCTTTAAAATTAAAAAATAAAATAAAATAAAATTAAAAAAAAAAAAGGGATTTAATAAAGAAATTCAAAAAGAATATAAAAATTGCATTTTAATATAATACCCTTTTGATTTAATAATAATTTTTAATATTAAAAAAAATCTCATTGGTTTAGAGGAGTTCTCGCAGTTCCCGCACTTAACAGGGTTCTGAAAATAAAGCCCCTATATATATATATATATATATATATATATATATATATATATATATATATATATGTATGTGTATATATATATATATATATATATACGTGTGTGTGTGTGTGTGTGTGTGTCTATTATTATAAAAGAATTGTTTTGAAAATAATTAATCCTAGTGTTATTAAGGTTATAAGATTTTCATTTAAAAATCATTTCATAGTTTATAGTTTTATTATGAGTGTTGATAAAACATACCAAATTTTAATATGTACTCGAGTTAATGGACGGGTGATTCAAAAGAATCAATACGTAAATATTTCCTAGGAAACACAAGTGAAGTATGTGTAACCCGGGTCGTTATCCCCAACGAAGGATTGAATAGAATTAGTTATTCGAATTGTGAGATGTGTTTGAATAGTGAAAATAAAGAGATTTTGGGTTTTTATGCTAAAATAAGTGAACATGAACTAAAAACGACTAAATAGGTAATGAAACGCTAATCTAAAGAAGGCGTAATTGAAATCGTAAAGGAAATCTAAAAACGAGGACGCTCGGGCTAATCCCGAACCTAAAATGTGAAATCTATGAAATACTAACCCTACACATGAAAAACTATTTTTCCTAAATTCTAATTAATAAAAGAAAATTTTACAAAAAAGAATTATATTTTTCTGATTATTATTTAATTTACTATGAATTAAAAACTATTTTAAAGAAATTAAATGTTTAAAAATACTAAATGATTACGGAAAAATCTAAAATTCTTCAGGAAACTACTTTAAGATAAGCCGGATTAAGAAAAAATAAAATGGTGATGCCAGCTTATTTAAATAAGCTGGTATTAAGCTAATAGTGAAAATAAGCAAAAGATACAAAATAGGGCTTAAATAAAAAAAGGTGCAAAGCATAACCAAGAAAGTCCCTAGGGCAGTTGGTTATCTGTGTGTGTGGTTGTGTTGGGGCTGAGGTTCAGGGTTCGAATCCCTGGACTCTCTTTTTGCTAAACTTTTTTTTTTTTAATTTTTTCTTTTAAAACCTATTAAGCACATAACAATAAGCATTATTCAAAACTACAACTATTTATGTAAACTTGAAATAAGCACAAAAATAAGCTAGAGATTAGAACAGTAGGCAAAAGAAATGAAATTAAGCTAAACTATTCAATAAAGGGACTATTAAGCTAAGTTCTAAACTAAAATAAGCTGGAATAAGCTAAAATAAACTAGGCTTAATCTAAATGTACCAAAGATCTCAGAAATAACCTATGATCATAAGCAGAAAAGCACTAAGTACTCTCAATAAGCACTTATGGCTGCTGATGGCACAGTTGTGCAGGGGAAAATGGGCTTTTTCAAGCCACTAAAAAGCTGTTATAAGCTAATCTAAAAAATTAATAAAAAATGCTAACAACTAGAATAGCAAGCCAAATCTAACTGTGCCAAATTTTAGCTTAGAAAAGTTTATATCCAACAGATTAAAAATAAAAGAAAAAGGCTGAAAATGTCAAAATTCAAGATAAACAGTCTGCTTATGCAGAATTGAGCAAAAACTATCCTAGGTTTTAAGGCACTTAACCAGGTACTCAGAATAGACTTAATGGACTAAAAGGATCCTATAAGCATCAAAAATAATGGCTTAAACTGCTTATTGCTATAGAGAACTTATTTGAACAAATTCTACTCTAAAATAATACTAAATCACTCAAATCCTTAAAACACTTCCATTAAGCTAAAGATCTTCTGAAAACAACTTTTATAAGTAAACTTAATCAAGATCAAACTTAGTAAAAGTGCACATGAACAGTTATGATCCAAATTGACCCGTTTGACTGCTTGGCCCAAACAGTCCTTATCAAAGGACTGTTATGAGAATTTCAAAGAAATAGACCAAATTAGGCTGAGCTATGGAAGACAGAAGTAAAACTAACTACATTAAGCATAAATAAGTGAAAATAAGCTGAAAAGAAGCACTGAGAATAAGCAATAAGCAAAGTTTGACTTATGTTGACTTTTTAACTATTTGAAATTGAGACTGAATTAATCAACAATTAGCTTAACAAAAGCTATAACTAAGCTGCTATGAGCTTAAAGAACAGAAACAAGAGCTTTTTTTAAACCTTAGACAGCAATTGATTCGGATAACTGAGTAAATATTAAACTTGAATTAAGAGTGAAACAACACAATGCTATTGAAATAAAACTAGAATTGAGACTAAGGTTACATTAGACTGAAATTAAGCTAAACAACAAGACTTATCTAAATTCGACTTTAAAAACTAAATTACACTACTCCTACTCTAAATTAACTACTAACTGGTCTTCTGTGTGAGTAAGAGGCCTTTTATATCACTCAAAAAGACTTCTCTAAGCTTCTCTCTCCATTCCCACCCCTTGGATAACTTCAATTCAATCTCATTCGTCCATTGGGTTTTTGGCGGAAAAATGGGTTAGTGGATTTCCAGCGTGGAAGAGAGTTGACTTTGCGTAAGGGGGGGAAAGGTGCCTATGGCAGTGAAAAGAAGGAGACAAGGATGTCTTGGGAGCATGGGGGAGACATGGTTTTCTGAGTTTCAGCTTTTCTGGGGAAAGGGGAAAGCGGGAAAAAAATGGGAAGGGGTTGACTTTTTTTTGACCCTTTAGCTAAAAGGGTTGGGTTTTAGATCCGGGTTTATTTTGGTTGGGCTGGGTTTAGGATTGGGCTGGATTTGGTTTAAGAATTTGGTTTTATTTTTAGGTTTTAGGTTTAGGGTAAATTAGGTTTAGGGTAAATTGAGAAAATAGGATTTTTGGTGTCGGGTTCGTTTTTCCATGCTCATTCCAATGCCCTATCCCGGGATTGACGTTGACTTTTCTTTTCTTCATTAAATGCTAAAATGGTATCGAGTCGATCCGGCAATGTCCATTTTTGCTCTTTTTCCCATCCAAGCTCTGTTTTGTCCGTTTTTGCCCAGTTTTCAATTCTTTTGTACCTGAAACACATAAAAACACAAACCAAGAATATTTGCAACAATATTTGGTCTATTTGGGTGTTTTTGGTCATTTTTGTGTCTTATATGGGTATAAAATGATGAGTAAATAGGCACTCATCATCCCCCCACACTATCAATTGCTAGTCCCAAGCAATCCGATCATATAAAGTAATGAAAGGATCAAAAGAAATACCAAGCATACCCCGTTTTGACTTTTTATTTGATGCAAGAAATTTAAACTAGAACAAAAATAGATAACATGCTTGATTTTCAAAAATGGTATCATGGAACGGGATTCACACAAAATGGGTGTCTCCAGGGAATTGTAATCGTCATCCTCTTTTTTATACTCCCAACTAAGCTTAAACTCAATGTGCAAATGTTTTTGTAAAATGCTAACACTACTTATACTAATAATCTATGTAAGCCGAAACTTAACTTTTCACTCCCACAATTTATTCAAGTTAGGTGAATGTGCTCATTTTCAAAATTTTGACCGCAAAAATCGACATTTATTATGGTTGTTACTTGTTTAAGTCAAATACTAATTTACCGGGAACCTCGAAAATCTAAGGATCAAAAAGGGCCTTTTTCCATGTAGCGGCTTTCTTCTCGGCACATCCCAAACCAGTTGGTTTTAGGTGACCAGGCTTTTGACACCCCACAGAGAATAGTACCGGAATTAGCGGAATTTCGATTTCAAAGATTTTGGGTATTCCCACTAAACTAGTATTAAATGCTGAAATAAATAACAACAAACGATCATTTAGAGATTAGAGACTCAAAGGTGAGATCACTCCATGTAACGGCTTTCTTCTCGGCACATCCCAAACCAGTTGGTTTTAGGTGACCAGGTTTTTGACACCTTGATGAGTGTGTAAATACTCATCATTTTACACCCATTAAAGACACAAAAATGACCAAAAACACCCAAATATATTGCAGATATCATTGGTTTTGTGTTTTTACATGTTTCAGGTACAAAGGATTGAAAACGGAGCGAAAACGAGCATTTTTGGATCGACTCAAAAACGATGGTGCATTTGATCAAGAAAAGTCAAAGTCAACCCCAAAAATACCAAAACAACACAAATAGTCCTTGGAATTTATTTTCAGATAATGGCAGCCATGGTCCCTGGATTTTTAGAAGTTACAAGATTGGTCCCTAAAGTTAAGCCTATTTCACTTTTCATCCTAAACTAAAAAAAAACCCATCCTTAACCCAACCCAATTCCATTTAATCCCTAACCCATCTATTTCCCAAGCCCAATATAACCCTAGCCCAAATAATAAACCCACACCTGGCCTTTTTGGTGTTTTAACTAAACACTGAGTTTGACTCAGTCAACCCTTCTCCTATCCTAAAAAACCCGCCAAAACATAAACCAAGGATACCACTCACCATCCCATACCTTCTCCCTGACAACAATCAACCTCCCCCTCCTCTACTCCACCTACCCTGACCAAGCATTAAATGCTTCTTCTCCCACCCAAGTTACCAGGACAGAAGTTGTTTGCCACGTTGGCTATTCGTGTGAAGATTTGGGCGCCAAAACCATATTTGATGGCTAAGATCAATTCTGCTTTAATCCAAGGGTGGGAAATAATTCCAAGTAGCACAAAGTGATTTTCCCAGTGCTTTACCTCACAAAAGAAACACATCGAGTGAAGACAGAGGCTTAGTTTTTTTAGTATAAATAGATAATCAGTGTAGCCATTTTTGGCAGGTTTTATTTTAGCATTTTAATTTAAGGTACTTTGTTTTAGCTTATTTTCCTTTCCTGTATTGTAATTTAAGTTCAAGTTTCTTTTAAATTAAAAGTCAACTTAAGTCAACTACTGTGCTACTGCTTATTTTTTCTTAATCTATTTTGTTTCTGCTTATTTGGTCTTCAGTATGCTAGTAGATGTTAGTCAGGATAGTTAGTTTGTGCTTGTTCTCAGCTTTGCTTAAAATCCATAGAAAAAGCCTAAATCAGTAATTTAGCTTATTGCTTAAGTAGTGCTTATTTGAAACTTAAAACTTGTTCATTAGGTTAAAATGAGTTAGATATCAGTAGTTTATTAGCTTCTTAGGTTAATTCAGCTAAGTTATAGTGTAAAATTGCAATTTCAGTTCTTAAGAGGGTGTTTGGAATAGGGGCTTATCTGACCTGCACTGTTCATTTGCACTTTCCTTAGTTTTGATCTTAATTAAGTTGCTATCTAGGAGTTTTTAGTAGAAGCAATGTACTAGTTTTTGAGGATTTGTAAGTATTTAAGTCTGCTAGTGTAACTTTAGGTCCTATACTGGTCAAATAAGCTCTCCGTCGAATTAAGCAGTTTAAGGTATTATTTTTGGTGTCACTAGAATTCATTTAGTCCATTGAGATCACCCTCAATACCTGGTTTAGTGCCATTAAGGTTAGAGTAGGTCTGCAATATATTCTTGCATAGCAGTTCATTTTTTTGGATTTTCTACTTTTTGCAGACTTTATAAATTTTCTAGTTATTTCATTTTAAGTTAGAATAAACCATATTTTTGGATTATTAATATTCCACTGCTCACCTAGTTGTAGTATTTTTTATCAGATTTTTATAATAGCTTTTAGTAGCTTTCGATTAGCTTGAATAGACTCCATTTTACCCTGCACCATAGGCTTAGCAGCAGACTTTGTGCTTTTTGATTTGTTCTCAGTGATTATTTGTGTGTATTTGTGGCTTATTCATTTTCAGTGTAGCTTATTTTCATTGCCTTAACTCATTTCCAGCTTGCTTTAGCTTATCTTCTAGCTTAATCAGTTCTTTAGAAGCAGGTTCTAACTTATTTTCTAAAAAAAATCCACTGCTCAGACTTGCAGACCTTATTTTGAGCTTATTTCTGAGTTTTAAAAAAATTACCTTTTTAAAAGTTGCTTATTTTCATTAGCTTTTCAAGTTTTTAAAATAAAAATCAAAAAAAGAAATAGTTTAGAAAAAGGCAAGACCAGGGTTCGAACCCTGGTAACTCAGGAAACAACACCACACGTTTACCATCTGCCCTAGGCCTTTAGTTATTTAACATTTGCAAAACTTTTTATTTAACATTGGTTTTTCTCATTTTAGCTTATTACACTGTACCGCTTATTTTCTGCTTATTTTGAAAAGTTGTTTCCTCAAAATTAATTTTCTTAGATTTAGTACATCTCAAAGTATTTACTCAGAAATTTCCAGATTTTTATAAACAGTTTTAGTATTTTTAATAATTTAATTAGTTTAATTTAGTTTTTAATTCGTAGTAAATTAAATATTAATCAGAAAAATATAATTCTTTTTTGTAAAATTTTCTTTTATTAAATAGAACTTAGGAAAAATAATTTGGTACCCGTAGAGTTAGTATTTCTTAGATTTGACGTTTATGCTCGTATTTAGATTTCTCGATTCGCGTTTTTTAGTTTAATTAGTTTGTACTTAATTTTGCTTTATAGATTTATACGTTTAGGTTTCCCTTAGCCTATTTATGCTTCCCGTAATTGTAGGAAATTTAATCAAAATCCAAAATCTCTCCATTTTCATATTTCAAACACGATTCACAAACCCGATCTCACAAATTTCATTCATCCTTCATCGGGGATAACGAACCGGGTTACACATACTTCACTTGTGTTTCTTTGGAAAAATATGACTTGATCACAACGGATCACACCTCACAGAGAATAGTACCGGAGCTTTCAGGACCTTTGAAATCAACAATCTACCAAATTACCATTTAACCTTTATGACAAAATTGACGAATCCTAGTTCAACTTCCGATTTAAATTTAAGAAAAAGCAAGTTTCCTACATTTATTCATATACATCTTTATTTTTGCAACATCAAAACTTATTGCATTTTGCAATATCATTCATTTTTTCTTTTTCTTTTTTCTTTTTTTTTCAATTTTTCCATTTTTTTTATATGCTTTCTGAAAAATTAAAATAAAAAGTTGAACTCGGACTCTATATCAAAATTGTATAAAAATTTGTTTTGCATAACAACATGATTTTAACGTTCAAACGTTTGAAAACAGCATTAATTTTAGTCAGATTAAGAGCTTCTGGGAGGAAAAGCCATAGATTACTTGTATAAGCTCTAAAGAGAACCAACTACTCTACGCTTAGCATTTTCATTTGCACAAATCGTAAAACCTTAGTCTAATCGTTAAGGAAGCAACCAGATCAACACTCTGGCAGAGTCGGGATTCCCCTTGTTCTAACATAATCAAGACTAAACACTTTCTTTTTATGTGCAAAACACTTCTTTTTCATGCAATTTCTTATTTAAAAACGAAAAAAAAAATTTAAAATTTTGGTCAAAAACGGGGGTACTAGGGCACTAGAAGGTACACATGTGATCAAATTCGCATGAATTCCCCCCCCCCCCACACTTAGAATTGAATATTGCCCTCAATATTCAAAGTACCGGCTATTATGCCGACACTTAGAACGTAAAAAGGTAATACTAATAGCCAAGTGTGTGACAGAATTCTCTTTTTCACAAACAGGATTAAAAAGATATCCCTAGATAATCGTTAGCAAAAAAAAAAATCGGATATTGGGCGGCTGGATTGAAGACAGGCGCATCAATCATCACGATCTAAGGGAAACCTGAAAATAAGAGCAAACAACACACAAAACAAAGCACAGTAGAGGAATTCCCCCACACTTAGTGTCAGAAAATAGAAAGAAGTTAAAAACATGGGTTGTCACCCATGAAGTGCTGATGTTTTTGTTAACCGAGTCACTAGCTTGACTCGACCCCGAATTCATTGGTCCATGGGGAAGCAAGTGGAAGAGAAAAATCTCCATCGGACTTTCATTCAAGATGTTTGGAAAAACATTTGAAGTACGTGAAAGTTCCACTCCGATGAGATACCTACGGCTCAAAAGAATGATAAATGGAGATGGCGGGGTCAAAAATGGTGTCTTCACTCCCAAACGAGTGAAGAAAAGGACGAGCTACCTTATAGGGGAAGAAAGGTAGAAAAACTCGAACGACATATGTGAAGTCAATATAATGGCGATCCTTAGAAGGAAAAGTCACATATGTCGGAGAGAGAATGTCCTTTTGAATATCGGGATTAAGAAATGAGGTCATATCATCAAGTCTGGGAATAACAGAGTCCTCGACCTCATCGTTCTCTAACACTTCATCAAAAAGAGGATTTATGTTACTTGAAAAGTACTCGTCATCAAATTCAAAAAGAGATTTCGAATAGACTTTGAGACTTTCATTTGGAACGTCCTCATCAGAAAGTGATTCGTCATCACTAGAGGAAAAATCATCGTTTGAATTGAAAAGAGGGTTAGAGAAAATCCCGGAAAAATCCTCTGAAGTGTCAAGAGGATAATCATCACAATCGCATTCACTGTCGGATATATCCTTAGACTCACTTGGGATTGGGAAAAGATTCTCAACACTAGACTTTATGAATTCGTCCGATTCCTTTTCAGGAATAGTGCTAAGATGATCATCCCCCATAATGAGAGAGTCCTCGGAGTCCAAAGTCGGTAAGATGGATGTGGTTGCAATAGACTGAGGGAGTTGAGAAATGGCATTATTCAAAAGAATAGCACTCTCCTCGTCGTCCTCCTCATTAGTCAATGGGAGGATCTTGTTTTCTAAGAACCATCTCCTTAAGACCGTTTATTTCAGTTTGAAAGTTCATGTTGAGTTGATTTTGAGCAATGATCATTTTAGTAATCAATTCAGCTCTAGTTAACTCACTTTGAAGAAGGTGATGAGGGGTTGTGTATTGTGAAGGTTGGTCAAATCCGGATGGTGTCTGATTGTTATAAGGGTCGTGCTCATAGACAAGCATGTCTCCCGTTCGACAATCAAATTCCGGATGAGGAAAACTTCCACAATATTCAGAAGAATATGTTTACATCTCATGGTGTGGGGGTTGGTTAAGGAAATTGGTTGTTTCATTGTAGGGATTTTGGTCACAGACAAACCCGTTTCTCGAATTTACAATGCTACAACCGTGGAAATTTCCACCATTTGGAGGACCTCTACACCATTCACAGCCATAATGGTAAGATGAAGACATATAAGAATTAAACGGGTAAAAGGACTGAGAAGATTATTTTTGGATTTTTATAATTTAGAAACATTTTGAAAAACACAAAGGGAAAAAGGAAAATAAATTTCAAAAGAAAATCTTTTTGGGTTTTTTTAAGAAAATATTTACGAGAGAAAAACGATAACTTCATGGGGAAGGGTCTTCAAAACACGAATGGACAAAACGGGAATCAAAAATTCACTTCAAGCCTTCCCCGGCAGCGGCGCCAAAAATTGATTCAAAAGAATCAATACGTAAATATTTCCTAGGAAACACAAGTGAAGTATGTGTAACCCGGGTCGTTATCCCCAACGAAGGATTGAATGGAATTCGTGATTCGAATTGTGGGACGTGTTTGAATAGTGAAAATAAAGAGATTTTGGGTTTTTTATGCTAAAATAAGTGAACATGAACTAAAAACGACTAAATAGGTAATGAAAACGCTAATCTAAAGAAGGCGTAATTAAAAACGTAAATGAAATCTAAAAACGAGCACGCTCGGGCTAGCCCAGAACCTAAAACGTGAAATCTATGAAATACTAACCCTACACATGAAAAACTATTTTTTCTAAATTCTAATTAATAAAAGAAAATTTAAAAAAAAAAAAGGAATTATATTTTTCTGATTATTATTTAATTTACTACGAATTAAAAACTATTTTAAAGAAATTAAATGTTTAAAAATACTAAATGATTACGGAAAAATCTACAATTCTACAGGAAACTACTTTAAGATAAGCCGGATTAAGGAAAAATAAAATGGTGATGCCAACTTATTTAAATAAGCTGGTATTAAGCTAATAGTAAAAATAAGCAAAACATACAAAATAGGGCTTAAATAAAAAAAGGTGCAAAGCATAACCAAGAAAGTCCCTAGGGCAGTTGGTTATCTCTGTGTGTGGTTGTGTTGGGGCTGAGGTCCAAGGTTCGAATCCCTAGACTCTCTTTTTGCTAAATTTTTTTTTTTTTTTAATTTTTTCTTTTAAAACCTATTAAGCACATAACAATAAGCATTATTCAAAACTACAACTATTTCTGGAGACTTGAAATAAGCACATAACCAAGAAAGTCCCTAGGGCAGTTGGTTATCTCTGTATGTGGTTGTGTTGGGGCTGAGGTCCAAGGTTCGAATCCCTAGACTCTCTTTTTGCTAAACTTATTTTTTTTTTAATTTTTTCTTTTAAAACCTATTAAGCACATAAAAATAAGCATTATTCAAAACTACAACTATTTCTGGAAACTTGAAATAAGCCCAAAAATAAGCTAGGGATTAGAACAGTAGGCAAAAGAAATGAAATTAAGCTAAACTATTTAATAAAGGGAATATTAAGCTAAGTTCTAAACTAAAATAAGCTGGAATAAGCTAAAATAAACTAGGCTTAATCTAAATGTACCAAAGATCTCAGAAATAACCTATGATCATAAGCAGAAAAGCACTAAGTACTCTCAATAAGCACTTATGGCTGCTGATGGCACAGTTGTACAGGGGAAAAATGGGCTTTTTCAAGCCACTAAAAAGCTGTTATAAGCTAATCTAAAAAATTCATAAAAAATGCTAACAACTAGAATAGCAAGCTAAATCTAACTGTGCCAAATTTCAGCTTATAAAATCTTATATCCAACAGATTAAAAATAAAAGAAAAAGGCTGAAAATGGCAAAATTCAAGATAAACAGTCTGCTTATGCAGAATTGAGCAAAAACTATCCTAGGTTTAAAGGCACTTAACCAGGTACTCAGAATAGACTTAATGGACTAAAAGGATCCTAGAAACACCAAAAATAATGGCTTAAACTGCTTATTGCTATAGAGAACTTATTTGAACAAATTCTACTCTAAAATAATGCTAAATCACTCAAATCCTTAAAACACTTCCATTAAGCTAAAGATCTTCTGAAAGCAACTTTTATAAGTAAACTTAATCAAGATCAAACTTAGTAAAAGTGCACATGAACAGTTATGATCCAAATTGACCCGTTTGACTGCTTGACCCAAACAGTCCTTATCAAAGGGCTGTTATGAGAATTTCAAAAAAATAGACCAAATTAGGTTGAGCTATGGAAGACAGAAGTAAAACTAAGTACATTAAGCATAAATAAGTGAAAATAAGCTGAAAAGAAGCACTGAGAATAAGCAATAAGCAAAGTTTGACTTATGTTGACTTTTTAACTATTTGAAATTGAGACTGAATTAAGCAACAATTAGCTTAACAAAAGCTATAACTAAGCTGCTAAGAGCTTAAAGAACAGAAACAAGAGCTTTTTTTAAACCTTAGACAACAATTGATTCGGATAACTGAGTAAATCTTAAACTTGAATTAAGAGTGAAACAACACAATGCTATTGATGCGTGGTTTTGCGACCTTACAACAGGTTTTACCTCTCGAGGGATCTCGAGAAGCTTGCAATCCCCACCAGTCAGTGTACCTGACCGATGTAGTATAGTGAAGTGGCAAGTACCGGGGGATTGATCGTTCTCTAGGGGAATAGTGTCGTTAGGATTGAAAAACTACTCTAATAGGTCTAAGGGTGAGGGAAGATTCTTTTTGTTTTTTTATATTTTATGAAAGCAAGTAAAATCTCGGGTTTGAAGGAGTGGGCGGAATTAGTTGCTTGTCAACTAACCCAAATAACTACAAATGCAAATAAAATAAAATAACTGAAAATGAAAAGGTTGTGGAACTTATATGGGGAGAAATGTGTTTACTTAGACTTCCTTACTCCCTAACTATCTTTTACCGGTTGATTAGTGTGTATTAATTGCGTGGATGACGGGTGTATTCCTTAATACCAATCGTGGGGTGGCGTACGTACTTCCCCAACTCTACAAGCTCCTACTTCACTCCTATGTCGAGCCGGCTAAGAAGCTCCTAACATGGGATCACTAGAATTCAATCATGCATTAAATACAACCAAATAAACCTAGTACGCATTGGTTCATGTTTCTTAAGACGTTCAAGCAAGTTACCGTATAGGAGGTTAGCCAGTTTTCTTAAGCCTAACATCGATAAACAATCATCCAATACAATTAATAACACACCAACAACTAATAATCAATAGTTAGGTTTCATTAGATCTAAGCAAACACAAGATAAATCTAGCCTAGCATGTTAATTAAAAGACAAGAACAAGATATAATCAAACAACACATAGACATATTGATTGATTAAGTGATTACTTATCTTCAATTAAACATGGGAGATCCAAGGGTATAAAACCCTTAAAAATGGCAGAAATTCGTCTTAGGGTTTCTCCTCACAAAGTTGCACACTAATGACTAAAAATTGCAAAACTATATATAGAGTTTAGGGGCTGACGGCGTCACGTTGTAGGAGGTGACGCCGTCACCTCGCCGTGGCTAGGGTTCCCGGATGGTCTTCCTGACGCCGTCCCTTTTTAATCCTCCAAAATCCGCTCTGGCCTATCAAGGGTTGACGCCGTCAGAATAGGGCTTGACGCCGTCTCTCTTAAGCTTAAACCATGATGGCCTTGATCACCTTAAAGGGTGACGTTGTCAGACTTTCTTTTGTAAAACTCTCTGGCGCGTCACGTGTATTTGTCATATCCACCTCTTTTGCCAAGCCGTGACGCCGTCAGGAGCAATCCTTGACGCCGTCATGTGTACTTTACCAGCAGCTTTGGAGACTTTGTCGTTTTCTTCACTTTTATGCTCCAAAAATGTCCAAAATGCTTCCTTTTCCAGATTTCTTCTCCAAAGTACCTAAAATGACAAAAGGAACGATTTAGGGCAATATTTGATCAAATAAATACGATTTAGGGCTTAAATGACCCCCTAAAAGCGGTACACTTTTCGCTTCATCAAATACCCTTACACTTGAGATTTGCTTGTCCTCAAGCAAATGCGCTTTTATTATAATCAAAATACAAGTTAGGGGTCATTTAATGCTAATATAAAAGTAATTACAACAAATAGTCGTTCCACTTTAATCATAATAAGCACGGAGATTACAAACTAGCACCTCACAAGTAGTGTTTAGATACCCACATCTCTCAGGTGTCATAAAAGTATATCTCATAAATGAAAACGGAAAATATCTCTCACTACCTGTCATAGCAAATAGATTACCATAGGCTTGGGAAAGGATCAAAAACCTTCTCCACTAGGCGTAAGCACCTAAGATAAACTATCAAAGAGGGCTTTTACATGGGTTATAACGTGAGGTGTAGGGATATGATAAACACGGATTTGTTGGATAAGGGATATTTTACTGGTGGCGAGTTAAAGATCTTGATTAATTACATGTACAATATGGCGTTGCTAAGCCAAGACTAGACTCGACTTAAGCTAAAAACAAAATAACAAAAACATAAAATAAACATAAAATGAAACGGGATGGTAGTCCGTATGTTTTTTCTACTTTTCTTTTTCTCATTTTTTTGTATTTTTCTTGATTTTTTTGATTTTTTTTTTTTTTTTTTTTTTTTCATACACTCTTGCCCTACCATCCAAAATAATACATCATAGGGGCGTTGCATTCCCCTTACACTTGAACTTTTACATAACTTTACAAATAACTATTCTAATGACTCGAATTAAGATAATCGAAACACTTGGAGTACTTTTAAAATATTTAGCACATATGGGGGTAATAATGTTGTTCTTCCCCATTACTCCATTACACTAGTACTTTACCCATGAGTCCCAATCGTCCCAAAACAATATGTACAAGGATATGACTCGACTTAGCAACCATGTAATCAATTAGATAATTAACTTGGGGTTTAAACAAATGTTGTCACAATAATGCACTAAAGATGAGTGCATACAAGGTAGGCTAAGGCGATTTGGGTGTACATTTAAGTGGGGTGTAACAAATTCTTACTTTAAGTAAAATGCTTAAAGTTAGAAACGAAAAGATAGGCTCTGAGGGGTGTACTAGGGGTATCGTGTACTAAAAATGAGTACAACGCAAAGGGTGTGGGAGAATTACTTGACCAATGTAGCCAATGTAATTATAACAAAAACACAGGTGTAAAACAATGGGTTAATCCTAATGCCTCTTATCATGTAGTAAATCTAACTACACGAATGTAGTCTCACTTGTGGCCTCGGAATGGTCCTAACGCAAGTTCTAGAATCTAAGTGCTACCGGTACACACATCATAGCATAAATTCTTTTCCTACCAATTCTAGGGGCGAACCTCACATATTTGGGGGTGGAAAATTTTTTAGTGGTACGGTTTTGTGCTAGCCATATAACTCCTATCCGTGAGACGCTCATTAAGACCAAAGTTTCACTCCTAAATGTTGTAAAAAAATTTAAATTTGGCACTAAAATTGCCTTAACAGGTATTTATCTCAGTTTTATTACACATCTACCATCAAACAAACAAAAATCAAGTGCAATTGTATTCTCTAAGGTATCATCATTTACCCTCCCCTTACACTTAAGCTGAACATTGTCCCCAATGTTCAAATAACAAGATGTAAAAGTAAATGAGGTAAAAGAATGAAATCAAATACTCCCCTGATACGCTCGGTGGATAATCCGGTAACATGGTTAAATCCTCCTCCAAGAAAATGAACGTTGAAAGCTTCCCTTCCGAAATATAAATCATCTTCTTGTCCAATATAACCTGTTAAACCTGAGAAAACAAACACAAAAAACCCAAAGCATCAACCTGAACAAAGAAAACTCACAACTAGATGTAATTCCAGACTTAGAAATAAAAACAAAACGATTAAAGATATAATGCTTGTAGAATGAATACTTGCAGATTTCCTGGAGTTTATAAAACTAAAGATTTAACAAAAATTTTATGACTCCGGTAGAAAAACAAAACTTGCAAAATTTCCAGAATTTTACACTTGACGCCGTCAGGTGTTAACCTTGATGCCGTCAGAAGTGACCTGCAGAAATTTTATGGTTAGTTTCCGAAAAATTTCTGGAAAAACTTATGCCTCACTTCCTGGAAATCCTGCAAAATATTCATTATGACTCGATACAAGCATTTGACTCTAACAATTACTAGTATGCATGCTCATTTAATATTGTTGTGTTTCATGTTCAATCTTGTTCTTGTAAACAAATTTGGATTCCCTTACACTTATCTTTTGCAAAATACCTTTATATATAGTTAAGACGAAGTTAAAAACAAAATAAAACATTTTCACAATTTTCTTTGAAACATGAGCACAAACAATAACAATTAAACATGCATACGGAAACAAATAAAATCAAACAAACAAACAAACAAACAAATAAAGCTTGGGTTGCCTCCCAAGAAGCGCTTGTTTTTGTTCGAGTCACGAGCCTGACTCTACCCTTATTTAACGGAAATAGGGGAGGTTTTCCCTACACTTAGGATTAAGTGCGGGTGGAAGTAGCGATACACACCCTTAGGGTGGAAATATGCCATGTGAGGTAAAGGGGGTGAGTGAATGGCTTCCTTCATCCTAAAACTACCCGGATAATATTGGTTGATGGGTGGGTCGGTTCCTCTTTTGTCTCCTAGAAATATATCTAAGGATGGAAAGGTGTGTAAAGATTGAGGTTCCGGCTCATCAACACTAAGAAATTCCCTAGAACTAAGGGTAAGGTTATCATTACAAGTATTCAAACCTATATCCTCTAGTGGTGCTTGTTCCAAGGGTTCTACCTCCATCGGAATTCCTAAAGTTTCTTCTACATCTTCCGGGTAAGTCACGGGCTCTGTGTGTGCCTCAAATGATGGTTGAGTATTTTGTGGGCTTATGTTATTGACCTCATCATTCCACGTGTCAAGATCGCCTATATCCTCATCATGTGTTTTGGTAGAATCTATCCTAAGCATTCTCCTAAGTATCTCACGTGCTTCTCTAGGCATCTCAACTTCAATGTCCGAATCATAAGGATCTTCCTCAATAATCTTATGTTCAATTTGCCCAAAGGATTCATCATGTGTTCCTTGAGATTCAAAGTCATTGGTCATAAAACCTAGGTCTTTTTTATCAATGTGATCATGCTCGGCTAAATCCTCCTTAATTGTTTTCTTAGGTAGTGATAACAGCAAACCTAGTGCTTCATCCAACTTATGGTTTTTTGCAACGGCTCTCTCCATAATTCCTTGGCAAACTAGGTCGCATTTCCTATTGGCCTCACTAAAACGAGATCTTAAACATGGAGGTTGTTCATAAGAATCTATCCTAGGTGAAGGCTCATATGATTCATAGGTGTCTCTAAATGAGGTATTTTGAACTTCTTGGTGCTCTAGCCACTCAACCATATCTTGCAATCTTAGAAGTCAAAGTGAAAAGTCCATTTGAAGCAAATTACAAACAAAATCACAAAGAAAAGATAGACTACGAGAAAGCTACAAAATAAAAAGAAAAAACCTCACTTGATAGGAATCTTGTGAGTAGACCTAATAAAAATAAAATTTCAACCTAAGCAATAACTACTCCCCGGCAGCGGCGCCAAAAACTTGATGCGTGGTTTGGCGACCTTACAACAGGTTTTACCTCTCGAGGGATCTCGAGAAGCTTGCAATCCCCACCAGGCAGTGTACCTGACCGATGTAGTATAATGAAGTGGCAAGTACCGGGGGATTGATCGTTCTCTAGGGGAATAGTGTCGTTAGGATTGAAAAACTACTCTAATAGGTCTAAGGGTGAGGGAAGATTCTTTTTGTATTTTTATATTTTATGAAAGCAAGTAAAATCTCGGGTTTGAAGGAGTGGGCGGAATTAGTTGCTAGTCAACTAACCCAAATAACTACAAATGCAAATAAAATAAAATAACTGAAAATGAAAAGGTTGTGGAACTTATATGGGGAGAAATGTGTTTACTTAGACTTCCTTACTCCCTAACTATCTTTTACCGGTTGATTAGTGTGTATTAATTGCGTGGATGACGGGTGTATTCCTTAATACCAATCGTGGGGTGGCGTACGTACTTCCCCAACTCTACAAGCTCCTACTTCACTCCTATGTCGAGCCGGCTAAGAAGCTCCTAACATGGGATCACTAGAATTCGCTCATGCATTAAATACAACCAAATAAACCTAGTACGCATTGGTTCATGTTTCTTAAGACGTTCAAGCAAGTTACCGTATAGGAGGTTAGCCAGTTTTCTTAAGCCTAACATCGATAAACAATCATCCAATACAATTAATAACACACCAACAACTAATAATCAATAGTTAGGTTTCATTAGATCTAAGCAAACACAAGATAAATCTAGCCTAGCATGTTAATTAAAAGACAAGAACAAGATATAATCAAACAACACATAGACATATTGATTGATTAAGTGATTACTTATCTTCAATTAAACATGGGAGATCCAAGGGTATAAAACCCTTAAAAATGGCAGAAATTCGTCTTAGGGTTTCTCCTCACAAAGTTGCACACTAATGACTAAAAATTGCAAAACTATATATAGAGTTTAGGGGCTGACGGCGTCACGTTGTAGGAGGTGACGCCGTCACCTCGCCGTGGCTAGGGTTCCCGGATGGTCTTCCTGACGCCGTCCCTTTTTAATCCTCCAAAATCCGCTCTGGCCTATCAAGGGTTGACGCCGTCAGAATAGGGCTTGACGCCGTCTCTCTTAAGCTTAAACCGTGATGGCCTTGATCACCTTAAAGGGTGACGCTGTCAAACTTTCTTTTGTAAAACTCTCTGGCGCGTCACGTGTATTTGTCATATCCACCTCTTTTGCCAAGCCGTGACGCCGTCAAGAGCAATCCTTGACGCCGTCATGTGTACTTTTCCAGCAGCTTTGGAGACTTTGTCGTTTTCTTCACTTTTATGCTCCAAAAACGTCCAAAATGCTTCCTTTTCCAAATTTCTTCTCCAAAGTACCTAAAATGACAAAAGGAACGATTTAGGGCAATATTTGATCAAATAAATACGATTTAGGGCTTAAATGACCCCCTAAAAGTGGTACACTTTTTGCTTCATCAGCTATTGAAATAAAACTAGAATTGAGACTAAGGTTACATTAGACTGAAATTAAGCTAAACAACAAGACTTATATAAATTTGACTTTAAAAACTAAATTACAGTACTCCTACTCTAAATTAACTACTAACTGGTCTTTTGTGTGAGTAAGAGGCCTTTTATATCACTCAAAAAGACTTCTCTGAGCTTCTCTCTCCATTCCCACCCCTTGGATAACTTCAATTCAATCTCATTCGTCCATTGGGTTTTTGGCGGGAAAATAGGTTAGTGGATTTCCAGCATGGAAGAGAGTTAACTTTGCGCAAGGGGGGGAAAGGTGGCTATGGCAGTGAAAAGAAGGAGACAAGGATGTCTTGGGAGCATGGGGGGGAAATGGTTGTCTAGGTTTCAGCTTTTCTGGGGAAAGGGGAAAGCGGGAAAAAAAAAGGGGAAGGGGTTGACTTTTTTTGACCCTTTAGCTAAAAGGGTTGGGTTTTAGATCCGGGTTTATTTTGGTTGGGCTGGGTTTAGGATTAGGTTGGATTTGGTTTAAGGATTTGGTTTTATTTTTAGGTTTTAGGTTTAGGGTAAATTAGGTTTAGGGTAAATTGAGAAAATAGGATTTTTGGTGTCGGGTTCGTTTTTCCATGCTCATTCCGATGCCCTATCCCGGGATTGACGTTGACTTTTCTTTTCTTCATTAAATGCTCAAATGGTGTCGAGTCGATCCGGCAATGTCCATTTTTGGTCTTTTTCCCATCCAAGCTCGGTTTTGTCCGTTATTGCCCTGTTTTCAATCCTTTTGTACCTGAAACACATAAAAACACAAACCAAGAATATTTGCAACAATATTTGGTCTATTTGGGTATTTTTTGGTCATTTTTTGTGTCTTATATGGGTATAAAATGATGAGTAAATAGGCACTCATCAACGGGTTTAAGTTTTCACACGACTAAGTTATAGTTGTAAAATATATACAACGATTTACTATTCATTTGAGAAGAGAAAACACTTTAATTATCTATATAAAGTTTTATGTCGAGTTTTTCTATATACGGCGTTGACTAAATATACAAATATTTGTAACGTGTATTTTTGTAGTGTAGTTATTTAAAATAGATCGTGGAGTTAAAATATAAGATTGTCACGTTTTATTAGTTAGACGATCTGTGATGACGGCTTTATATATGAAACGAGTATATATAACACGATTTCGTGTCGGGAGTGGGCTGTGGCCCAAATATTATCACACGAGTGGGTTAACAAAATTAACAGATTTTATGTTTTAATTTGAAACTTGGGCTGTTATGAGAAGGAGCGATCACTCACAAGTGGTGGGTTACTTGGTGGGCTGCGGCCCAACCAAGAACCCAGCGAGAGAAACTACTTCCTGTACATCAGAATGACACAACTAGTTCCTGTACATCAGAAGGGATTTAGAACAAATTTTTTCGCAGGTCAAGAGTGGTTCTAAGACTCGAAATAAACACGACTTGTAGTGTTTTAAATGGTACGAATGACATGGTCTTTTGAGGGGGGAACTAGACTCTATTTATCGAGTAATAAAGTACTCATTTAGGAGTCCTTTGGGACCTTTTTAACCGAGAAATTAGACACCCAAATGGGGTGGTTTTTACCCAAAACACTACACAAAATTGACCTCTAGCCGCGACTACTACACTCTTTCGAGATGAAAGTGAACCAAGAATATCACATTTATATGCTTCTTTGGTGAGTTCAAGCACTCTCTCGGCTCACCTATTGACCAAAACATACACACTTAACTCATTACTTGTGAATCAAAAGAAACTTGACTCGTCCAAATTAGCTACTAGGACTTAAACTAAAACCACGCATTTTACAAACAAGTTCGAATGCTAGAGTATCTACGACTCCTAACCTCATTCGAACATAACAAGATGCTACCAAGGTTTGAGTACAACTCACACCTTGACTAGAATTCGACAAGAAAACAATTTTAGCCTCATAACGCATAATCACAACTTTGGCAAGACAACATTCGCGACACCAAATTTACTCAAGTTACATCCTAAATTTATTTTGCAATGATTTGAGCCGTGACTTTAGCAACGAATTGAATATGAATCAAGAACAAGCCAAAGAACTAAATGCTTCCAAACCGAGCCATGATTGAACCTTATTATTAGTTTTTCAATTAGATTGAGCCACACCAACACAAAACACAACCAAGATCATGATTTCCACAAGGTTATATGTGTCGACAGAAACATTTATAAGACAACAAAATCAACAACAATCACAAATTTAATATTTCATTCGAAAGATACAAGCAACAACAAACTAAAAAAAAAAAAAAAAAAAAAAAAAAAAAAAAAAAAAAAAAAAAAAAAAACATGACTACAATTGAAATAGGAAAAATCATGATTTTGAGGATTCTTAAAATCAATTTGTTTCGACTGTGAATTATGAGGAGAGAACCCAAATAAAATTAAACCCAATTCAAGCAGCCCACTTTCCTTCTTCACCACTATTTTACCCTTGTTTTTGTGTATGTTTGTTAATTCGGTGGTGAAGAGAGTGGCTGGGAATGGAAGGATTCTTAAAGAAATCAAACAAGGCTCTCTTACCCTCCCTTTCTCTAACTACAGATGCTCCGTGGCCATTTTTAGAAAAGTATGTCGACATTTTTTGGCTCGTTGACTTATGGGAAACGAAAAGAACGATAGAAACAATAGGAAGATGTTAAAAATTGGTTGTCCCATTTTGTAGCCTCGGTCTATAGGGTGGATTTGAATCTGTGGTGGATCTTGAGGATGATGGTGATGGTTGCTCGATTCAGGATGAAGGAGAAATGGGGGAGATGAGATATTCTCTCTCTCTCTCTCTCTCTCTCTCTCTCTTCTTTCGTTTTTTTTTTTTTTTTTTTTTTTTTTTTTTTTTTAAATGATAGTGGACGATTTTTGTGGGTTTATTAGAATAAGATTTGTACTTAGTGTGTACTAGGTGTACCTCGTGTCCCGTTGAATCCCGGTGTCTCCCGAGATTTTCGGGTTCGTTATGAGTACCAAAAATATAGTTTAGGAGACGTTTTAATTAAACTGACACAGAGTATATTTTTCTGCGACTCTGACATGAATTTATAAAGTAACCTTTTACTGGTGTGGTGTCGGTACGCGTGTGGTGTTGTTTTCCAGGAAAATGAGATAACCTCTCGTTTTTGTTACGTTTGTGTCTATAACTGTCTGAAAGTGAAAATTTTACCTTTTGATAAAATTAAATAGTTTTTAGTGTGTTACTGTTTGTACAGCGTGCGGATTTGTTTCCCGAAATCGTTATGTAAACATATAAATATTTAAATCTAACAGTTAGGAAAATAATAAATTGACATTTATTATTAAAATATTAGTGGAAAATTACCGTTTGTCACATCCTCCCTGCCGTAGAAGGAAAACCGTCCTCGTTTTTCACTTAGAGTTACCCGATGTGTTTTAGAAAAGGTGTGGGTATTTACGTCTGATCTCGTCTTCACGCTCCCATGTGTATTCGGGACCTCTGCGGGAGTTCCAACGAACTTTAACGATAGGAATACGGCTTTGCTTTAGCCGTTTGATTTCTCGATCCATTATTTCAATAGGTTCTTCAACGAAGTTCAAACTTTCGTCGACCTGAATTTCTTCTAGAGGAATGGCAAGCGTCTAGTCGGAGAGACATTTCTTTAGATTGCTCACGTGGAATACGTTGTGCACGGAACTGAGTTCTTGTGGTAACTCGAGTCGATACGCTATCGGTCCTATTCTCGTGATAATTTTGAAAGGCCCTATATATCGGGGATTTAGCTTACCGTGCTTTCCAAAACGGATCACTCCTTTCCATGGCGACACTTTTAACATAACACGATCTCCAACTAGAAACTCAAGTGCTTTTTGTCTTTTGTCAGCATAGCTTTTCTGACGATCTCGAGCCGCCTGCATCCGGCTCTTGATCTGTACAATCTTCTCCGTAGTCTCCTGTACTAACTCGGGATCGGTGAGTTGACTTTCTCAAACTTCAGTCCAACGTATTGGGGATCTGCACTTTCTGCCATATAGTGCCTCATAGGGTGCAGCTTTGATGCTGGTGTGATAACTATTGTTGTAAGAAAATTCGGCCAACGACAGATGTCTATCCCAGCCGTTCACCCGTTCCCGAAGTCTATCACACATGCTCTCAGCATATCTTCTAATGTTTGGATGGTTCTCTCACTTTGACCATCTGTCTGTGGATGATATTTTGTGCTCATATCAAGGTCGGTTCCTAGGGCATCTTGTAGGGATCTCCAAAAATTTGACGTAAAACGACTGTCCCTGTCGAAAAAAATGGAAAGTGGGACTCCATGTCGGGCAACTATTTCCTTCACATATAGTCGCGCAAGCTTGTCCATGCTGTCGTTTTCTTTGATGGGTAGGAAGTGGGCGGATTTGGTAAGACGGTCAATGATAACCCAAATGGTGTCATAACCGCTTGACGTCCTCGGTAGTTTAGTGATGAAGTCCATCGTTATACGTTCCCACTTCCACTCAGGGATTTCAAGTTGTACGAGTAAACCTAACAGTCACTGATGTTCAGCCTTGACCTTTGAACGTGTTAGACATTTACTAACATAAGTTGCAATGTCAGCTTTCATGTTAGGCCACCGATATAACCTTTTCAGGTCGAGGTACATCTTGTCGGCTCCTAGATGGATGGAATATTTGGTTTTATGGGATTCGTGCATGATGAGGTCTCGTATACCTTCGTAGAGTGGAATCCAGCTTCGGTTCTTGTAACATAATGTTCCATCTGCCTTCTTTACGAACCCATTTTCGTTTTCAGGCATCCCATAAATTTTCTCATTAGATCGATTTTCTTCCTTAAGAGCTTCAGTATGAGCTTCACAAATTCTTGATGGGAGTGGTGAGACAATCGTCATACCCAATGATCGTACTCTTAGGGGTTTTGGTCTCTCTTTCCGGCTAAGGGCATCCGCTACCACGTCTGCTTTGCCTGGGTGTTATCGAATTTCACAGTCATAGTCACTGAGCAATTCTAACCATCGGCGTTGTCTCATATTGAGTTCCTTTTGATCCAGGATATGTTGCAAACTCTTGTGGTCGGTGTAAACTACACACTTGGTGCCGTAAAGATAGTGTCTCCAGATTCTGAGTGCGAACACTACTGACCCTAGCTCTAGGTCATGTGTGGTGTAGTTCTTTTCGTGGGTTTTCAATTGCCGTGAGGTGTAAGCTATCACCTTTTCTCACTGCATCAAAACAGATCCTAACCCTTTGTGTGAGGCGTCACAGTAGACAACAAAGTCCTCACTGCCTTCTGGTAGGGCTAAGATAGGTGCGCTACACAACTTAACCTTGAGAAGCTGGAAAGCATCTTCCGCTTTCTCTCCCCTGTCAAATTTCTCATTTTTCTGGGTTAACTTGGTCAAAGGCTTCGCTATTTTCGAGAATCCCTCAATGAATCTTCAGTAGTACCCTGCGAGCCCTAAGAATTGGCGTATTTCGATGGGAGTTGTAGGTGTCACCCAATCCTTTATCGACTCAATCTTCGCAGGATCTACATGAATGCCTTGTTTATCAATCACGTGACCTAAGAATTGGACCGTTGGTATCCAAAACTCGTACTTGGAAAACTTGGCATATAACTACTCTTTCTTTAACAAATCCAGAATTAGCCTAAGATGCTCTTCGTGCTCCTTTTCACTCTTAGAGTATATCAATATGTCATCGATGAAGACGATCACGAACTTGTCTAAGCATGGCTTACACACCCGATTCATGAGGTCCATGAATACTGCTGGTAAGTTGGTCAAGCCAAACGGCATTACCTGAAACTCATAATGGCCGTAATGAGTTCTAAATGCCGTCTTGGGGATACCTTCTTCTCGAACTCTAAGCTGATGGTAACCGGACCTTAAGTCGATTTTTGAATAGATGCACGATCCTTGGAGTTGATCAAACAGGTCGTCAATTCTAGGTAATGGGTATCGGTTTTTGATAGTTAATTTGTTGAGTTCCCGATAGTCAATGCACATTCGGAAAGATCCATCTTTCTTTTTAACAAATAGGACTGGAGCTCCCCAGGGCGAGGAACTTGGTCAGATGAATCCCTTCTCAGAAAGTTCTGACAACTGCTCCGATAACTCCTGCAGTTCCGTTGGGGCTAATCGGTAGGGTGCTCGTGCCACGGGTGCGGCACCGGGCACTAGGTCGATCCGAAACTCGACCTGTCATTTTGGCGGGAGTTCGGGTAAGTCTTCAGGGAAGACTTATGGAAATACTCTAACGATTGGCACATCTTCCAACCGTTCTCCTTCCGGCACCGCTTCTTCCTTTCCGGAAACCTGAGCTAAGAAGAGAAGACATCCTTTCTCAAGATGTCTCTGAACCTTCGTATAAGAGATGACGTTTAATCTCTAGGTATTTCTTCGGTGTCTTCTATCGCCTTCGATGATTAGAACCTCATTCCCGTAAGGTAGTCGAACGATCTTTTCGTCGCAAAGAATAGTAGCACGGTATTTTGACAACCAATCCATGCCAATGATAACATAAAAACTACCCAGTTCTACTGGCATTAGGTCGATGCTGAATGGGTGGTTCAATAGGTTTAAGGTGCAATCTCTTACGATGGTATTTACTCTTTCTACTTTCCCGTTAGCCAACTCTACATTATATACGTTGCCTAAGGTGGTCGGGGTTATTCCAAGTAATGGGCTAAAGGTAGTAGAGACAAAACTTCTATCTGCCCCCGTATCAAATAGTATAGATGCATAGCGGTTATTTAAATGGAACGTACCCATCACGACATTCGGGTCTTCCTGGGCTTCCACCTTGCCCACCGTATAGACTCTGCCACGAGCTCCTCCATCATTTCCCTGATTTCCTTGGGGCACAACAGCTACCTGGTTCACACCAGCTCCTGGGTTTCTCTGGTTACCCTGATTTCCTTGTTGGCCTCTGTTGCCACAATTGCCCTAATTCTTGGGCTTTCGGCATTCATTTCGATAATGCCCTTTTTCCCCACAGCCAAAACACGTAATCTCGGCCTTTGGGTTGTTGGCTGGTGCAACTTGAGCTGTTGCTAGAGGTCTTGCTCTGCAATCGCGGGTCATATGTCCTATCTTCTGACATTTATTGCATTTAACCGTGCACGGACCCTTATGATGTAACTTACATCGATTGCACAGTGGCAAGTTGCCTGCATAGACCTTCCTCTCTGTCGGTCCTGCAGCATACACTTTTGCAACCTCGTGCCTTTTGTTCGGCTGGTTGTTGTTTCGAGAATGGTCATCCCATTTTCTTTTGTTGTTCACCCCTACTTCGATCGAATCTTCGATCACCTGATCCATTAGTTTGTTAGCTATCTCCATGGTTTCGTGGAGATCAGCAGCCTTGTAGGTGGTGACGTTTCCCTTAGTAGACTGAGGTAATCCGCCAATGTATCTCTCCAACAGACGGGTCTCAGTTTGAACCATGTCTAAACACAGTAGAGCGAGTTCCTAAAATCGTTGGTTATACGCTGCCATATTGGTACCCTGTACCTTAAGATTCCAAAATTCCACCTCTAGCTTCTACATCTCATTTCAAGGACAGTATTTCTTAAGAACCATCTATTTAAAGCTTTCCCACGACATTGCATATGCAGCGTCGTAACCAGCTGATTTAGAGTAATTGTTCCACCAGGTTAAAGCCGCATCCTGGAATGTAAAAGATGCATACTTAACCTTGTCCTCTTCCAAACAACCACTGATTTGAAATACCGTTTCTAACTTCTCAATCCATCGAACAAGAACAACTGCTCCTTCAGTACCACCAAAACCTCCAGTCATTATCTTCCTGAAGTCTTGGTAAGTACAGCCTCGAGCATTGTTGTGTGTGGGTCTAGAATTCCCACCATCAGTTGTCGAGTTGTTAGCTGCAGCCAGTGCTGCCGCCACCCTTTCCTCTACCAGCTGGTCGAGCATGGCTCGATTCACGGGTGGAGCTACTGCAGTTGCCCTAGCTGGGCTTGGATTTGTTGTTTGTGCACGAGTGGCTCTGGTTACTTTCTTTGGAGGCATTTTATTGTATCAGAAAGATAAAGATAATTGAGATTTCGAGAGTTGATTATCACACAAGTGTATAATAATAGGTAGAGCGTATGAGTAAGATCAATCATAAGGAAGTTGACACAATGGAATAATAAATCAAGCTTGTCATAGATTTAAATTAATTAAGGTTCACAAAAAGGTTACAAGCTTGAATAAATAGAGGAATAACACAAGTTTTTGGATACAAATAAGGAAAAACTACAAATGCCACTAACTGACAGCTACTCAGTTTAGTGGGGTGTACATCAACTACTAATAGAGAACTAAGACTCATCGCGTCCGATGCGTAGCTGCTCCAGTTCCTGTGCCTAGTCTCCAGATGACCTGTCCTAGTCTCCAGCTGCGTGATGCGTCTTCGTGACACTAGTACCTCTCTACGGTCCTCATGCTCGGCCCTCGTGGCCCTAGCCATCACTGACTCAAGCTCATGCATCCGATGCCAGTTGGTCCATTCAACATCCCATGCCCTGGCCTGGTCTCTCTCTATATCACCCAATCTCTTACGAGCTCCTACAAGTTCCCTACTAACTTGCTCATCATGACGTCCAAGCCTCTCTAACTGGTCAGAGTGAACATCCAATAAGTTCCCCTGTGCCCCAAGCTGGATCAAAAACTTAGTAGTATCATCTTCTTTCTCCTCCACTACTGGTGAGACAGCAAGTGGAGGGGATTCTGGCACTAACAGAGATGGTGGCACAAATGAGGGTAAAGATGGCTCGTATGTGGGACTGCCAACCTGAAGTGGAGTACTATAAACACACTCAATATCCTTCAATATCACCCCATTAATCTCATCAGTATCTGGGGCCACATCCCTAGCTCGTAATCCAACAACCCTCAGTCCTAATCCCAATGGCAAATCCATATCTCCCCCTGTTATCTGAGCAGCTCTAGAACTCTGCCCAATTTCAAATATACCCGGAACCTCCTCCATAACCGCTTTTCCATGTCGCGGTTCTGTTGGTATAACCTGCTCGAGTGTAGGGTCTGGTATCGGCTCCTCCTCGGGATCCTCCTCGTCTGTGTAAGAGTCATCGGCTATCCTGAGCCTCTGGTGTGGTGGAGACTGATCTGGAGATGATGTGGGGGAAAGAGATACTGAGGTAGTAGAGGTACCCATATAGTCAGCTCGGGTTCTCCTCTATGGTAAGGATGGTAAATCTGAGTATCACATTTGATATCCGAGGACTCTCATGCGGGCAGCATGGCGAATATGATGGGTGGTAGTATCAGTAGCAGTGGTGATGGGGTGCGTGTCGTTGCGGTTTAGCAGTATTAATGCCTACTCAAGTTTTAAATTTATATTTTTCCGACTTATCAATAACACACACACTTAACGAGCAGTGTACCCGATCAGTATGAATATAATGGTAAGTAGAGTGTCGATCACTAAGAGTGGAACGTATTATCTAGTTATTCTAATCAGTATTTTAATATCCTAAGTTAGCTATACAACCTAATCTAACGCAAGGGGGTTCAGCCTGAGAGACTGGCACGGTTTGGTTATGATTAAATATAAACTAAACTAATGAGCACGAATCAGCGATTAGCACACACGTACACAGATAGATACTCGAGACAATAAGAAGACCTGTCCTGATAATTAAGTAGCTTGTCACTTGTTTTATTGCTAGTTTTATATGAAGTGTATATAATTAAACCTTTCTCGTTGGCTCTAATCTTATCGGCGATAAACCCTTAATGATTACTTATGTCTATCCTATTTATTTAAGAGACGCTAAAACAAATAGGCGAGGAAGGGGCATGGCGACCTAAGCAATGCTCAGCTAGACACAGAGGTTATCAATGCACTAATAAAAGTCACCAAAGACATCAACATATAAACTTCAATTAATGGGAAAGCAATATTAAGGGGAGTGCATGATTTTCCGTAGTCACATGACACAAGCCCATCAATCCTGATGAATTAAAGTGTACTAATACAATAAAACAAAACTACTTAATGAATTGAATACATGCAGGACCTTCTTACAGCTCTTGTATCTTCGTTTAGGTGTGTCTTGTGCTGCTGGTCGTCTGAATTCGGCTCTAGGGTTCTTCTGTCTTCGGTTTCTGAGTTAAGCTAAGTGTTCGAGAGAGAGCTAAAATTCTTCTGTCCTTGGGGTATTTATAGTTTCTGTCAGAGGGATCGATGCGGCGCATAGAATTGTTAGATGCGGCGCATTGACTTAACTTCGCGTGGGGTCCAAGATTAATATATTCAGGAATATTCGTACACCGTCTTCAGATGCGGCGTATCTTGATCTTTGTATGCGGCGCATGTACTTGGATTGTAACTTGTGAAAACTTGATAGTGATACGCCGTATGTTAGAAGTATGTTGCGGCGTATCTGGAGTAGAACGATCTTGATCTTCTGGATTTCAGTAGGCTTTTGACATCTTGCTTGTTTTGCTCCATAATTAGTCCAAAATCGCCAAGTTTCACATAATGCTTGTTTTTACCTGAGAATTACTAAAGTAAACGTTAATGTATCGATTCTCATAGATAATATAATAAAACAAGTCAAATAAACAGGATAAATGATGATAATAAAATGTACTTATTTGAGTTCATCAAATATCCCCCCACTTGAACTTTACTTGTCCCCAAGTAAACCTTAGAATTAATCGTATGAAAATGTATCCTAAAAGATATTAGGATTTATTTTTATATTTAAGCATGTATTCGTTTTTTCATAATCAGATAGCCAAACACTTAACGAAGTAGAAACCAAAATAATTTTTAATGTAAAACAATTCTAAATCGTTTAGTTGCTTAGTTGTGACGAATATTCTATCATAGGCTTGGCAAGTATACGCATCTCCCCCACTAAAGCCAAGGAATAACAAGTCTAAAGCGGTAAAAAGGGTTTGTTGGTTAAGGGTTGATCATCCTTTTTAATCTCTATCGATCTCAAATTCCAGAAAAGGCGACAAAATTACAAATACATGATCGAATCCACGACCACGATACTTGCAATTGCTCAAATCCTTAACTCGAATAGGCTAAAGATAGGACCAAGTAATCTTCACCAATAATATTATATCAAAAAGGGCGACAAAATCATAAATACATAGCCGAATCCACGACTACGATACTTAAGATTGCTCAAATCCCTAATCTCAATAAATCAAAGGTTTGGATGAAGAATGATATAGGGTATGGATAATATTTGGGATACAAATTGGTGTAAAATAAAAAATAAACAAAACAGATAAATTAAAATCCTAAGTGTGGTTAATCACTTTCCCAACCATCCCATGAATAAGACTCATATCATTGAATAACTCACGCTTTAACACTTGAAACACACGCTTTAGGTAGACACAAATTATACTCAACAAGATCTTAATCAAAGAATAACCTTAGTTGGTGTTTCCATAACGGCCAACTCCCATTCAATCCATAAATATAATATACAACAAATAGTGGTGATATCGCCCACTTAATACAAAACTTTACATAAGTTGGTTAAAACAAACTTCCAACTTTTCCTTTTTCTTTTTCTTTTCAATTTTTTCGATCTTTTTTTTTTTTTTTTTTTTTTTTTTTTTGAATCACATATATGTGTAAAATTTCACAACTTTTCTATCACGATTTTTCCGGATAATTTTTCCATATTCTTCATACTTTCAGAAATAACTTTAATAGCGAAAGTAGCAAACACACGAAAAATAACCTAAAAGATATACAATATTTACTTTCATACTAATTGCATTGTGCAATTTCCTGACCTAACCAAAGATAATGAATTACGCACGCGAACACAGGTAATGTAAGGAAACACACTTTGCCTAAAGCAATTAACCACGGATTTTAATCTACAGGGTAGGCTAAGGTGTAAGGGTGTATCGAAACATTATAACAAAGGTGTGAGAAACGAAAGGAATGGCTCTGAGGGTTTTTCTA
Source organism: Artemisia tridentata subsp. tridentata (assembly GCA_021014915.2). Taxonomy (NCBI): domain Eukaryota; kingdom Viridiplantae; phylum Streptophyta; class Magnoliopsida; order Asterales; family Asteraceae; genus Artemisia; species Artemisia tridentata. The sequence goes on from CP139501.1 coordinate 207,249,807, forward strand.
GGGGTATCTTACTCTAAAAGTGAGAGTAACAAAGGGTTTATACGGGGGTTAACTAACCAGTGTAGTTAGTTAATATCACATAACATATAAAGGCTATTTGGGTGTAATCCTAGAAATTTACCAAGTTAGACAAGTCATTCCAATTATATAGATAATACTTATTATGGTGGTCTCGAATAGTATACAAGCCAAGTTCTAAAGTTTACAAGTCACCAGCACACTAAAGTTTTAATATTTTTGAAAGAATAGAGTTATGTGTGCGGTTATGTAATTTAGACTTTAAACAAAAACATGCTAAAAAATTTTAAATTTTGATATATTAAGCGCATTTTAAGCATATTTTGAAAAAGTTTAGGACAAGTAAGTGTTCTAATTCTCCAATCCCCCCCCCCACTTAAGTTAAACAACGTCCTCGTTGTTTGTGTCAAAGGTTAAAAACTGGAAAATAAAAGAATTAGAACAGAAAAACTCCCCTGAGATTTGCTCGGTATGATCCTCCATTAGCAAAAATCAACTTTCTTGTGGATGAGAACGTTTAAGCTTCATAGATGATGTATCCACAAAAATCGCAGGAATCTATAATACCATTAAGACTTTAACACACCTGAGTTAAGAAGGTTCAAACTTGCATAATACATTAGTAGTTAGTAAAATTAAAACATAAAAAAAAAAAAAAAAAAATTGTAAATCATCAGGTCAGTCGATACGCCGTATCTTATGGAAAAAGATATGCCGTATCGAGCCTGGAATAAAAACGAATCAGAATAAAAGATACGTCGTATCCTTAACCAGGGATGCGCCGCATTAAAATACTGACAGAAAGTTTTAAAGTCAAAAATAAAAATGCAGAAAATGAAATAAGATATGACCAGTGCAAGTGATGCGTCGCATCTATTATGGAGATGCGCCGCATCTTCTGCAGGTCTGACAGACTCGACACAGAACAGAAAAGTAAAAAAAAATTCTTCCGGGTTGTCTCCCGGTCAGCACTAGTCTTTATTCCAGAGTCTTCAAGTTAGACTCACGTTCAGCTCCTTAATACCGATCACTGAAAGAGTCGGAAGCATCGCGCTCCCTCATCGCTAGTCCAGTAATATTGAATGCTCCTTGCTCGTCCTTAATTTCCACGCCATTCTTCTGTAATATCTGTATAAACAAAGTTCTGTCCCTTTCGGGCAGAGATGACAAAATGATAGACGGGAAATTCTTATTATTATATAGGCATAAATATGCAAGGTGGGGTGGTAGTTCAATAAACATATCATTATTCAAATTTGTATTCTCAACTATTCTCCTACGTTTGTTAACTACTTCGCAATCATACCACTCATCATCAGAATCATTAACAATATCGCCCCTAAGCTCAGTAGGTACATTAAGGTCAATAAATTCCTCGAAGTTCTCATGATTAGGATTAGTTGAGTTGTTTTGAATCAATGTTTCTCCCATAAGCCTAGCTTCTAGATCGAGGTCCATACGTTCTCTTAATCATAGCACATAGACGCCTCTAATTATGCTCTTAGCAGGATTTTGGCACTTATAGACTAGTTTATTATTCCCTACCTTTAATGAGATTTTTCTTTTAAACACATTAATCTTAGCATGGGCGGTAGACAAGAAAGGTCTTCCAAGGATTAAAGGAATCTTAACATCCTCGGGCATATCTAATATAACAAAGTCTACGGGGAAAACAAACTTCTCAATCTTAACTAGCACATTTTCAGCAACCCCTTCAGGTCGTTTTACCGTTTTATCTGCCAATTCAATAAGCAGCTTAGTGGGTGCTAATTTTCCTAGTCCTAGGGTAGTGAATGTCTTAAGGGGCATAACACTAACGCTAGCTCCTAAGTCAGCTAATACATTATTGAAAGATATGTCATTAATTGAACAAGGTAAAGTAAAACTTCCTGGGTCCTTTTCTTTATGAGGCAAGGCACGTAAGTCGGTTGCAGAGCTCTCTTCTTTCATTGTAGCCTTGATCTCTTCTTCAATCTTTGCCTTCTCTTTGAGTAACCTCCTTAAACTGATTGAAGAATTAAAGAAAAATTTGGGATTTGCAGCATCGTTACCATTCATCAATCTTCTAGGGAAAGGTATGTTAGGCATGACTTCTTCAGTAGTGCATATGGCCTTGACATGATCTCTTGGGTTAGTTTCAGTTGAGCTAGGTAAACTTCCGTATCCCCTTTCTTGAAGAACCTTGCTCATTTGTCTGATTTGTTGTTCCAATGCTTTGATCGAAGCTCCTTGATTTCTTGTTATAGTATCAGTTGAGGCTCGGATTTCTTTGATCATAGCAGTGTTCTCTTCATGTCTTTTAGCAGCATCGGCCATAATTTGCTTTAGAGTGTCATCCAAAGTCTGCCTCCTTTCTTGATAAGTGGGATTATAGTTGTTCTTTTGATAGTATCCCGGAGTAGCTTCCCTAAATCTTCCTGAAGGTCGGAATGGTTGTCCAAATTGTGTGTAGTATGCTTCTTCAAAAGTCTCACTTTCATTCTTATTAGGGCAATCTTTAGTGTAGTGAGGTCCTTCGCATTTTTCACATCCAAATTGGGCAGCATAAACTTTCTCATCACGCTTCTTCATCTCTCTACTAATTTTATCCAATTGAGCTTGAATTGCAGCAAACCCGTCAAAATTAGTGCTGCTCTTAGATCTAGTAGAGGTTCCGTCGTGCCATTTTTGAGAGTGATCAACAGCTTCTTGGATAGCTTTTCTAGCATCGGCTGCACTCATTTGAGGCACAGCTCCCTTAGCATCCAAGATTTGTCTAGTAGGCACGTCCAATCCTTGATAGAACAATATTATCTCCTGCATTGGACTTAGATAATGTTGAGGGCATTTCATCAATAAGTCTTTAAATCGTTCCCAAGCTTGATAAAGAGTTTCATCAGGCTCTTGCTTGAAACTGTTGATAGCCTCCATCTTTTTAGCAGTTTTAGCAGGTGGACAATATCTTTTCAAGAATTTGCTCTACAAATCTTCCCATGTTGTGATTGAACTAGCAGGTTCATTCCTTAGCCACTTATTAGCAGCTCCTTTAAGCGAAATTGGAAAGATTCTTAGCATAAGTTGATCGTCAGAGACTCCTTCTGTAGTAAACAAATCTGCAATCTCGAGGACTTTTTCAACATGTTCATTAGCATCTTCATGTTCCGTTCCACTGAAAGCATTTTCTCTTAGCTCCTTGAGAAACTGACCCTTCAACTCAAACTTTGACTTTTCATCAAACTTTGGTCTAGCAACTCCTGAACTGTAATCAGCACGGGTTTTGTTCATGTATTCCTCCATAGTAGTGTTTTCCGCCATTGTTTCTGTTTCTTCTGTCTCCTTCTCTTCAGAAAGGTAATCAAGCTCGAACGAATTTGAAATTTCAAAGCTTTTTGTGTTGAAAAGCCTTTTAAGCGAATGAAAGGCTCGTTCAGGATCTTCGAAAGGTTTAATCAAGTTCTTAGTTGAACTCCTGGTCATGCACTTCCTGAAACCATCACAAAAGCATCAGTAGGGTATGTTCAAGAAAGTATGAAATCAGAAAATTAACAACGAAAACGGAATACGAAAAATAAAAGTTGCTGATATCTGCAAACGATGCGCCGTATCCAGAAAGCTGGATACGCCGTATCTTATTTCGTTAAAATTTAATCAGACTTTTATTTAGAAAACAGATACGCCGCTTATAATTTAGAATGCGCCGTATCCAGTTTAAATTATCAAAAATCGATTATATTTATTTAAATTAAATGTGTCGTATTAACAAAAGTTAATGCGCCGTATTTTCGTTACGTTTCAAAATACAAGATTTTTGATTTAGTAGATGCGCCGTATCGAGAAAGATCGATGCGTCGTATCTGTTTAATAATTCGAAAAACTGTTTTTAATTTAAATAGAAAATACGATGTATCTGTTAAAACAGATGCGTCGTATAGCGTTAGGGTTTAGAAAAATTTCTTATTAAAAAACAGAATACGCCGTATCTTGAGGAAAGATGCGTCGTACTCGAATTTATTAAACGCGTTGTATTTTATAAAAATTAAACGCAATACGCCGTATCTGTGAAAACAGATGCGCCGTATCGTTTGTATCAGCTCAGTACAACGATAGCAGAATGCAGAAAAATACAGAAAAGAAAAACAAAAATAAAATCAAACAAAAAGAAACAAAAATTACAGAAAACAAAAACACACAAAAACAGAAAATATGCAAACTATACAATGAATGCAATCTATCTAATATATAACAGGGTTAGTGGTTAGAATCTAAAAAAAACTAAAAAGAAAAACCTAATTAAAATACTAATCAAATTAACAGATAATAACAATTCACTCCCCGGCAACGGCGCCAAAAACTTGATGGTGTGCGTGATGTCGTTGCGGTTTAGCAGTATTAATGCCTACTCAAGTTTTAAATTTATATTTAGCCGACTTATCAATAACACACACACTTAACGAGCAGTGTACCCGGTCAGTATGAATATAATGGTAAGTAGAGTGTCGATCACTAAGAGTGGAACGTATTATCTAGTTATTCTAATCAGTATTTTAATATCCTAAGTTAGCCATACAACCTAATCTAACGCAAGGGGGTTCAGCCTGAGAGACTGGCACGGTTTGGTTATGATTAAATATAAACTAAACTAATGAGCACGAATCAGCGATTAGCACACACGTACACAGATAGATACTCGAGACAATAAGAAGACCTGTCCTGATAATTAAGTAGCTTGTCACTTGTTTTATTGCTAGTTTTATATGAAGTGTATATAATTAAACCTTTCTCGTTGGCTCTAATCTTATCGGCGATAAACCCTTAATGATTACTTATGTCTATCCTATTTATTTAAGAGACGCTAAAACAAATAGGCGAGGAAGGGGCATGGCGACCTAAGCAATGCTCAGCTAGACACAGAGGTTATCAATGCACTAATAAAAGTCACCAAAGACATCAACATATAAACTTCAATTAATGGGAAAGCAATATTAAGGGGAGTGCATGATTTTCCGTAGTCACATGACACAAGCCCATCAATCCTGATGAATTAAAGTGTACTAATACAATAAAACAAAACTACTTAATGAATTGAATACATGCAGGACCTTCTTACAGCTCTTGTATCTTCGTTTAGGTGTGTCTTGTGCTGCTGGTCGTCTGAATTCGGCTCTAGGGTTCTTCTGTCTTCGGTTTCTGAGTTAAGCTAAGTGTTCGAGAGAGAGCTAAAATTCTTCTGTCCTTGGGGTATTTATAGTTTCTGTCAGAGGGATCGATGCGGCGCATAGAATTGTTAGATGCGGCGCATTGACTTAACTTCGCGTGAGGTCCAAGATTAATATATTCAGGAATATTCGTACACCGTCTTCAGATGCGGCGTATCTTGATCTTTGTATGCGGCGCATGTACTTGGATTGTAACTTGTGAAAACTTGATAGTGATACGCCGTATGTTAGAAGTATGTTGCGGCGTATCTGGAGTAGAACGATCTTGATCTTCTGGATTTCAGTAGGCTTTTGACATCTTGCTTGTTTTGCTCCATAATTAGTCCAAAATCGCCAAGTTTCACATAATGCTTGTTTTTACCTGAGAATTACTAAAGTAAACGTTAATGTATCGATTCTCATAGATAATATAATAAAACAAGTCAAATAGATAAATGATGATAATAAAATGTACTTATTTGAGTTCATCAAGTGGTGATAGGCTGAATAGGAGTCTGGTCTGCAGTGGGTGTAGGTAATGCTTTTGTGAGTACAGGCTCGGTGTGATCGGGATCTGGTGCGTTATAAGCTTGCAACACCTGCATGTATGGATCGTTGGGGTTTGGCGAGATCGGAGGAATGTGATGTGAAGACATGGTCTGTGACAAAAACGGTATAGGTGTGTAAGTATATCAAAAATACTCATAGTAAATAGCGTAAGTTGAGTATATATACGTATACATATAAGTAGTTGAGCAAAATCAACAAATAGTAGCATGTAGTAAAATCTTCAAATAGTAGCATGTAGTTAAGGCAGTAATCAGAAAATAAAGAACAAGCAAGGCAGGCAGGCAAGTGGCGGTCATAGGGGCTCATTTTTGTAAAAAGTGGTTATAGTTTAGGGTTTATATGTACCTAGTTCTCTATGACCTAGGCTCTGATGCCAATCTGTAACACCCCCAAAATCTGGTATAGCGGAAGCATTCGGGTCATAGGGTGCTACTAAATTGATAATCATAACACAAGGTAATAAAGAACGGAATACATACTCCGTTAAAATGCATTTCAACATAGTTAAATAAGTTTACAACAAGTTCAAGCTTAGAAAGATAAGGCCCATAGTTAAGTTGTCCCAGATAAAAACAAGTCAAATTAAAATGCCACAATACACCAAATCAGGATCTATGACCCTTGCCTTGCCTCTGCCTTGTCAAAATAAATCAGCTTAAACACCCGTGAAAAACATGCTTAAAAGTCAGCAAAAAGCTGGTGAGTTCATAGGTTTAATAGTAAGCAGTAAATTAAATAGTTGGACCATGAGTTTGGTATATGAAACATTGCAACCCATGCAATGTCATATAAAAGTATAGTCTATTACGTTAGCACTAAGTTCATGCAACCGAAGCTTGACAGTTCAATGCGCTACTGTGTAGCACATAAATAATAATCAAAGGCCCATAGCGAGTGTTTAACCCAATTCACTCATAGTTCGAATTGGTATACGCTCGTATTGACCTGTCTGGCCAACCAAACAGGGGAGTCACCCCAATAGATCTATTTATATCAATCGCGATTCCGAATGGGAACTAACGGTTCATGAAAGTGGGCATAACAGTGGGTTCAGGGGCTTAGGCTAACTACGCAATAGTTTTGATAAAGTAAAATATTGTAGTGGTCCAGAAAATGTTTTGCATGTTTCTCACCCCATAGTTGTAAAGCAAGTATAAGTAAAGTGGGGCTATAAACTCACCTTGTCAAGTAGTAGTCAGATAACACAACGGTTCAGATAGTGTTCAGCACCAAAACACGACCTAGATTAATAAGGTTTATTATAGTTCACGTATCGAGTTTAAGAATTTACGAAGTTTAGTTAAATCTGAAAGATTTAAAGAGTTTATGTTATTGTTACTGGTGTGGTAGCATTTAAGTTTAAAAGTCATTTTCTAAATCATTTGAAAGTATTGGCTCTTGGAAGTGCTTACAGGATACTAAGACGAATAATCTTTAGTTTGGCAATAACTGAAAGATTATGAATGGGACGATTAGTAATTATAAGACGTTGATGGTATGATGAAAAATGTTGTAGTCGAGTGGATATGTATATTAAAAGAATTGTTTTGAAAATAATTAATCCTAGTGTTATTAAGGTTATAAGATTTTCATTTAAAAATCATTTCATAGTTTATAGTTTTATTATGCGTGTTGATAAAACATACCAAATTTTAATATGTACTCGAGTTAATGGACGGGTTTAAGTTTTCACACGACTAAGTTATAGTTGTAAAATATATACAACAATTTACTATTCATTTGAGTAGAGAAAACACTTTAATTATCTATATAAAGTTTTATGTCGAGTTTTTATATATACGGCGTTGACTAAATATACAAATATTTGTAACGAGTATTTTAGCAGTGTAGTTATTTAAAATAGATCGTGGAGTTAAAATATAAGATTGTCACATTTTATTAGTTAGACGATTTGTGATGACGGCTTTATATATGAAACGAGTATATATAACACGATTTCGTATCGAGAGTGGGTTGTGGCCCAAATATTATCACACGAGTGGGTTAACAAAATTAACAGATTTTATGTTTTAATTTGAAACTTGGGCTGTTATGAGAAGGAGAGATCACTTACAAGTGGTGGGTTACTTGGTGGGCTGCGGCCCAACCAAGAACCCAGCGAGACAAACTACTAATAACCCAAATGACTTAGCTGCTCTGAGGAGCATGGCCTGTTAACGCAAAGCCAAAGCAAAGAACAGAAGGGTTGCTAAAAAAAATTCGGTCCAATATAAGTAACAAAAAGATTTAGTATCAACAAAGAATAACACAACTAGTTCCCGTACATCAGAAGGGGTTTAGAACAAATTTTTTCGCAGGTCAAGAGTGGTTCTAAGACTCGAAATAAACACGACTTGTAGTATTTTAAATGGTACGAATGACATGGTCTTTGGAGGGGGGGAACTAGACTCTATTTATCGAGTAATAAAGTACTCATTTAGGAGTCCTTTGGGACCCTTTTAACCGAGAAATTAGACACCAAAATGGGGTGGTTTTTACCCAAAACACTACACAAAAATGACCTCTAGCCGCGACTGCTACACTATTTTGAGATGAAAATGAACCAAGACTATCACATTTATACTCTTCTTTGGTGAGTCCGAGCACCCTCTCGGCTCACCTATTGACCAAAACATACACACTTAACTCATTACTTGTGAATCAAAAGAAACTTGACTCGTCCAAATTAGCTACTAGGACTTAAACCAAAACCACGCATTTTACAAACAAGTTCGAATGCTAGAGTATCTACGACTCCTAACCTCATTCGAACACAACAAGATGCTACCATGGTTTGAGTACAACTCACACCTTGACTACAATTCGACAAGCAAACATTTTTAGCCTCATAAAGCTTAATCACAACTTAGGCAAGACAACATTCGCGACGCCAAAATTTACTCAAGTTACATCCTAAATTTATTTTTGCAATGATTTGAGCCGTGACTTTAGCAACGAATTGAATATGAATCAAGAACAAGAAAAAGAACTAAATACTTCCAAACCGAGCCATGATTGAACCTTATTATTAGTTTTTCAATTAGATTGAGCCACACCAACACAAAACACAACAAAGATCATGATTTCCACAAGGTTATATGTGTCGACAGAAACATTTATAAAACAACAAAATCAACAACAATCACAAGTTTAATATTTCATTCGAAAGATACAAGCAACAACAAACTAAAAAAAAACATGACTACAATTGAAATAGAAAAAAATCAAGATTTTGAGGATTCTTACAATCAAGTTGTTTCGACTGTGAATGATGAGGAGAGAACCCAAGGAAAATTAAACCCAATCCAAGCAACCCACTTTCCTTCTTCACCACTATTTTACCCTTGTTTTTGTGTATGTTTGTTAATTCGGTGGTGAAGAGAGTGGCTGGGAATGGACGGATTCTTAAAGAAATCAAACAAGGCTCTCTTACCCTCCATTTCTCTAACCACAAACGCTCCATGGCCATTTTTAGAAAAGTATGTCGACATTATTTGGCTCGTTGACTTATGGGAAACGACAAGAACAAGAGAAACAATAGGAAGATGTTAAAAATTGGTTGTCTCGTTTTGTAGCCTCGATCTATAGGGTGGATTTGAATTAGTGGTGGATCTTGAGGATGATGGTGATGGTTGCTCGATTCAGGATGAAGGAGAAATGGGGGAGATGAGATATTCTCTCTCTCTCTCTCTCTCTCTCTCTTCTTTTTCGTTTTTTTTTTTTTTTTTTTTTTTTTTTTTTTTTTTTTTTTTTTTTAATGATAGTGGACGATTTTAGTGGGTTTATTAGGATAAGATTTGTACTTAGTGTGTACTAGGTGTACCACGTGTCCTGTTGAATCCCTGTGTCTCCCGAGATTTCCGGGTTCGTTATGAGTACGGAAAATATAGTTTAGGAGACGTTTTAATTAAACTGATACAAAGTATATTTTTCTGCGACTCTGACATGAATTTATAAAGGAACCTTTTACTGGTGTGGTGTCGGTACGCGTGTGGTGTTGTTTTCCAGGAAAACGAGATAACCTCTCGTTTTTGCTACGTTTGTGTCTGTAACTGTCTGAAAGTGAAAATTTTACCTTTTGATAAAATTAAATAGTTTTTGGTGAGTTACTGTTTGTACAGTGTGCGGGTTTGTTTCCCGAAATCGTTATGTAAACATATAAATGTTTAAATCTAACAGTTAGGAAAATAATAAATTGACATTTATTATTAAAATATTAGTGGAAAATTACCGTTTGTCACACTTATTGATACGAGTTTGTGTGACAAGGAAGGAACAAAGAGACAATTAGGTAGTTTAATGTTTGGGGAAAGTTTAATTGTTCCTCCGGTTTTCATATCCATTTTTTCCCTATTCGCCACTTGTATGTGTGTTTTCCTGGGTTTTGATATTTTTGTGAAGTCGGATAATTCGTAAGTCATTGTATCCGTTGCTCCACAATCGAATATCCATGGCCCATTGAATTTGTTAGAATCGTCTTGGGCCATTTAGGCTACTCCATTTAACTTAAACCCATTGGACATATTTATATAAGAAGTGTGAGATATATTTGGGAAATTAGGGAAATCCCTTTTCTCCCTTTTACCTGGCACCACTGAAAAGTGGTCTTCTCCCTTCTCTACCCCAGCCGCCACTACTCCACCAAATACATCCGATCGCCGGCCACCACTTTTACTATCTTTATTGGTGTTAGTATTGGCGGTAGGGGCGGTGTTTTTATCCTTCTCGGTTTTAACCGATTTGGTACCCTTCTTGGTGTCATCGGTCCACCAATCCGGGTAACCGACAATACGAAAGCATTGTTTCTTTGTGTGTCTCGACATGCCACATTCATCACACTTCAGATGAGATTTATCATCTTGGGTCCCCTTTTTCTTGCCGTCGTTTCGGCGAAAACCTTTAGATACAAATCCGCCGCCGTTGATTTCTCCGGCGATTAAACCGGAAGCGATACCTTGTGATTCATTGATTGTTGCTCCTAGAATGCTCTGGTGAGCGGCTTCCTTACGGACAGTGACATATGCGGCTTCGGCGGTAGGAAGTGGGTCGATCCGGATGATTTCTCGTTTGACGGGTTTGAATTTCCGATCCAAACCATTCAAAAACTGGAACAGGTTTTGATCGGATCTGAATTTGGCATATATTTTAATATCATCTGAACACTTCATCGTGGTCAATTCGATCGATTTCACCCCATACTCCTTGTAAGGAGATCCAGAAATCTTCGAGGGGCACTACTAGAAAATCAGGCATTAGCAACGAAAGTTTGCATCGCTATTCTGTCACTAAAGCCCTTCAACGACGGAATTGTGACCGATATATTCCGTCACAAAAAAGGGCCTCGCAAAATTTTTGCAACAAGTTTAGCGACAAAAGTTTTAGAGTTTCTGCGATGAACTGTCGCTCTCCAACCCCTCACTAGAGCCTTTTTAAAGTGACCTGAACTAAGTTTGATTCGACCATCAAGTGACGTCTTAGCAACAAACTTTATGTCGCTAATAATAACGACGAAGCAATCACTAATGCATTGCTAATAATCGGCCAGCCATTTTGTTGTTATTCCATCGCTACTAGAGACGAAAATATTTGTCGTTAATCCGCCACTGAAAGTATTGTCTCAAAACTGTCACTAACAATTTGTTGCTTAAACAAACACCATTTCATTGCTTGTTTGAACAAATTCGTTTCTGATTTGTCGCGATTTAAAAATCTTTTGAGGGTAGAATATGTCGCTAATGAGTCAATAAACGATACAATTTATTTTGCCATTTGTTCAAGATGTCACACAAACGAATACATGATAGTCACAAAATCCATATCCAAATCAAATAACAAACATATCCAAAATCAAATAACAGGCATATTCGAAAGAAATCTAACAACTGATCTTAGACAACATAAAAGGAAGTGTAAACCAAAAATTCACTCTTACATAAAAGTTAAGAGGACCTAAATAGATTTAAAGCTCTCCAAAGTGTAATGGTTAATGTTCAAGATGTACGGCCATTTGCATTACCTTGTTTTGTTTTTGGTTGGCAGGTAACATGACTCTTGATACCATACTCAACAAGCATATCTTGAATTGCTGCCGCATTTCTTCCTTGAGCTCTTTAAGCATTTCTTCTTTGAGCTCTTTGCGCATTTCTTCCTTAACTTCATTCTTCATTTCTTCCTTGAGCTCGACTTTCATTTCTTCCTTCAAGTCTTCCTTTAACTCTCCACGAATGCTATCAAGATAGTTGAACACAACAAATTCAAATATTAGTTTTTTGAAACATGTGCTAAGATTAAGATAAGTGACACTTTTTTAGATATAAAAGAAAGAAACACACCTTAACATCTTTTGATCCTAAGGATGGAGCACTAGTACATCTTGTAGTACTTGGTGTACCGGTCATCGTGTACTATGGATATGACACTGAACCCCACCCAAACACTCCACCTTTCATATCATCTCTGGCACATTGTTTCCACAAGTCATCATCATAGATGGAATGGTTATTAGGATCTGATGCATATTTATCCTCCACCTTTCATATCATCTCTGGCACATTGTTTCCGCAGTATTTTAAAGCAAAGCCATTTCTATATAAACACACATTACATATCACACTATAAACTGTTATCTTATAACTAAAATATTCAATAAAGCTTAAATAAAAAATATTAAAAGTTCTAAATTATGTGCTACCAAACACCCCTTGATTCAGTTGTAAAAACAGTCCCAAACACCCCTTTGATTCAGCTGTAAAAACAGGCCCAAACACCTCTTTAATTCAGCTATTAACCTAATTTATTCTAATGAAACATGTAAATGATACCGAGTTGGTACTTGATTAGTCGATTGTGATGTGTTGTTGAGAAAGTGTGAATTGGATTAAAAAAATTGAGAGAACTGAGAAGGATTTAGGCAAAAAATTAAGTTCAAGAACTAGTAACTATGGAAGTAAGAATAAATACCGATACTCTCTGATTTTGACGTAATGAATGCTCCTTTGTTCATGTGTGTGAGCTCAAATAGTTCAGCAGCAGTTGAGGGCGCTTGTGTTGTTGTTCCTGTAAATGCGTAGAAATTTTGTAAGATATAAGAAAAAATTGACAGTAGGAAAAAAATGACAGCAGCAAACTGTTTGAAGACAGAAAGTATGCAAGAAAGGTTATTCTCGGGTAGAAAACCGTCAATACCTTTTTTAGTCCAAATACAATTGAACCATGTAATTTTTATAAATCTCTTGTAAGAACCAAATCAAGATGCTGGCTCATTAGCTGATACGAGATATAAATCAATCTGATAAAAAACTTAACTATCATTCAACTTAAATGTCATTAACATCATCTCCTATTTTTATAAAGAATGGTAAAGCTTTTCCTAGCAAGTTTATTATTTCCTTCACCAGGAATCCTAGAAGTAAACTTAAGTCGAGTAATTTAGGGTACAGACCATGGCTAGTTAGAAGCACCATCAAGATAAGCGAGAATGCACTACAACTAAACTATTCACAATTAACCATTGAATAATAGTCGTAGACAATGAAACAGTTAATATTTCATTCATACAATATAAGATAAAATACTTTCTAAAACTCATTTAGCACTTAGTAACTCTATATATAGACATGACTTGTAACTCTATACTAACACAAAGTAGTAACCACCAATCTACCACCAATTCATATATAAACATTCAAACTTGACACCACAAAGTGATATATCCAATTCATATATAACAGCCTTTTAAAGACAGCAAACAATGAAGCTAAACACCCATTTATAAATTGTTGAAATCTCACTTATACTGCAACACTAACTCAGTACCAAACGCCCCTACTGCAGCAACCAAACACCCCTTGCTGCAGCAATAAGTCAGGAACCAAACACCCCTTTTGGTAGCGACATCAGTAGATAAACCAAATAAGCCTATAAACTCGAATAATAAACTGATACAAACACCCCTTAAGTCGAACTAGTTCAGTAATTACACCAAATCGAACTAGTTCATTTTGGCTATTCACTGAATCAACTAATAACGTCCCACATTTGGCATCACACTTCTTAAAAAACGATAACAATCTATCATTTTCCAGACATCAATAACAAGATTAATATAGATCAAACCAACAACATAATAATTTACCAATAACAACTTATTCAACCAATCACACATAAATGAAACTAAATCATAAAAAGGAAAGTAACAATCATATAAAATTATAAGCACAAACACATGATTAGACCAACGATTGGGAGGTTAGAATTAAGATAGGTCTGGAAAAATTGGAATATATTATCCCTAAATTAGGAACTAACATCCATAACATATCCATACATTAGTCGAAAGAATAATCGACATAAACTAAAACATAACAGTGAAGATGTACCTCAATCAAAGTTGTTGCCGTATCTTGATTGCACTTGGGTGAGACTTAATTAAGAGAAAATATTGACATAAGAGAGTTGGGGTTTTGTCAAGTTAATAATTGTTTCCGCCAGTAATTGTTGTTGGCGGGATATTTGGGTTTACTAAGTAGTAACCGTATACCACTTTGACTTTCTCATCTATACAAAGTTAACTGCTGCCTCAATTGGTTAACGCGGGAAGTAACCGTTGCCGCCTGCATAGTTTTATTTGTGTTTCCTGGTTTGATTGTGAGTTATGTTGTCCTCTTTTTGTTTAATATGATAGAGATAGAAAATATATATTTTAAAGGGGCAATTAATTTTTTACCCAGAAGTGTTTGGTTTTTGTGGCTCGAAATTAGCGATTTTTGTGAAATGGACCAATCGCCTAGCACTTTTCTTGAAAAATTGAGAAGGTGACATGTGTCACTTAAAAAGTGACGCCCAATTATTAAAGTTGTAATTTGTGTCATAGCCCACAATGTGTACTTTTTTAAGCGATTTTTTTCCAGCGATTTTTCACACATTAAGCGACCTTTTTTAAAATTATTTTTAAATAAAAAAAATTTTTTTTTTAATTAATTTTTTTTCCAAATTAATTTTTTTTAGAAAATTAAATTTTTTTAAAAAAATTAATTTCGAAAAAAAATTAATTTAAAAAAAAATTAATTTCGAAAAAAAATTAATTTTTCTAAAAAAATTAACTTCGAAAAAAAATTAATTTTTCTAAAAAAAATAATTTCGAAAAAAAATTCTAAAAAAATTAAATTTAAAAAAAAAATAGTTTCGAAAAAAAAATTAATTTAAAAAAAATTACTTTTTCTAAAAAAATTAATTTTGAAAAAAAAATTAATTTAGAAAAAAAATTAATTTTTCTAAAAAAATTAATTTCGAAAAAAATTAATTTAAAAAAAATTTAATTTCGAAAAAAATTAATTTTTTTAAAAAAAATAATTTTTAAAAATGTCGCTTAATGTGTGAAAAGTCGCTGGAAAAAAGTCGCTTAAAAAGTACACATAGTGGGCTATGACATAAAGTACAGCTTTAATGATTGGGCGCCACTTTTTAAGTGCCACATGTCGCTTTCTCAATTTTTTCAAGAAAAGTCGCCAGGCGACCGGGCCATTTCAAGAAAGTCGCTAATTTCGGACCACAAAAACCCAACACTTCTAGCGACTGGGTTAAAAAATTAATTGCCCCTATTTTAAAAGTTACACTTAATTGCTTAAAAATAATTGAAAGATATACAATTGTATATGTTATTCTTAATTGTAAATATGTTTTATTAAGAAAAGTAAACAAAAAGTTTAAACATAAAAAGTTGCATATACAAATTTAGTGATCACAATAACAAGAAGAAAATTTATACAATTGCCGTGAGGACAACGTCGTCTACGGGTTAAACACGATCGTTTTTGGCTCTTTGAAACGGTGTCATTTAGGCAAAAAGGAAAAAAGGGTACGAGTCTTTTGCATTAAGAATCCACCATATCCATTTCTCTCTCGCCTCACCGCCAACCACAAAACTGCCTCTCTCTTAGATTTCTTTGGTCCTTTCGTTGCTTCCATCAATGGCGCGTGACGATGGTGATGCATGTGTGACGATGGTGAGCTTAGGTGGGTAGTGGGTTTATTTGTTCGAAAAATATAGGTTCTTTATTCAGCCGGTTAAAGTTGAAATTGTTTTAGGAGTTTTGATCAGAATGATGAGTAGAACACTCGATTATGCTTGTCATATCATAACAGTTAGCAAAAAATGTAAGTCTAGGTGTTAGGGGTTTAAGTGTTCTTCAAAAATTTGATTCTTAAGATAAAATGCTTGCATGATGTAATTTTGCCGCCTCAAAAGGAAGATGAGGAGAAGAATTTGAGATGTAGTAAACACGTTGTTGTTACTTTTGTTGCGAGTGCATGTAGATTCTATTTTCGAATTGTGCTCTTTCGTCAAAGCCTGGAAAAGTAAACTACCTAGCGTATCTTTGACAATGATCTTTTAAGAGTGTTTAACGTTTGGCATTGAACTATTGGCAAGAAGGTTTAGCATTTTGTGTTTTAAAGAAGCATTTAACTTTCAAATGCGGTTAAAGAAGCATTTAACTTTTATGTAGTTTGACAGTTTATAATTATTGATGCAATTGCGTTACCATTTGTACAAATATTCATGTAGATGTATAAACGGGTAGAACATAGACCAGAAAGTTTTCCAATCCAATTGGAGATACAATGAGTGAGTGCGTGGTGAATAGATTCGATATGATATAGAAGGAGCTCAGGTGTTCCCACTCCAATATCATTCATTCGTAAGTTGCTAAGAGAAGAGCTTATTGTCAGCCTCCGTCACATGTTCTCGCTCGTGACCAAGCTCTAGTATGAGAGTAAGTATTGGTTTTCGATAGAATGTTATAGTTCGGTATTAATGATAACATCCAATGCTTACCAAATGAGGTGGGTGAAGGATATTTATAATACTTCACAACACACCTTTTTTACTTGGTGGACTATGACAAAGGCTCGGGTTTTGGGTACTCTTGATCGGTATTATGTTCTATAATCCCCTCAGGGCACCGAGTCATAAACACTAACTTATTTGAATATTCATTGTGTTATTTGATTGGTCGATCCACCGGTTTCTAATTGGTTCCTTCAGCGATGCTAATAACTCCAACATTTGTCAGGTTCTATAAAAAACTAGTTACTTCAGAAGAATGTTATGGCGTCCTAAAGACAATGTTTTGTGCCAATAGATTGGTTCGGGATCGAATATCGATACATCATTTGTTACGAAATACTTATTAAACAAATACTACTCACAACTACTACTACTAATTATTATCGTTAACCGTACTGCTAGTTATACCAAAGATGTCCAAAGATAAATCGAGCTTTAAAAGGTTTAGCTCGAATTTTAGAACTTTTATTTTCGATAAAACTTGATGGTATTTTTGAACTTGTTGACATAAATAATGCCTAAAAACATTATCAATATTTATTCATATCTCTATGTTTTGATGATCACAAAATGTAAACTCATTAAAACATAAACTTATCAAATAAACAAGTATTTAGTTGTAAATATTCATTTCTACAACTTAATCACTTAAGGTATGAATAAACAAGTGCTTAATGCATTATATGATCAAAGGAACATTTTCTTAATAACTAGATTTTTTATAAAACATCAAAAATATTTTATATATTTTTGAAAAACATTTTTGGTATTAAATAAAAATGTTTAATCTTTTATAAAAATATGAATTCAAATTTTTAACCAAAATCAGTTAAAATGTTCCAGAAAAACCTTCCCCACAAAAGGACAAAATTGGCCAACGTTCAGTAGGGGCGGCCCCCTTAATTTTACTAGGCGGCCCTCTTAATAATTAAGGGGACCGCCCCCGCTCCAGTAGGCTCCAGCTGTCCAGATTTTTCCCTATAAATACCAGCCTTCCCCTGGATTTTTACTCAACCCTTTTGCACTAAAACTTTCTGTAGTAGATTTCATTTCATATCTTAGAAAAACCTTTGATCATGTAATCTTAAGCATTGGTTTCCAAGTGATCCAAGCTTCCACCATCCAAGTGCAAAAGAAGAATACTTCTATCAATCAAGATTAGAAGTATTACAACTTAGTATCATTTTGTTACCTAAGTTGTGTGTTTAACAAAGTTTGTAAATCATTCATTCATTTGTATGTAAGGTGTGTATTGTAGATTAGTGTTGTGTGTAAGTAGTGAAGATGTTGTATAAGTAGTTGTGGTATAGAAGTTGTGAGGTCAAAGTGTAGAAGTCGTGAAGCCGTGGTGTAGAAGTTGTGAAGCCGTAGCTTAGAAGACATGAAGTCCTTGTGTTGAAGTCATGAAGCCGTAGCATAGAAGCTGTGAAGCGGTCGTGTTAAAGTTGTGAAGTCCTTGTCGTGAAGTCCTAGTGTTGAAGTCGTGAAGCCGTAGCATAGAAGTTGTGTAGCGGTCGTGTTGAAGCCGTGGAGTCCTAGTCGTGAAGTCCTAGTGTTGAAGTCGTGAAGCCGTAGCATAGAGGTTGTGTAGCGGACATGTTGAAGTCGTGAAGTCTTAGTCATGAAGACATAGTGTTGAAGTCGTGAAGCCGCATCATAGAGGTTGTGTAGCGGTCGTGTTGAAGTTGTGAAGAAGTCGTGAAGAAGTCGTGAAGCAGTCGTGAAGCCGTTGTGAAGTAGTCGTGAATAAGTTGTGAAGAAGTTGTGTTGTGAAGTTGTGAGATTGGTTCTAGCTACGATTAAAACTCGACATTTAGCTTTGTGTCGTTAAACCCGTGTAAGCCAAAGTTGTGTACGGTTTTCTCCGCCATAAGGGAGCTTATTGAAGTTGTGAAGAAAACTCTCGAGCAAGGTGTGCTCGGGGAGTGGAGTAGGGAAAGGAAGGTGTCCTTGTAGCCGAACCACTATAAATCTCTCGTGTCTCGGTTAGATCTTTCCATACCTTATTTATTTCTTTACTTGCATCGTCATTACTTTCATACACATAGGTTTATATAATTGATAGTATTAATTAGAGGTCGACTTCACATAAAGATCAATTTGAAAATCCATTCAAGAAACCAAAACTTTTACAATCAATTTAAAAGAATACATATATAACTAATAATAAGGTTCAAGTTTTATTTTTCATACAAACTTGAATCTAAGTGTTTTAAAAATAAACAAAGGTTTTCATAATAAAATTAAAAAGACATAAAACTATTCAACCCCCCCTTCTAGTTTTCCACAATTGGTATCAAGAGCCACGTCAATCAAGATATTTAAAATATACTGTATTTTAAAACTTGAATCGATCTATGGAATTCGAAAAATATCTAGAAGGGGAATCTTTGCTAAAACCACCACTATTTGAAAACTATATTTTTCTTGAATGGAAAAATAAATTTGAAACTTATGTGAAATCAATTGATCTAGATCTTTGGCATGTCATTTCGATTGGTGATTTTGAAAGTCAAACAAAAACGGATTTTGAAAGTCAAATTGATTATTTGAAAACGAAGAATGAAATAAATAATAAAGCTAAAATAATTATTTATAAAACCTTGCCGAAAGTTGAATATGAAAGAATATTCTTCTATAAAACGGCAAATGATATTTGGAAAAATTTCTTAAACTTTCATCAAGAAAAATGTCAAGCCAAAGATGAGGATTTTGATCTTGTACATGAATTAGTTATCTTAGAAAATTTAATAGATAAACATTTAGATAAAATAGATACATGTGCTACTAGTTCAAATGTTGTCAATGTAGGTATTAACGACGAAGACTACATGAATCAACTCCAAAGTGAACTCAATCCAAAATCATGGAGTGACACAGACGAAGGAGAAGATCATGTTCGGGTCAAGCTACTTCGGTTTAAATAAGTCAATCATCATCTAAGATATTACGAAGAAAAGCTAGGACGTGAGGTAAGTTCTCTTTTTAAATTTCATAAGTAATTACTTCATGCATATAATCTTATTAATGCCTTAGGATACGCTTAGTCTGATAGGTTGCTTTGCCTTTACACTTTAGTTATATTCGTTCTGTGGCTTAATGAACTAGAAACCCTTTAGTTAGCCCCCCTAAGTATTAGTAAACCAAGCAATCTTCATATTTGGTACTCTCCGATAGGTAAATTTAGGAACTTAATTTCTTCTAAAAGGAGAATGACTACTAGAGAATCTATTGACTAGAAACTCAATTTGACCTGACGGTTGAATTGCTTCTATGTGAGAAGTTGGGTGTGTGTAACCCGTAAAAACGGTCGTGTTTAGCCTGAATTGAGCACCACTAGTAATAGTCTCATACTCATTCTCCAACTTGAATACATTATTTTTCCTAAATATACCTAACGATAGTTTACTACTATGAACTTTGCTTTTCACTAGAGCTTTTCATTCCTAGATGTATGTTATCTTGCATATATAAAATTTCTAGATGTTTACTTGTTCCTATGTGATTTGACTGCATGCCTTCGTAATTATTTGTTTAGTTGTTAAATGCATTGTCATTATAATAGCTTTTGTTTTTCTCTAACTACTCTGACATGATGTATTTTTGTATTTAGTCATAATACATGCTTAAATGCCATAGGATATGTAGAAAGAGGTAGCATGTGACAATAGACTTAACCAATGCCCTTGAGCATGAGATCTTTCATAAACCACTATTTTTAAACATATAATTAATGGGACTTATTTTTAAATTTGCAAAAACTTCACGTTTTGAAAAAATGATTTTTCAAAAGATTATAACACATTTCTATTAAACATGTTTCACCATCCTACCTTTCTTCCAAACTTGTGTCTATAATTACGTGTTTATCAAAAACCAAAGATTGAAAAAATATGTTTTCTTTCCTCATAAAAACATTTTGAAATAAAGCCAAAACTATTTCAGTAATATATTTTTCACATCCACATAAAACCTACTTTAAAGCAATGTTGAATAATGCCAAAAACATTTCTTTAAATCATGCTTGGTGATCTCATATATGTCATATATACTTGTGTATATGACACTTATAAGTAAACTAAATCAAAAATGAAAAATCATGGTTTACTTATTAAAGATCTCACTTGGTACAAGTCTAGAAGTCCATGCTATCACAACTCCCCATTCCTTTGTACATAGATAATCATTAGGATTAATTAACTAGCCTTTTAATCTTCCTAATTATAATACTATGAATTACATGGTGCTATGTATTATCTTCTTGTCTAATATATGTATATACATGTTATATGGTTAATGAGTAGTTTGCATGTTAGATAATGTTGCTTAAATAAATATGCTTAGCATATATGAGTTATTAAATCCTAAATTGCATTGAAAGAAGTTGGACTTGCTTGAAACTAAACCCAAAAACACAACATTTTCTACAAATTTATGCCAAAAACCCATTTCCAGTAATCTGAAAGTCAGCAGATGGGCGGCCCCCTTAAATACCCAGGCGGCCCCCTTAAAATTAAGGGGACCGGCCCCTATTAAGGGGACCGGCCATCTGGAGTGACGGATTACTATTTTCCTTTTCAATTTCCAACCCATTTTATCCTATAATTCCCAAAATTCACAAACACATTTTGTCACAAACCACCCTCCAAAATTTACCTTCCACAATCACATCATCACTACACCATAAATACCCATTTGGAGGAGGAAGCTTGACATTTGCCATAACCCAACAAATGATGTTGTTCAAACTCAACCAACACCTAAACCTCATCCTAATGAACCCTTTCACACACATAACCAATCATCCATATGTCCACCTTCATTCACTCATAATTACCCAAGTTCACAAATGTCTCCACCACCAAAAGTGTCACCATCACTTCCACCAAATAACAACCACTCTCCATCATCATCACCTTCCACTCAACACTTGAAGTTCATTGAAGAACTCAAGGAAGCCCATGAGCTTAATGCTCTCCTTGCTTTGCACCTTGCTCAAAGCAACTTAAACCCATCACCATCCATATCACCATCATTACCATCATCACCACATCACTTGATTCAAATTGAGAAACATGTCAACAATTGTCCTTGTTGCATCTTTCTCCAAAATCAAACCATCATTACCATCATCACCATCCATCTCACCATCATTACCATCATCACCACATCACTCGAGTCAAATTGAGAAACATGTCAACAATAGTCCTTGTTGCATCTTTCTCCAAAATCAAACCATCACCTTAAATGAGCGTCTCACTTGGATTGAGTATCTTCTCACTAGATCTAATCCAACACCACCATTTGAACAACATCAAAACCCTCATTCAACATGGTCAAGTCCAAGCTCTCCACCTCCAATTCCTCTATCAACACTCTCTCCAACATCCATACACCCAAACTTACAACCCCATTAATCCAACATTTTTTTTACCCCCTCTTTACCATCATCCATCCAAAATAATCCAAGTTCTCATGTCTCAAGCAAGTCCAATGGATCTCTTAGGCAATTTAAAATTTTTTACTTATTGCATGCTATAAGCAAAATATGTGTTGTATCAATAATTATGTTTTTAACATAATTATTTTCAACTAATGAATGCTTTGTTTCTTGTCTTTAATATATGATTGTTATGCTTATTGCTTGTATACTTGATATCATGATATATATACATGCTTGATGATTAATAACATGCTTATTCCATAATATGTTTTAAATGTATGCATGCATAATTAACATGTTTATGTCACTATTTAATCATTCTTGATGTACATGATTCAAATGGAGCTTGCTGCAAAAACACCCTAAAAATGACCATTTTCTGGAAATTTTTCAAATTTGGTCGCCTCAGAAAACATCAGATGGGCGGCCCCCTTAATTCCCTAGGCGGTCCCCTTAATTTTAAGGGGGGCGGCCTACAATTAAGGGGACCGGCCATCTGGGCAGTAAAATTTACTGTTTTCTTTTGCATCTTGCGACCCCTTTTATCTAGCCCAAACCTTACCTAAATCAACCATCACCTCCATCAAACACCCATTTTCATTCACCATGCTATCACCAAAATCATCTCTAAGACACCAAAACTCCATCACCACCACCTCAATGTTAATCCCCAAGTGCACCAAATGCACCATCAAAAACACCCTTTCATCCATCAATAACTACATCAACTCACACCTTTCATCACCACCATCAAGAGCATCAACTCCACCTCCTACTCAAGAACCTCCATTCACCCAACTTGTCATTTCCATATCACCAATAACACCTCTTGATGCTCATTTCTCATCATCACCAATACCACCACATCCACAACAAAACCACCATCTTTGGTCTTAGAGATGAGATACACTACATGTTTTCATCCCTTGAACACATGCTTAACAACCAACCTCCACCACAACACTCCATCATTTTCACCCACCAAACTACCACCACCTTCATTCTCACCAAATTAAGCATATGCAATGCTTAATCAAAAATAATTTTTCAAACCATTTTGTGTGCAAGCCCCATGGAAGATCATGTACTCCTAGAATGATTATGTAGATTGCATTACTTACTAGCTAATGTAGGATTGAATATAATCTTGGATAGTTGTGTATTGATACACAACATTTTTAATGAATGTCCTTATATGCATGCTTATTTTTGCTATATATATGCTTGTGCTTCTAATATTTTTCTTGCAAGTATTCCATATATCGATTCCTTGGTGCCCTCAAACGAGGGGGAGCACACATCAAGGGGGAGTTCGCGTTCCGACAAATTTTGTCTCTAAAACTTGTCGGCTCAACCTTTTTGATGCTACAAAAAGGGGGAGAAGTGAATATAAACTCACTAAATACTTGTCCAAAAATAACTTTTTGGATTTAATGAGTTTAGGTTTTGTAATCATCAAAAAGGGGGAGATTGTTGACATAAATAATGCCTAAAAACATTATCAATATTTATTCATATCTCTATGTTTTGATGATCACAAAATGTAAACTCATTAAAACATAAACTTATCAAATAAACAAGTATTTAGTTGTAAATATTCATTTCTACAACTTAATCACTTAAGGTATGAATAAACAAGTGCTTAATGCATTATATGATCAAAGGAACATTTTCTTAATAACTAGATTTTTTATAAAACATCAAAAACATTTTATATATTTTTGAAAAACATTTTTGGTATTAAATAAAAATGTTTAATCTTTTATAAAAATATGAATTCAAATTTTTAACCAAAATCAGTTAAAATGTTCCAGAAAAACCTTCCTCACAAAAGGACAAAATTGGCCAACGTTCAGTAGGGGCGGCCCCCTTAATTTTACTAGGCGGCCCCCTTAATAATTAAGGGGACCGCCCCCGCTCCAGTAGGCTCAAGCTGTCCAGATTTTTCCCTATAAATACCAGCCTTCCCCTGGATTTTTACTCAACCCTTTTGCACTAAAACTTTCTGTAGTAGATCTCATTTCATATCTTAGAAAAACTTTGATCATGTAATCTTAAGCATTGGTTTCCAAGTGATCCAAGCTTCCACCATCCAAGTGCAAAAGAAGAATACTTCTATCAATCAAGATTAGAAGTATTACAACTTAGTATCATTTTGTTACCTAAGTTGTGTGTTTAACAAAGTTTGTAAATCATTCATTCATTTGTATGTAAGGTGTGTGTTGTAGATTAGTGTTGTGTGTAAGTAGTGAAGATGTTGTATAAGTAGTTGTGGTATAGAAGTTGTGAGGTCAAAGTGTAGAAGTCGTGAAGCCGTGGTGTAGAAGTTGTGAAGCCGTAGCTTAGAAGACATGAAGTCCTTGTGTTGAAGTCATGAAGCCGTAGCATAGAAGCTGTGAAGCGGTCGTGTTAAAGTTGTGAAGTCCTTGTCGTGAAGTCCTAGTGTTGAAGTCGTGAAGCCGTAGCATAGAAGTTGTGTAGCGGTCGTGTTGAAGCCGTGGAGTCCTAGTCGTGAAGTCCTAGTGTTGAAGTCGTGAAGCCGTAGCATAGAGGTTGTGTAGCGGACATGTTGAAGTCGTGAAGTCTTAGTCATGAAGACATAGTGTTGAAGTCGTGAAGCCGCATCATAGAGGTTGTGTAGCGGTCGTGTTGAAGTTGTGAAGAAGTCGTGAAGAAGTCGTGAAGCAGTCGTGAAGCCGTTGTGAAGTAGTCGTGAATAAGTTGTGAAGAAGTTGTGTTGTGAAGTTGTGAGATTGGTTCTAGCTACGATTAGAACTCGACATTTAGCTTTGTGTCGTTAAACCCGTGTAAGCCAAAGTTGTGTACGGTTTTCTCCGCCATAAGGGAGCTTATTGAAGTTGTGAAGAAAACTCTCGAGCAAGGTGTGCTCGGGGAGTGGAGTAGGGCAAGGAAGGTGTCCTTGTAGCCGAACCACTATAAATCTCTCGTGTCTCGGTTAGATCTTTCCATACCTTATTTATTTCTTTACTTGCATCGTCATTACTTTCATACACATAGGTTTATATAATTGCTAGTATTAATTAGAGGTCGACTTCACATAAAGATCAATTTGAAAATCCATTCAAGAAACCAAAACTTTTACAATCAATTTAAAAGAATACATATATAACTAATAATAAGGTTCAAGTTTTATTTTTCATACAAACTTGAATCTAAGTGTTATAAAAATAAACAAAGGTTTTCATAATAAAATTAAAAAGACATAAAACTATTCAACCCCCCTTCTAGTTTTCCACAGAACTTAAGTATGCATCAAATAGAGACGTTGTAAACGATAGTTTAAAACAGGATTATTAAGACCGACTCTTAAATGAAAATCACGTGTCTTTTATATGAAATAGAGAGACCAGTCTTCTTTAAAAAAAAAATAGTGTCTTTGACTATACAAAGACATTGGTTTCACTAACACTGCCGGTTTGTATGCATTTGGTATCATATAGACCGGTTTTTCTTGAAAACCGGTATTATGCTACCTATCTCTACTATTTTTACAATATAGAGACTAGTGTTTTTATAACCGCTCTTTATAATCTTTTATTATAAATGTTGTATTCATAAAACAATATTTTTCACGAATTCTAATATATAGATTGATATTTCTATTCCATGAAAGAAATAATCAAACAATAGAATGTACGATATTGTACTTTAACTCATTTTGTCAACCTTTGTTTTTGGTTTTTATTTCTAGATATATGTGGTTAACTGAACCGAACCGCGTATAATATACATAAAAGTTTCTAATTAAATATACAAATAATTCTAGAAGTGTTGATTATATTATTGTACTACTTTTATTGCATAACGACATTTTTGCTCCTAATGTAAACATTTACCAAACATTTATGTGTGAAATTTGATTGATGTGATCGTAACATATAAACTTCAAATAAATAACTTTTTTGTTAATCTATTGTGTGATTCCGAACATGATGCGTGACTGCCAAAATATTGGCGCCACACATTCCCTCCAACTTATTCGAATTCAATTACCAGTTTAGAACGTAACCAACTAATTGACATAGTCAAAGAAAAAAGAAATTGGCGCCACACTTTTAATAGGTTCTCTCCATATGCGTGCAACAAGGTATTACATAAAATTTGAAACTATAGTGTATAGACTATCTAATTTTAATATGTATATGCGTATGCAAACGTATACTTAAAACACAAGTATTAATGATTAATTATGAAGGAGGCCTTTTTAAACATGGTAAATGTAGATTTATTTGTTAAATTTTGGTACTTCTAAAAAAATTTTACACAAAGTCCATGACTGGTAGAATTCGGACTTGGGTGAAAAGTAGTGGTGAAAACAGGTTAAGTCGCTCGAAAAGACTCGAGTTTAAACGAGCTCGAAATGAGTCGAGTATAAACAAGCGCGCGCTTGAGCCTTGTATAGTGCATTAAATGGTTCCTCACTATAGTATAAAAATTCTTATACCTCTTAATAAGTGTTTAGACCTATTTTTAAACATCCATAGTGGATGCTTTAATCAATAGCTAAGTGAAAAAAATTTAGCGACGTATTTGAGATAACTAAAAAATATACATCGGTATGTCGTCAGAATTCTGTCGCTAATAGTTCCAACCTAAGTTCGGCGCTAACTCCGTCTCTGTATGATTACATTTAGCGATAGAATTGTGACAGATGCGTAATTCATCTCTAATTTTGTTATTGATTTGTCACTACTTTGTCGCTAATTTATCAAAGCTAGTTATGTAGCTAATCTATCTCTAATCCGTCACTTAGAACCATTTTCTTGCGACAGAATAATTCGGTCGCTAATTTCCGTCATTGTTGTCCAGTATTCTAGTAGTGGCTTATCGGTTTGTTTAAGTTCGTTGGCTTTTACATGGAGGTTGAAAGTTTGTAGCTTATCTTTCCCACTGCTGTAAGTGATTGCTAAAGCGTCCCATAGTTCTTTGGCAGTGGAAAACTCGGTGAGGTTTCCTGCTAACACAGGTTCGATATTCTGAATGAGCCAAGAAAACACAATCAGGTCTTCTTGTTCCCATATCTCATATTTTTCTGATGTTGTTTTTTCTAGTGGTTTTTCGGTTAAGTGATTTATCATGCTTTTTGATTTTCCGCCTATGGCCACTCGAATCATTCGAGTCCATAAGGTGTAATTTTGGCTATTTAGTTTGAGGTTTAATTTGAAGGTTGTCGGAAAGTTTTGGATCCTGTGGTTGTTGACTAGCGTTTTGTTGCAAGAGATTTGCTAGTTGAATTGCGAGATCGGATCCTGAGCCGCCTGCACCATCTGCCATGGTGGCTTAGGTTTTGATTGTTGGTTTATGGAAGCATTTAAACGGTAAATGATGAGACCAGAACCATAGTCTCTGATACCATGTAAAGATGATTAAAAGAGTTGTATTGATTTGTGATGATAATTAAAATATGGATTATCATCTATTTATACAAGAGCTTAAGAACTAAATAAGGAAATAAAATTAATGCGAATGAACTTTTGCTTGTTGTGGAAGACGAGATCTTCTATCCAGGGAAATGATGATAATGATTTTGATCCGGTAATATTTTCTATTTCTAACGGTACTAGTATTAATGAAACTAGTAATGCACTTTTCATGTCCGGAAACTTGAATCACAAGAAAAGTCGTCTAAACTTTTACCGGGAACTAATCATGTTTTAAATTATAAAATTATAAGATTCAAATTTTAATATGGCTTAAATTACATTATGAATAGATGCATGTGTAATGATGGATACTCTACAAAGAAATGCATGTGCAATGATGGTCAGGTAAAAACAACTTTTAGTAAAGCAAAGTTTACCTGAATGAACATATCGGGATTCAGTTTACAAGATGAATGACATTTTTTTTCCAGATAACCAAAATGTACAATCATTTCGTGATCTAAAAAGGGTGTATCACAAAACTCACTTGTCCCTTCCCCATTGCCAACATGTGTACATCTTGTCCTCTATTTTTTTAATAACGAAAAGGGTCTCACACTTGCAAATAACAGTCCTCTTTTTATCTTAAACCCGGCAAACCATTTCATGATGGGCAGTGAGAAAGAGCGGGTCATGGTGCGAAATTACATGGGGAAGGAGGAGCTTTTTTTTTTAATTGTTCAGTGTATTATATAACGTGGTTTAGGGTTTACGGTTTATGGCTTATTGATTAAGGTTCATGGTTTAGGGTTTTGGATTTAAATTAAGTTGTCACTTCTGAATTCGATTTGATATATTAGTTTTTGTCATCATGTTCCGTTATTTTATTTACATGTTTGTGTCATCATACTTGCTTTTAAGTTATAAAATAGCAGTAGTTGATTCAAATAATGTTTACCTTTATTAAACAAATAATACAATGTTAAAACATACAGTAAACATCTTCAATTGTAACATTTTTAACACATGCGACTCTGCCAGCTCTGTCAGATCTCAATACTACGTTGAACATCTATAGCATCCTCATTCTCAAATTGATGTTATTCCGCCCATTCAACCATTTGATCCAAAGTGTAATCAGCTTACGTTATCTCTTTTTTTACCGTCTTCACTGTCACTATTATGATCTATTATTACATGACTCATCATTTCTACAAATGTAGCATTTGGGCATATATACTTGACAATAATAAAACCCACGCCTTCATAATCAATGTAATTTTTTAGTTTGCCTTTGTAACTGCAATATCAAATATCACATGCATATCATAGTGGTTTATTAGTTTAACGGTATATGTATAGCCAGTTGCTGGTACTTCATAATAAAAGCATAAATCTTTCTATCAAAGATGTTAAACAAATATTGTTTCAATTCTTCTACTTTCATTCTTGATGTTCATTTAAACATGAAAAGAAAATAAAGAATGTTGCATTCTCGAGTTGGGAAGAAAAGAAAAGAAAAGAAACATAATTACGTTTATGTCAATTTAAACATGTTCATTTTATCACAAGAGTCAAATATGAGTAAATACTAAGGGTTATATTGGTCATTATATACTCAATAGTTTGGGTGTAGTTTTGTTTCCGTCCAAATTCACCCATATTTGGGCGGAAAATTATTGAAGAAAAATTATTTTGAATTTTCCTGTCACTTTCTTTTTGTTTTATTTTTTTATTTATTTATTTTTTTATGTTCAAGAAAAAATAAAGGACACAATAAATTTTCATTTTCTTTTCTTTCCATTAGAAAAAACTCGAGAACGGATCGTAAGGTAAAAAAAATGAATATACATGTATATTAGCGTAGTAACTACATTTTTACTTAACATCTATGAACATTCTGATGTTTTAACATGTAGTGCAGATGCTAAACACTTAAATTACGATATTGTAAGTTTAAAATATGCATTATTTTATATCGAATGTTTCGACTAATCTGATACGAGTAGGCCAGATTTACTCAAATGGTTGGTTGATATATTTAATATGTCTAATGTCTAATCTGAAATAATACATTATGGACACACATGTACCAAATAAGTAATTTTAGTTCAAAAAAGAGTATACAATAGGTGCCGGATCGACCACATAAAGTGACTTTGTCCATGGACCAATGGCCATCATTGTTCTTGCTACTTAAACATTTCAATGGTTATTATTTGATCACTGAGAGAACAATTTACAATTTTAATAATTGCATGCATTTTATTATTCACAAACTAGATATGATACATTATATAAAGTCTCTCCGTCTCATATTTATTATCCACATGTTACCGCTATTCTACAAAACTCGTTTGTAAGAAATTAAATCGAGTTTAACATGTTACCCTCGCTTTGGACTATTACTACAAACATTTAAAAAGTTATTAATTAATTAATTAGTTAAGGGTAAAAGTAAAAATGTTAAATTGACATTTTGCAAAAAGTAAGAAAGAAAAAACTGTAATGATAATATTTTTTAAAAACTGTGTGTTTTTATCAT
The DNA here is from genome assembly GCA_021014915.2 of Artemisia tridentata subsp. tridentata. Taxonomy (NCBI): domain Eukaryota; kingdom Viridiplantae; phylum Streptophyta; class Magnoliopsida; order Asterales; family Asteraceae; genus Artemisia; species Artemisia tridentata. Next base: position 207,279,787 of record CP139501.1, read on the forward strand.
TAGACAATTATTTTGAGACGGATGGAATATTAATTACCATTAAATATTTATATGATGCAGATTAGTTATTTTTAAAACAAAGGTGCAATCATTGCATGCATCAGATTGTTGTACTGTCTGCTTTGCGGGTTTGTACGGTTGACCATAGGGGGTGTTTGTTTAGTATGCCCCAAATGCGTTACACCAATTCTTCACGAGACTTATACTCACTTGGTTAATAATTACTCACCATCACATGTTACCGCTATCCTACAAAACTCGTTTGTAATATTTATGTATATGATGGTTATTATATAGTCTCTAAATTTTAGTAAAGCAATCATATGAAAGCCATCATAAAACCTCTTTTTAGCGTCAACCATGTTGTGTAACTTGTAAAATACGAAGGTTACATGAATTTCACATTTCTTCACACTAAAATTGAATGTGTATGTACCTACGGTATTACCCCTGCGGCCCTGCATTTTCTTTACCCTAAACCATCTCCTCCGATGGCTTATACTTACTCTTACAGGTTTCAATAAATTAGTAGATCTTAAATAATTTTGGACCCTGTTTGAAAGTGATTTAGGTCAATAAAAAAAATAAAAAGCCTAACACAGGAAGTTTGAGTGGGGAAAAAGTTAGGCCCAAAAAACGATAAAGGTTAGACTTGGATGACCCATTCGACCTGAATAGGTTTTTGGGAATTCCAAGTGTTGACCACGTTCTGTCTGATCCTAGCTCCAGTAATTGTTCGACGACTGAGGAAAGAAGTATCGACCTAAATGTCAGGGCCCAAGACTACCCGGATGATGCTCCATCTAATAGAGCTAATCCCGAAGATGTGGATCTGGTTGATTTCGTAGAGCCGGCTAGTCGTGATCGGGAGGAGGATGAGGTCGCAATCACAATTGAGGTTGGTGCTAATGTAGGAGCTCAGCTCTCCAATCATAAGCCGCTGGTGCAAGGGGTCATAGATCGGGAAGGTATTAATGTTGTTTATCCATGAATATTATGTCGTTTAATGTCAGGGGTATAAGAGGCGAGGTTAAAGGTCCTTGGGTAGGGAATCTCAGGAAGAAGGAGGAGATCAATTTTGTGGCTCTCCAGGAGTCCAAGCATGCCTGTGTTCGGGCGTCTGATGTGAAGGCGTTTTGGGGGAATGATAGATTCGAGTTTGAGTTTGTTGGTTCAGATGGTAACGCTGGGGGTATTGTTAGCTTATGGGACCCGTCGGTTTTCAATGTTGCTGGTAGTGTCAAAGATAGGAATTTTTTGTTGGTTAAAGGCTCTCTAAGGGGTAGTGGTGAGCTTATTAATGTGATGAATATATATGCCCCTCAAAGTAGTTCTGCCAAAAGGCTTCTATGGAATAAAATTGAAGGTGAGATTAGTCGTCATCCAGGTCTGTGGTTAGTGGTCGGGGACTTCAACGTTGTTAGATTCAGGGAAGAAAGGAAGAATTCGGTGTTTAAGTCAGCGTGTGCTAGAAGCTTCAATGATTTTATTAATAATTCGGGTTTGTTGGAATATAGCATGAAGGGGAGGCAGTTCACATGTGTTTGAGACAACGGAAAGAAATCGAGTAAGCTTGACAGAATGTTAGTTTGCTTTGATTTTGCCAACAAATGGCCCGACGCATGCTTAAGGGTTATGTCTGGTCCCCATTCTGATCATTGCCCATTAATTCTCTCGACCAAATCTACTAATTTTGGCCCGCGTCCTTTTAGAGTATACAATTCGTGGCTCGATAAACCGGGTTATGAGGAAGCGGTTTATAAAGCGATGGAGTCTTTTTCTGGTGATGGGCCTCCTGATTCGGTTCTGTCTAAGAAATTTACGCATATTAGGAGTTCTCTGAAGGTTTGGAGGAACGATATGTTAATGAAAGAGGAAGAGGAGGAGAAGGCAGTTAGCTCTGATCTTGAAGAGTTAGAGGAATTGATGGAAATCAGGGATCTTTCTAAAGAGGAAGAGTGGTCTTTGGGGGAATGCAAAGCGGCTCTTAAAGCAATTGGCGCTAGGAAGAGTGAGGATTTGAAGCAGCAATCTCGAATTAAATGGGCGGTGGACGGCGACGAGAATTCTAAGTTCTTCCATGGGTTGATTAACAGGAGAAAAGCGTCTAATCTTATTCCGGGTCTTATGATTGAAAGCAATTGGGTATCTAAGCCTAGCCTGGTAAAGAAATAGGTTTTCAATTTTTTCAAGAGCAGGTTCGTGGAAGAGTATGCGAGTCGCTCGGCTTTGAGGTGTGACAACTTCAAGAGACTTTCGGAGGTGGAAAAAAGAGTGCTTGTGCAACCGTTTTCCTTGGTCGAGATTAAGGCGGCTGTCTTTGAATGTGGGGATGATCGGGCACCGGGACTTGATGGTCTTAACTTCAAATTTATTAAGCATTTTTGGACCCTCTTTGAAAGTGATTTCAAGAATATCATGGACCATTTCTTTGAGGTGGGACAGATTAGTCGTGGCAGCGGGTCGTCTTTTATCGCTCTTATCCCCAAAGTCAAAGACCTAGTTGAGCTGAATAATTACCGTCCTATCAACCTTGTGGGCGTGATCAGTAAGACGATTTCTAAAGTGCTCGCAAATAGACTTAAGATTGTGGTGAGTTCAGTCATCTCGGAATCGCAATCAGCCTTTGTTAGTGATAAATTCATCTTGGACGGGTCGCTTATTGTCAACGAGATTATCTCTTGCTACAAGAAACAAAAGAAGCGGGCTTTTATTTTCAAGATCGATTTTGAAAAAGCCTTTGACAACGTGAATTGGGGGTTTGTGCGTGAGGTTATGGTGCAGATGGGTTTCCCGGATTTGTGGTGCTCTTGGATAATGGGGATTTTGAGTTCGGCTAGGTCTTCGGTTCTTGTGAACGGCTCGCCGAATTTCGAATTTCAATGCTTCAAGGGGTTAAGGCAAGGGGACCCGATTTCGCCGTTTCTTTTCATCCTTGTGATGGAAGGATTATCTTGTATGTTCGACAAAGGCAGGGGAACGGGTGTTATTGAAGGTGTTCGGTTGCCTAACGGGGGCCCCGGTGGTTTCGCATCTTCTTTACGCGGATGATGCAATCATTCTTGGGGATTGGTCGGAAAGGAACCTGCTGAATGTGGTTAGGATTCTTAGCTGCTTTCACATGTGCTCCGGTTTAAAAATAAATCTAGAGAAATCCAATCTCTTTTGTATTGGGGTTAGCACGGGGGAGGTGGAAGAAAAGTCAAGTAAGATTCGTTGCAAAGCGGGTGCTCTTCCGTTTAGCTATCTGGGGCTTCTGGTGGGGGCAAACATGAACAGGATAACCAACTGGAAAGCGGTATACGACACTTTTGATAGGCGTCTTACGAGTTGGAAAGCGGCGTGCCTATCTATCGGCGGAAGAATTACTCTTATTAAGTCTGTAATGGAAAGTCTTCCAAATTATTATTTCTCTCTTTATTAAGCCCCACGGAGAGTAATCGATGATCTAGAGGTGAAAATTAAAAGATTCATGTGGGGAGGGTCTAGTGATAGACGAAAAATGCATTGGGTTGCTTGGGAGAAGGTCGCGATGCCTATCTATAAAGGGGGTCTCGGGTTGAACAAACTCTTTAATATAAATGTGGCGCTTCTTTCCAAGTGGGGGTGGAGATTCAAGATGGAAAAGAACAATTTGTGGACCAAAGTCATCGAGGCAATCCACATCAATAGGAGGAGTTGGGACTTCCTCCCCGCAAAGAAGACGTGTAGTGGGGTTTGGTCAAATATAGTGAAGGTGATCTCAAAAACTGCAGTTAAGGGGGTTTCGATCAGAAGAATGTTTAAGGGGTCGGTGGAAGACGGGAACGATATAGCCTTCTGGATTGATCCTTGGCTGTCTGATGTTCCTTTAAAGGAGAAAGCCCCATCCTTATTCAGGTTAGAGAGAAATAAAAGATGCAAAGTCAGCCACAAGGTCAGGCAGGAAGGTGGTGGTTACGAGTTTTCTTGGGACTGGCTTAGAGACTTAGAAGGTTCAGAAAAGTTGGCCCAGCGCGATCAGATCTGCAGCGCTTTGGGTTCGGTGGTCCTCACCCGAAATCATGATAGATGGAGTTGGCTGGGCGAATCGTCAGGGGAGTTCTCGGTGGGGGCTGTCAAAAGGTTTCTATTATCGGACTTAGATACGAGTAGCAGCTTTGTTTTGGACAGGTGTAAGTGACTGCCTCTAAAATGCAAAGTTTTTGTGTGGAGGGCCGCTCTGGACAGCATCCCAACTCTAGTTTCTTTAAGAAATAGGCATGTGCTGGTGGAGGAGGTGGTTTGTCCGCTGTGTGGTTATGGTGATGAGTCTGTGGATCATATTTTCACAGCTTGTGCCACGGCCGCTGCTCTTTGGCAAGGTATTTCTCAATGGTGCAGGGTGCAACAAATATATGCGTTTTCTATTCGCGACTTGCTCGAGATACACAACTACGTCGGTCTAAATGGTAAAGCGAAAGAGGTGTTCCAAGGGATTATTAGCATAGGTTGCTGGAGCTTGTGGAGGGCGAGGAACGGGGTGAAATTTTCTAACAAGCCGGTTAGTGTGAAAGACATTCTTAGCGAGGTGAAGGCTTTGGGGTTCTTATGGTATAAGCATAGGAGTAGGTTAAAGTCTATTTCTTGGAAAGACTGGGGTTACCCGTGAGTTTCTAATGAAGTTAGGCCTTTCAAAAAAAAAAAAAAAGATATGTTTGTATCATGTTGTGTATTATGTACGTTTTATAAATGGACATTAATTATATTTATTATATTTAATCTACAAACTGTGAGATGTTATCACCGACGATTCTTATTGGGCCATCCACTTAAGGACATCCTATTCCCTCACCATTGTATTCTATCTCGACTATAGCAATGAGGGTGCATTCATGATTCATGGCCAACAACTGTATCGCAACACGTACTCTTTTGTTTAGTGGCTCCTTTATATATATATTAATTTCGGTCTAAATAACATGTCTACATCTGGCTATCATGAAGCACGCGACCCTACAATGACTAGATTTTTTAATCTATGAAAAGTTTGTAGTGTCATAGATTTCAACTACTACTTACTCCTTCCGTCTCAATTTATTTGTCAGAAGAGAGAAAACACAAAGTTTAATAAAAGTGGGGTCACTTTAATTTTCAACCACTAAAATGGAATATTCCTCCACTAGATTCTCTAGTTTTTTCTAAATAAGGAAAATGGACAATTAATTTGAGACATTCATAAAAGGAAATATGAACAATTAAATTGAGACGGAGGGAGTAACATTTTGTGTGCGCCTTCTAGCATTTTTTTTTTTTTTTTTCTGTTTTTTTAATTAATTTTTTATACAATAATCACTCCGTCCCAAATTATAAGTTTTTTAATTTTTCCAAAGTCTTTTTATTCTAACTTTGACCTTAATTATTATTTTTTTTTTTTTCGTGTTATATATAATACTTGATGCAAAATATATAAATGAATTTGTGTTTTAAATGCATTTTCATTTGTATACTTTTCATCAAGTATTATATAACACAAAAAAAATTAATTAAGGTCAAAGTCGGGAAAAAAAACTTTGAAAAATTAAAAGTGGACTTATATTTTGGGACGGAGTGAGTAATATATTAGTGCACAAAGAGATGTTACCTTTCGGGTTCTGAGCAAAGACGTACCCATAATTTTTGAGAGAGTGTTGCACAATTTTTTTCTTTTATGATTATAAGTATTAAAGTTGCCTGATAAAAAATTTATCAAAAAATTGAGGGTTGCACATGCCAAAAAATGACACATATTATCAAAAATTTACCTTTCATGACTTAAAATGGGGTGTGGCTCGTACCACACCCGCCTCCCATGTGAGTCCGTCCCTAGTTCCGAGTACGTTCAAGGTGAAGACGGTTGTTTCGTTGGCTAACAAATTAAAAGCGAGTCAATATGGATGGTGTTAGTTCCACGAAATGATATGTCATAATAACTGTGGGTGACGAAATGCTAATAAAAAGAGTGAGAAATAACTATTATTACACATTTGAGATATGTCGATTTGAAGAGAAAACGATGCCAGTAGTACTAGTAACAAATTTGATCCACAAAGGATGCAAATATACATAGGATTCGTCTAACTTGATAAAATACATCTAACATATATATATATATACATATAATTTTGAGCTAGAAAATATATTATAATGCATCTAAAAGACTAAAAATGCACCTAAGAGCATATTCAACGTATAACGCACTAGGTGCGTTAAAGGTTAACCACCCATGCGTTAAAGGTTGAATGGTAGCTGCGTTAACGCAGCGTTAAAGGGGTGAGTTAACCATTTAACGCTGCGTTAAGGGGTGTGTTTGTAAAAAAAAAAATCATTTAGCCCCCTCCAACGTTTCTTTTAGCCGTTTAAATTCAAAAAAAAATCAATTTGCCCCCTTGCGTTTTTAACCGTTACATACAAACGGCTATTTAAAAAATAATAATAATAATAATAATAATAATAAATAAAATAATAAAAAAAAATAATAATTCAAAACCACTTTCACTCCTCTATAAATACTCAATTAACACCACATTTTTTTTCACAATTTCACAAATCAATCTAATACATCATATAATTCAATCTTCGGGTTTATAGACAGATAGGTTACTAAACTATCAACTTTTGTTCACCTAAGTTACCAATCTTTTTTTTTTTTTTTTTTTTGTGACTTTGGGAGTTTGAACTATCAAAATTCGACTTTAAGGTTACTGAAATTCCAAAGTGTGTTCAATCAGGTTACTGAACGACTAAAATGACAAAAATACCCTTAATTTTATTTTTGTTAACTACCTAAATGGTCCATGTGGTTCGTCCGGTGTTACGGATTCAGTCCAGTTGTCATTTTTGTTACGTTTCGTAAAAAAAAGAAAATTTTCGGAATTATTTTTTCTGAAATTAATTTTTTTAGAATTTTTTTTATGTGAAATCATTTCTTTTTCTTAAATTTATTTTCGAAATTTATTTTTATAGAAAAGTTAATTTTTTTTTCCATGTATTTTTCCTGAAATAATTTTTTAAGAAACTTTTTTACAAAAAAATTTTTTTTTTTAATTTTGTTTAGAATTTTTTTTCCCAAAATTTTCTTTAGAAAAATTAATATTTTATTCGAATTTTTTTTTCCATTTATTTTTTCTGAAATAATTTTTTTAGAAACTTTTTTCCAAAAAAAATCTGAAATTTTTTTTAGAAAAATATATTTTTTTTCGAAATTAAATTTATCTGAAAAAAAAAATTTAGAAATTCTTTTCGAAAAAGAAATTCTAAAAAAAAATTCAAAATTTTTTTTTTTTAATTTCGAAAAAAAAAATTAATTTTTCTAAAAAAATTAATTTCGAAAATAAATTTAAGAAAAAAAAAGGTTAGGAAAAAAAATTTGAAAAAAAATAGGGACGTTAGACGCAATTTAGCGTAAGGATAGGGGCCATTTATGTATCAACTAACTGATAGGGACCATTTATCGATCCGTTTTTATACGTTTTCGTACGAGACGAGGAAAAACGGTCGAAAACGTATAAACACGGACGAAAACTTACGAAATATAACAAAAATGACGACTGGACTGAATCCGTAACACCGGACGAACCACAGGGACCATTTATGTAGTTAACAAAAAAAATGAGGGTATTTTTGTCATTTTAGTCGTTCAGTAACCTGATTGAACACAATTTGGAAGTTTAGTAACCTTAAAGTCAAATTTTGATAGTTCAAACCCCCAAAGTCACAAACAAAAAAAAGATTGGTAACTTAGGTGAACAAAAGTTGATAGTTTGGTAACCTATCTGTCTATAAACCCTTCCATCTTCATACTTCCACAAAAAAAAATTATAATAAATAACTTGTTCATTCACAATGGATCCGAATCAATGTCACAAAGAATTTAGCAATTGGTCAGATGTAGATGACGAAACTGACATTCATTTTATCACAGCCGCGTACGAATATCAGCTGTTGATGGAACAAGCAGCAGCTCAACCTCCGATATCACGTGGTCATATCTTTCGTGAACGTGAGCTTGCTGAACAACGTTTGCGTGCCGACTATTTCGATCACAATTATAAGTATCCGCTTCGGTATTTTCGAAGATTTCGTATGAGCCGGAAACTATTTCTACAAATAGTCGAAGGTATTGAATCTTATACCTCCGATTTTCTTTCGGATCATTTCAAGTATTTTGCTCAATCACTCGATGCTACGGGTCGAATGAGTATAAGTGCTCTTATGAAGTGTACATCTATCATACGCCAATTGGCGTACGGCACGTCACCCGATGCGTTTGATGAGTATTTGCAAATGGGTGCGAGTACTTCATTTGATTGTCTTGATAATTTTACCAAGTGTGTAATTGATTTGTTTATGCCGGAATATTTAAGAAAACCAATATGGACCGACATTCAAAGTATTTATGAAAGACATGAGGCGCACCATGGTTTTCCGGGAATGCTTGGTAGCATTGATTGCACGCATTGGGAGTGAAAAAATTGTCCGGTTGCTTGGTAAGGGCAATTTGGTAGGGGTGATAAAAAAAATACCCAACTATAATGCTGGAAGCAGTTGCTTCGCAAGATTTATGAATTTGTCATGCATTTTTTGGGACGGCGGGGGCGAATAACGATATTAATGTTTTGGATAACTCTCCGTTATTCGACGACATTCTTAATGACGTCGCCCTTGCAGCACCTTATATGGTAAATGGAACGAGGTATGAAAAGGGCTATTACTTAGCTGATGGAATTTACCCACAGTGGGCTACGTTCGTCAAATCGTTCTCGGCAACAACTGACGAGAAACATGGTTACTTTAAAAGGAAACAAGAAAGTGCACGAAAGGATGTCGAACGTGCTTTTGGTGTGCTTCAAGGACGTTGGGGTATACTACAACAACCAGTACGTCAAATGAAACTTGTGAAGATACGTAGAATCATGTATTGTTGCATTATTTTGCATAATATGATATTGAAAGATCAAAAGTTTGCACGACGTGAGTTTTCCGATATGTGGGTGGATCCGTCAGCACGTATGAGGAAAGACTGGTGGGTCGACAGATGCGACATCCAACGTCGAAGGGCAAAAGAAATACGCGACAGAGAAACGCATAATCAACTCCAACGAGACCTTATGGAGCATCTTTGGCATAACCACCTTCAACATCAACATCAACAACAAGAATATTCCGAAGACGATGAATAATTATTTATTTCGTATTATAATGTTTAATATTTAATGTTATGTAATGTTTAATATTCGTATTCTAATGTTTAATATTCGTATTGTAATATGTTTAAAAATGAATGTTACGTTTTTAATAAATGAAGTATTAGTTTAAGTTTAGGGGTTGAGTTTGAAAATATTTGATTTAAAGGTGAGTTATGATTATGGGTGTTTTTTTGAGTTAAAGGTGAAAAGGTTAAAGCTGATGTGACGCTGACGTGGCAATGTGTTAAAGTTTAACTCTAGGTTATGGTTGAGAGTGTTCTAAGAAACAACTCTAATGTGTAATTTTAATTATTTCTCATCATTCTTATTTTAATATTTCTTCCCAATTGATCTAACTCTAAACTTATCGTTTAATTTGTAAAACTATCTTGAAACCCACCTATTTAAGATAAGAATAAATTACACCATTGGTCATCGTTAGTTCCAAACTTTTTCATTAATTACGCTTTTGGTCCTATTTTGGTAACGCTCGTTAGTTTTCCTGGTTAGTCAACACACATGCATAACACGTGATGGATTTATCCGTAATTTGCAATTTTTCTCTGTTACACCATTGGTCCCTAGAGTTTCCAATTATCAAATTTTAAAAGTAGTCGTTTGTTACGGTTATTTATAACCTTTCTTTAAAAAAATTAATAATAAAAAATGAAAAAAAATAATAATAATAAAATCCTATCCACATCACATAAACCATCACCACACCAACTCATCATTTTCCATACTATCATTCTTAAACTAATCCATATACTATTGAGGAAATCAAAGCTGAAGTAATGAAACAAGTTGATGAAGATAATCGTCGTTCACAAACGATTGTCCACACAGTTGTGTTGTTTGTAAACGCGAGCAAAGCTAAAACAAATATGACTGGAGCATACAGGGAACGCAAAGAAATTACGCAAGAATAACGTGCTATGCTTGAGACTTTTCTAAAAGAATAAGTTTCACAAGTTATGCTTTAAATATTTTAAATCCCTAGTTTTCATATTTGGCAATCCCAGATTCCGAATAAGTTAAAACTGAAACAATATCAGTTTATGGCAATCCCATATTTGGCACCCATATCAACATGCTACTGGATTCTGAACAAATATTCATAACATAATGTTTTCTGCTATAACTTGAAACATAACCAATGACATCAAATAATGTCATATTGATAGCATCATTTTTCCTATGTGTATTGCTTGTTTTATATCATTTTATATAAGATTTGATACTTAATTGCTTAAATGTTTTAATCTCAGTTATTATCAAGCAATTGTTAAAAGTTACCAATAATGGACATGTTTTGAAGCAAAATGGACCCAGTTCGAGAAAGTCTACTAAACAGACAAGAATATGCCGTATCATTCTAGGCAGATACACCGTATACCAAGACTTAGACGATTATCAAAACCATTGCCTGACTCTGAAGAATATGATGTATCCAAATATTGGATACGCCGTATATGAAACTTTGGTCAACAAGAAGAATGAGCTTGTTTTAGTCCAGATACGCTGTATGACATTCTGAAGATACGTCGTATTCATCTCAAAGACTTCACCAGATATCCAAGATAAGGAAGACCTGATACGCCGTATTTGTAGCAACTTGTAGAATTTTCTAGTCATTAGTCAACGTTAATCTAGTATTAAGCCATTTTTACTATTCACTTTTACTATTCACTCCCGAAATTTTATTATACATTCTTGTAAGTTAACCTATTTTCATGATAACACGAGAGTTTGACACTCGTCGGGTCATTTTTGCAAGTTTCGCAAAACCGTGTCTGAGATTTACGTTTGGGTTTAAACTTCATTTAAACATCCCGATATGTCCATACAAAATTTCAAACAAGAGAAATATGTGTTTTTCACATCATACAACATTTCCACAAGATTTGGATTTTTACATTTTCCGGTTTTACGTTTTACGCGTTTTAAGCCTACGATTTTAGGTTATTACGACAATTAAGCACCCCGATACAAATTATCACTCATTTAATATACTTTTTTAGATAAGTTTTACACATATTTATAAGTTTCATATTTTTAGGATACCCGGTTTTAAGTTTCGTGACTTTACGACTTACAGTTAGCGATTAACGGGACCAAAACTCACTCCGTAAAGGCAAGATAATTTTCTAGAGCTCTTAACCTCCTCATTCTTTCCCTAGGTGGAATTTTTGATGTGTCATCAAGCTTGGTGGCTTGATAATGACCATTGATCTCTAGGATGTTTAAAAGTGTTTAACTTAACCATGGTTAATTATTAACCTAATATATAGTTAACTAATTTTCTTAGCCTATAAATAGCAACCTAAACTCATATAAAAAAATGCACCACACCTTCTTATATCTACAAAGACCTAAAACCAAAAGCACTTCTCTTATATTTTGTAAGAAAGTTCATGTGTTCTTGAGAAAAGCTAGCATTTGATCTTATTTTCTCCGAGTTTTCAAGAAAGAGTCGTTATAATTTTCAAGTAACTTCAAGTCTCCAAAAAGACTTTGTTATTATCTTCAAATAGATTCGGGTTTTCAAGAAGGCGTTGTTATAATCTTCAAGTAGCCTTGGGTTTACGAAGATTATACATTTCACGTCGATGCTCCGCCTATATTCCCTTTTTCTTACAAACAAGCATTCTATATTAAGGTAAGTATTTATAAACTTTAAATACTTATGAAATTTTATTTAATTATTTAGTGTTTTATAAACTCTTAATATGTCCTATAATCAAGCAAGTGAAATATATGTTTCACATATTAAGTACTATGTAAGTAGGGAACTTCATGTGAGGGGCTTCATTTGGGTGAACGTATCGACGAGTTGCTGGATTTACGAATTAAAGTGTCCTAGCTCCTCGAACGTTTACTACATGACCTCTGAATTATGATGGCCCGAACAGTAGTGCGATATTTAAACTAAAAACATTTTACAAGCTAGTAAGCCATTTTTATAATGACATACACAAATATTATAAATTACAAAGTACAAAATCATGATCGATATAATAAACTTAGATAGAATTATTTACATTTTCACTTTATTACTTTAGAACCTAAGACATAACATCATATGCTAGGTTGCACGTAGAGGTTTTCCCGGCTTATCCAGCGATTTCGTTATATCCTTAAACATCATCCAACTCACGGTGAGTCGTAGCCCCACTCTTACTCTTTTATTCATTTTAAACTACTTGGGGGAGATACATATTTAAATTACTTTACTCGTTTATCAAATACATGATTTGCTTTGTGATGCAATTACTCAAACATTTATACTTTTATGATACGCTACGCTTTTATACTTTTTGGACATGATGTGTAGTTTTATTACGATATGTGCCTTAATGGGTTAAACTTATTCATATAGTCATTATTCTTAGCAACTGTTTAACTCCTGGATAGGAGCCGTTGGAGAGGTATTGATAGTAACTATCGGGCTGACGCCCCCCACCCTTGTGTCCCTTTATTCATGACCTTGGTAGAATATAATCTAGTTTATATACGATATATTATTCGCAGTAGGGAGGTTCAGTTTGCTGTTATTCATTACATTAAGTGTTCATATATTCATATACACATCTGTCTTAATCATACTTTAGCAGTGGGTTGTAAACACACATGTTGCAAGTCTTATATGAGCGGAACTTGGGACTAAGTGGATTTACAATGCCTTTGCAGTGGAAATCTCTATTCATACTATGTTAGCAGTGGGTTGTAACCACCAAGTACTAAACCAAAACACTAAAGAAGACCAAGAAGGTCGTGCTAGTGCTATAATTCCATAGGAAGACTCTCTTAATTGTTTTACTACGCTATAATCGTTTGGTTAGCATATTTTTCCTTTATGATTTATACTTTAATTTTTCTGAACATGATAACGTGTGTGATTACTGAGATTATGGGCTAATACCTGTAGGTATTAGCCAAGTTTATGATTATTTGATGTTTTGATTTGTTTATTTGGATTGCTTACTCATTCATTACGTATTGATTGTGTTTATCACTTGATTCATGTTTATGCGTATGTGATTATTCATTCAACCGATTTTTGCTTATTCAATAAGTCCTAAACTTACCATGGGTGTAAAGTGGATGATAAGCATTATTTCGAGAAGATCACTTATTACTTGGCTTTATAACTAGATTAATAGTGCTATGACCATTAGGCTACTAGTAATGAAATTAGGGCATAAATGTGCAATGTAAGCCCTCGTTGTTCACCTTGGTAGTGATATCGTAATTAGATAAATTATAATCAACAAGTTATACTTTATGCGGGTTTCAGTTAATTGTGACAAGATTAATCTGTTTAAAAGTTGGGGTTTAGGAAGAAGTACCGCCTAGCTACATTAGAAAACCACCAACGAAGTGAGTATCATCATTATAACAATTAGACAAATCTGGCATTTTATATGATTATCTTGGTTAATATGTTTTCCTTACTATCGGCTTGACCTCTTCTTTATAATATGTGTTTCTGCTTGTGTGTGTTATCTGTCTCATTTACAATTTTATTAAATCTAAACCTCATGCCAGTCTCTCAGGCTGAAAACCCTTTTTGCTGCGTTAGAATTAGGATAACTTAGATAATTAAAATACTGATAGATTTAAGTGTTAACGTTCCACTCTTAGTGATCGACACCCTACTTACAAACTAACCTACCATAGATCGGGTAACTGCCTGTTAGTGTTCGTTATAGGTAAAGTCGGCATAAAATAAATAGTAAAACTTGAATACAAATATTACCTACACATAATGACACATCAATAACATAACGTACTAAAAACATGTCTAATCTATTAAACATGTTAAGCTGAAATCCGTTACTTACTTGAGTCATGAAATGCAAGCTAACGATCCTGGAACATGACTTGAGCACCTAAAACATAATAAATGCACATATATGTTATTTGTAACACCCCCAATTTCGTGATACGCAGCGGAATTCAAACTGGGTGTCACTTCATGGCACAACAGTTATAACAATAAAAAACGAACTCTAATGGATTCATTTTAAAAGATTTATCATTCGAATTATATAAATATCAGAGTTTACAAAATGAGGTCCCAATAGTTTAAAGGTTTACAAATTACACAAATAAGTTTTCGAATGATAATAAAATTTATAACCTTCTTGATGTATCCGTGCTCCTCCGTGCCAGTCTCGTTCATTATGGACCTAAGATAAATATGCTAAAGTGTCAACACAAAGGTTGGTGAGTTCATAGAGTTTGTGAAAATAATGTGAAAGCCTTGTAAAAACCATTGTGATAAGTATATGTAAATACTAAATGTAGATTCTAAGATTCCAAGTGTATGACTATTGTACTAAATACAATATCAAATGTAGGTAGTGTTTCTGTTGCCCTTAGTTCTTGACATCGAAACCTTAAATTTCGGTTTCTGGTTTGTTCACAATTGTACCAAGTCCGTTGGTTTGTTATTATACCAATTCTATTAGTTTCGAGATTACATCAAGTCCATTAGATCACACAGTTTGTACCAAGTACATGAAATCATCCCATTTATCCCGGTAGGGGGCCACCAATCATTCTGCATCTGGGTTACGTTGTTATACACCCAAAGCGTTGAACATTGTTGGTTATTGTACTATCATTATGAAAACCAAAATGTAAATCTCGTACTAATAAAAATTGGAGTAATAGTTGCAATCATAGCCTAGTAGGTAATCTGTTGTTATACCTAGTGTTCTCAAATGTTTGTTACGTTTGTTTGCACTAACTGAGTCAACTTAATGGTTACATTAATCCCAATAGATCTAATCAAAATATTCGTACTTACTACGCATAGTGCTTAATGGTCCATAATCTAGAAACTTTAAGTATGACAATAATGTTATCTAGCATAAATAAACACATAGTTTAGATACAACATATAGTTTGCAAATTGATGAGTGTGTAAATACTCATCATTTTATGCCCATTTTAGACCATAAAAATACTGAAAACACCCAAATAGACCATATTATACTGCAAATATCCTTGGTTTGTGTTTTTATGCGTTTCAGGTACAAAAGGATCGAAAACAGGGCAAAACAGGCAAAAACCGAGCACAAGATTGGAAAAGCATGAAAAGCCGAGGACGGGGAAGGAAATTACGAGTTTGGACCGGGAAATTGTTCAAGTGTCAAATGTCAACCCTCAAGTAATCAAAATTGACAGAATTGGCCCTTGGGATAATTTTCAGAAGTTGGCAACAAAGGTCCCTCAATGTTTAAACAAATTACACAAATGATCCCTAAACCTTATCACTAATTCCAAAAACCCTTAAAACTAAAAACAACCCAATCCCATTTAATCCTAAACCCAGCTATTTCCCTTAACCCATTAAACCCCAAGCCCATTAACCACCAAACCCAACCTTGCCCCGTATTTTTAGTTAACCCACAGTCAAACCATTGGTCAATCCCTCCTTCCCAAAACTACTAACCCGCCAAAACCACCACCAATTCCCCAAAAATCAGACAACAATGTCCCCATCCCCCATGCTTTCTCTGCCAACACGCCTCCACCTACACTTAGCCCCTCACATGATACCACCAACCCACGTGTGCTCAGAAAAGTTAAAATCCCATCCCCTGGTTTCCCGCCAAAATGAAAGTTAACGATTGAGATGATCTTAATTCAATCAAACGGCTGGGATTTGTTGTGGACGCTCAGAGAAGACTTTTGGGATGATATAAAAGTTATCTTCTCACACCAAGAAAGATTGTCACTGTTTTAGACCACAATTCGTAGTGTAGGTTTTTAGGTTAAATTCAGTTAAGTTTTATTGTCGATTTAATTTCAGTCAAATGTATCCTTCAATTCAGCTTAAGTTTAATTTCAAGAACCTTGTTCCATTTTTAGTGTAATTTAAGTTTAAAGTTAATTCAAAAATTCAGTTGTTGTTTAAATCCTTGAAAAGCTCTCTGCTCACATTTCTTTTAGCTTATATTTAGCTTATTGATTAAGTCCCTAGTGCTCATTCAGTTTCCATTTCCAAATTTCCAAAAAAGTTCAAAAAAGTCAACATAAGTCAACTGACTTGGTCAAAGAAGCAGTTTGAAGAGTAAGCTGACTTGATCAGCTTATTTGGGTGTTTTATGGCTTATTGGATAAGCCTGGGTTGTGATTAGCTCTTGGTTCATTCATGTTTCAGCTGAAAACAGTTGTGAGTACCAATTTTCACTTTTCAGCTTATTTTATGCTTAATTCAGTTCAGCTTATGTTACTGCTTATTTGTCTGCATTTTTCTGTTTCTTAGATCATTAATAACTTAGATAATCAAAGTTTAGAGTAAAACATGGTTTAAATTATCAGTTTCTAGTGTAAAAGGCAACTTCAGGATTAATAAGGGGTGTTTGGGTCAGAAGGTCAAACGGGTCAAAATGGTTCCTACTGTTCATTTGCACTTGGAATTAGTTTGATCTTGGTTATTTTAGTCTACATAAATTGTTTGTAGTTTGTATCAAGTGATTTTCTAGGTTTTTATAGGTTTGAGTAATTTACTCTAAAGCTAGAGTGTGTACTGATCACAACTGCTTATCATACAGATAAGCAGTTGAATTTCCATTTTTTTGCTTTCCATGTAGCCCATTTAGCCTTAGTCAACCAGTGATAAAGACCCTTAAGGACTTAGTTAGAAATAGCTAACTCTGTCCACTTAGCCTTAATCAGTTTGCCCTGCACAATATTTGCTTTTATCAGCTTTTTCTATTTATTGTATCTGCTTATTTAGTTGTTCATTTTGCATGATTTTTGGTTTTATAAGTAGTTTGTAGGTTAGTGTTTATCTGTTTCAGCTTATGTTTGGATTATTAGCTTATTTAGGTAGCTCCTGTCTGCAAATTGCCCATTTGTCCTGTTCTAACTCTGCACATCAGTTTTCATGTTCTAGACCTTCTGATCTAGGGTCAAATTGGATAAGCAATTGAGGTCTGATTTTGGGAATTTTCAGTTCTTAAGTAGCTTGTAATACGAGCTTTCAGTAACTGCTTTTGGATTTCCCAAATCAGCTTATTTCTAGCTTATAGGACAGCTGCAAATCTGCTTCTCATTCATTTCATTTATGTCCTTAATTGAAACTGTGCAGAAGCTTTTCTGCTTATTTCTTTAGCTTATTTGATCTTTTTCAGTTGTTTTAAGTTTCAATTAGTGTATTAATCAGTTTCTGAGCTTTTGAGAATTTTTAGTTAACTTTAGCTTATTTTTAGCTTATTTGAAAACTGCTTTTTGTCCCATTCTGCTTATTTAGGTTGAACCAAGTTCTCTTTTCATTTTTCCTAGCTTCTGATTAGTTTAAAGTATTTTTGTGAAAATTTTCAGATTTTTCTAAACTGTTTTGGTATTTTTAATAATTCAATTAGTTTAAATTAGTTTGTAATTCATAGAAAATTAAATATTAATCAGAAAAATGTAATTCTTTTTTACAAAACTTTCTTTTATCATTTAGGATGTAGGAAAAATAATTTTGTACCCGTAGAGTTTATATTTCATCATTTTCACGTTTTTAGGTTCGTTCTTAGTTCCCGTTTTCTTTAATTCGCGTTTTTTTAGTCCAATTACGTTTTTTATCACGTTTGTTTTTCTTAAATTGTTTTTCTTGCCTTTTAAATCGTTTTTAATTTATGTTCACTTATTTTAGATTAGAAATCCAAAATCCCATCTTTTCCACCATTCAAACACGTTGCACGATTCGAGAACACGAATTCCTTTCACGCCTTCGTTGGGGATAACGACCCGGGTTACACATACTTCACTTGTGTTTCCTTGGAGAAAAATACGTGTTGATTCCAACGAATCAATTTTTGGCGCCGCTACCGGGGAGGGCTGACGCGAATTTTGAATTCTCGTTTATCGTTGCGTGTTTTGAATCTTCGTAAATATTTTCTCATTAAAAAAAAAAAAAAAAAAAAAAAAAAAAAAAGATTTTTATTTCAAAATTTATTTTCCCTTTATATTTTTCAAAAATGTTTCTAAAAAACCAAAAATATTCTTCGTATCCCTCTTATCCGTTTAATTCTTTTTCTCACCCTCTATCCGTTTAATTCTTTTTATGTCTTCATCTTACAACTATGGTTGTGAATGGTGTGGGGGACCTCTAAATGGTGGAAATTGCCCCGGTTGTAGCATTGTAAATTCGGAAAACGGGTTTGTCTATGACCAAAATCCCTACAATGAAACACCCGACCTTTTCAACCAACCCCCACAACATCATATGGAGACATACTTGTGTGAATTTTGGGGAGGTTGTCCTCATCCGGGATATGATTGTCGAACGGGAGACGTGCTTGTCTATGAGCAGATTCCTTATAACAATCAGACACCATCCGGATTTGACACATCTTCATATTATTCACCGCCACAACAGTTTTACTGTTGTGAATACTGTGGAGGTCCGCACTATAATTCCGATTGTCAAACAAGGACCCCGCTTGTCTATGAGCATGGTCCTTGTAACAATTATGATTATTCGTATCATGACCAACCTCCACAGTATCAACCAATTCAAACGCAGCCTCAGCCATTTCCTCAAGAATCATTCCAAGAAATTCATAATATTAGGAATGATCTTTTGGATTCTGCTTTCAAAGATGTATTCCAAAAACTTCATGATGCGAGGAATGCATTTAATGCTTGGGCTGCTAAACAGACCAAAGAAGATCGTCATGGTGAATCTATGGAAGATTTACTCGCCATTGAACGTGCAGTACATAACCGTTTCTTATTTAATCAGGCGTGCATGCTCGATGACGAAGATGACGACGGCGAGGAGAGTACTATTCCTTTGAGTGATATTATTTCTCAACTCCCTCAGTCTATTGCAATCACGTCCATCCTTCCCTCTCAGTCTAAACCCGAGGACTCTCTTATTATGGGGGATGAGCCTCTAAGCACTGTTCCTGAAAAGGAATCAGACGAGTTCATAAAGTCTAGTGCTGAGAACCTTGTCCCAATCCCAAGTGAGTCTGAGGATATATCGGACAGTGAATGTGATTGGTCTTTTGATGATGACTATCCTCTTGATACTTCAGAGGATTCTTCCGATATCTTCTCTAACCCTCTTTTCAATTCAAATGATGATTTTTCCTCCAGTGATGACGAATCACTTTCTGATGAGGACGCTTCAAATGAAAGTCTCGAAGTCTATTCAAATTCTCTTTTTGAATTTGATGACGAGTACTTTTCTAGCATAAATCCTCTCTTTGATGAAGAGTTAGAGAAAGATGAGGTCAAGGACTCTATTATTCATAAACTTGATGATATGACCTCAATTGTTAATCCCGATATTGATAAGGACATTCTTTCTCCGACATATGTGACATTGCCCTTTGAGGATCGCCACTATATTGATTTCACATATGTCGTTCGAGTTTTTCTACCTTTCTTCTCTTATACGGTAGATTGTCCTTTTATTCACTCGTTCGGGAGTGAAGACAAAGTTTTTGACCCCGGCATCTCAATTTATCATTTTTTTGAGCCGGTTGTATCTCATCGGAGTGGAACTTTCAAGTACTTCAATGTTTATCCAAACATTTTGAATGAAAGTCCGATGGAGATTTTCTCTTCCACTTGCTCCCCCATGGACAAATGAATTCGGGGTCGAGTCAAGCTACTGACTCGGTAAACAAAAATATTAGCATTGCATGGGTAAACGCCCATGTTTCTGTCTTCTTTCTTCTTTCTAACAGCTAAGTGTGGGGGGATTCCTCTACTGTGCTTTGTTTGTGTGTTGTTTGCCCTTGTTTGCAGGTTTCCCTTGGATAGTGTTGATTGTCGCGCCTGTTTTCAATCCAGCCGCCCAATATCCTATCCTTTTGCTAACGATTATCTAGAGATATCTTATTAATCCTGTTTGTGAAAATAGAGATTTCTTTCAGACACTTGGCTATTAGTATTACCTTTTTACGTTCTAAGTGTCGGCATAATAGCCGGTACTTTGAATATTGAGGGCAATATTCAATTCTAAGTGTGGGGGGGAATTCTCTCGAATTTTGTCACATATGTACCTTCTAGTGCCCTAGTACCCCCGTTTTGGCCAAAATTTTAAATTTTTTTCGTTTTTAGAAAAGAAATTGCAATAAAAAAAGAAGTGTTTAGTCTTGATTAGGTTAGAACAAAGGGAATCCCGACTCCGCTAGAGTATTGATCTGGCTGCTTCCTTAACGATTAGACTAAGGTTTTACGATTTGTGCAAATGAAAATGCTAAGCGTAGAGTAGTTGGTTCTCTTTAGAGCTTATACAAGTAATCTATGGCTTTTCCTCCCAGAAGATAACTAATCGGATTAAATACGTGCTGTTTTCAAACGTTTGAACGTTAAAATCATGTTGTTATGCAAAACAAATTTTTATACAATTTTGATATAGAGCCCGAGTTCAACTTTTTATTTTAATTTTGGAGAAAGCATATATGTAAATATATATATATTTTTAAAAAAAATGGAAAATAAATAAATAAATAAATAAATAATGAAAAAGAAAAAAAAAAGAAAAAAAGAAAATGGAATGATATTGCAAAATGTAATAAATTTTGATGTTGCAAAAATAAAGATATATATGTTAATAAATGTAGAAATTGCTTTCTTTTAAATTTAAATCGGAAGTTGAACTTGGATTCGTCAATTTTGTATAAAAGTTAAACGGTAATTTAGTAGATTGTTGATTTCAAAGGCCTCGAAAGCTCCGGTATTATTCTCTGTGAGGTGTCAAAAGCCTGGTCACCTAAACCAACTGGTTTGGGATGTGCCGAGAAGAAAGCCGTTACATGGAGTGATCTAGTCTTTGAGTCTCTAATCTCTAAATGATCGTTTGTTGTTATCTATTTAAGTATTTAATACTAGCGTAGTGGGAATATCCAAAATCTTTGAAATCGAAATTCCGCTGATTCCGGTACTATTCTCTGTGGGGTGTCAAAAGCCTGGTCACCTAAAACCAACTCGTTTGGGATGTGCCGAGAAGAAAGCCGCTACATGGAAAAGGCCCTTTTGATCCTTAGATTTTCAAAGTTCCCGGTAAATTAGTATTTGACTTAAATGAATAACAACCATAATAAATGTCAATTTTTGCGGTCAAAATTTTGAAAATGAGCACAGTCACCTAACTTGAATAAACTGTGGGAGTGAAAAGTTAAGTTTCGGCTTACATAGATTATTAGTATAAGTAGTGTTAGCATTTTACAAAAGCATTTGCACATTGAATTTAAGCTTAGTTGGGAGTATAAAAAGAGGATGACGATTTCAATTCCCTGGAGACACCCATTTTGTGTGAATCCCGTTCCATGATACCATTTTTGGAAATCAAGCATGTTATCTATTTTTGTTTTAGTTTAAATTTCTTGCATTTAATAAAAAGTCGAAACGGGGTGCACTTGGTATTCTCTTGATTCCTTTCATTACTTCATATGATCGGATTACTAGGGACTAGCAATAGTTTAGTGTGGGGGATTGATGAGTGTGTAAATACTCATCATTTTATGCCCATTTTAGACCATAAAAATACTGAAAACACCCAAATAGACCATATTATACTGCAAATATCATTGGTTTGTGTTTTTATGCGTTTCAGGTACAAAAGGATCGAAAACAGGGCAAAACAGGCAAAAACCGAGCACAAGATTGGAAAAGCATGAAAAGCCGAGGACGGGGAAGGAAATTATGAGTTTGGACCGGGAAATTGTTCAAGTGTCAAATGTCAACCCTCAAGTAATCAAAATTGACAGAATTGGCCCTTGGGATAATTTTCAGAAGTTGGCAACAAAGGTCCCTCAATGTTTAAACAAATTACACAAATGATCCCTAAACCTTATCACTAATTCCAAAAACCCTTAAAACTAAAAACAACCCAATCCCATTTAATCCTAAACCCAGCAATTTCCCTTAACCCATTAAACCCCAAGCCCATTAACCACCAAACCCAACCTTACCCCGTATTTTTAGTTAACCCACAGTCAAACCATCGGTCAATCCCTCCTTCCCAAAACTACTAACCCGCCAAAACCACCACCAATTCCCCAAAAATCAGACAACAATGTCCCCCTCCCCCATGCTTTCTCTGCCAACACGCCTCCACCTACACTTAGCCCCTCACATGATACCACCAACCCACGTGTGCTCAGAAAAGTTAAAATCCCATCCCCTAGTTTCCCGCCAAAATGAAAGTTAACGATTGAGATGATCTTAATTCAATCAAACGGCTGGGATTTGTTGTGGACGCTTAGAGAAGACTTTTGGGATGTTATAAAAGCTATCTTCTCACACCAAGAAAGATTGTCACTGTTTTAGACCACAATTCGTAGTGTAGGTTTTCAGGTTAAATACAGTTAAGTTTTATTGTCGATTTAATTTCAGTCAAATGTATCCTTCAATTCAGCTTAAGTTTAATTTCAAGAACCTTGTTCCATTTTCAGTGTAATTTAAGTTTAAAGTTAATTCAAAAATTCAGTTGTTGTTTAAATCCTTGAAAAGCTCTCTGCTCTCATTTCTTTTAGCTTATACATGCTCATTTTAGCTTATTGATTAAGTCCCTAGTGCTCATTCAGTTTCCATTTCCAAATTTCCAAAAAAGTTCAAAAAAGTCAACATAAGTCAACTGACTTGGTCAAAGAAGCAGTTTGAAGAATAAGATGACTTGATCAGCTTATTTGGGTGTTTTCTGGCATATTGGATAAGCCTGGGTTGTGATTAGCTCTTGGTTCATTCATGTTTCAGCTGAAAACAGTTGTGAGTACCAATTTTCACTTTTTAGCTTATTTTATGCTTAATTCAGTTCAGCTTATGTTACTGCTTATTTGTCTATATTTTTATATTTCTTAGATCATTAATAACTTAGATAATCAAAGTTTAGAGTAAAACATGGTTTAAATTATCAGTTTCTAGTGTAAAAGGCAACTTCAGGATTAATAAGGGGTGTTTGGGTCAGCAGGTCAAACGGGTCAAAATGGTTCCTATTGTTCATTTGCACTTGGAATTAGTTTGATCTTGGTTATTTTAGTCTACATAAATTGTTTGTAGTTTGTATCAAGTGATTTTCTAGGTTTTTATAGGTTTGAGTAATTTACTCTAAAGCTAGAGTGTGTACTGATCACAACTGCTTATCATACAGATAAGCAGTTGAATTTCCATTTTTTTGCTTTCCATGTAGCCCATTTAGCCTTAATCAACCAGTGATAAAGACCCTTAAGGACTTAGTTAGAAATAGCTAACTCTGTCCACTTAGCCTTAATCAATTTGCCCTGCACAATACTTGCTTTTATCAGCTTTTTCTATTTATTGTATCTGCTTATTTAGTTGTTCATTTTGCATGATTTTTGGTTTTATAAGTAGTTTGTAGCTTAGTGTTTATCTGTTTCAGCTTATGTTTGGATTATTAGCTTATTTAGGTAGCTTATTCCTGTCTGCAAATTGCCCATTTGTCTTGTTCTAACTCTGCACATCAGTTTTCATGTTCTAGACCTTCTGATCTAGGGTCAAATTGGATAAGCAATTGAGGTATGATTTTGGGCATTTTCAGTTCTTAAGTAGCTTGTAATACGAGCTTTCAGTAACTGCTTTTGGATTTCCCAAATCAGCTTATTTCTAGCTTATAGGACAGCTGCAAATCTGCTTCTCATTCATTTCATTTATGTCCTTAATTGAAACTGTGCAGAAGCTTTTCCGCTTATTTCTTTAGCTTATTTGATCTTTTTCAGTTGTTTTAAGTTTCAATTAGTGTATTAATCAGTTTCTGAGCTTTTGAGAATTTTTAGTTAACTTTAGCTTATTTTTAGCTTATTTGAAAACTGCTTTTTGTCCCATTCTGCTTATTTAGGTTGAACCAAGTTCTATTTTAATTTTTCCTAGCTTCAAATTAGTTTAAAGTATTTTTGTGAAAATTTTTAGATTTTTCTAAACTGTTTTGGTATTTTTAATAATTTAATTAGTTTAAATTAGTTTGTAATTCATAGAAAATTAAATATTAATCAGAAAAATGTAATTCTTTTTTACAAAACTTTCTTTTATCATTTAGGATGTAGGAAAAATAATTTTGTCCCCGTCGAATTTATATTTCATCATTTTCACGTTTTTAGGTTCGTTCTTAGTTCCCGTTTTCTTTAATTCTCGTTTTTTAGTCCAATTACGTTTTTAATCACGTTTGTTTTTCTTAAATTGTTTTTCTTGCCTTTTAAATCATTTTTAATTTATGTTCACTTATTTTAGATTAGAAATCCAAAATCCCATCTTTTCCACCATTCAAACACGTTGCACGATTCGAGAACACAAATTCCATTCACGGCTTCGTTGGGGATAACGACCCGGGTTACACATACTTCACTTGTGTTTCCTTGGAGAAAAATACGTGTTGATTCCAACGAATCACAAATAATCGAAATTGAAATTAAAATAGTTGAGTATGTATCTCCCCCAAAAGAGTTTATAAAACAAGTATAAAAACGGGGCTATTACTCACCGTGAGTTAATGATGTTAAGGATATAACGTGTTAGTGCAAATATTACGATATTTAAACTAAACGGTTTCTTCGGTTTTAATAATGACAAACATGTAACTTGTAATGCATAACGTAAAATGTGCAAGTTACTTTTAAACACAAATCAACAATGCATACTTACATCAACATCTCTCGACGTTTCAAGTATGCTTCAATAGAGTCGTAGATTTTCATCCCGACGTAAATCACTCAAGATATGAACAAACAAATTTAAACTTGACGGATGATCAAAGAAATAAATTTTTTGTTCTAAACTTCACATTTATGAATGTGACAAAACATTTTTCAAAAATACATTTTACAAATTATTTTTGAATTAGAAAGAAATGTTTTTTTTGGATAATCATTTCAAAAATAGTAACAGCTATTCCCCCCCCCCCCCCAAAAAAACAGCTCCAAACATTCTCAAATAAACTTTCCCCACTAAAAACAAACGGAGGAGAGTCCACGGTACCACTAAAGTACCGACGGTACCACTAAATTTAATAGTGCCATCTGACAATTAGTGGTGCCGTCCCTCTGTAACGGCTAGTTTTTTCTTTGCCTATAAATAGTGGACCATTTTACACTTCCAACTTGATTTTTCCAGTCAGTTTTCTCTGGTCTAATCCCTTCTTATTTAGATCACTTTCTTTGATCATTTAGAGAGTCTTAGTTTGTTTAAAAGTGATCCTTTCATCCTGCCAAGAGATCACCTTCATTCATCTTCTAGTGCAAGAGAAGAACAGAAGGTATCTAAGAAGATACAAAGTGTTGTAGTTGTAGTTAGAGCACTTGTAACACTTGTTACATACTTGTTGTATCCTTGCATACATCAAGTTCATTTTTCTTTTGAGAGTTTATGAGAGTAGATCATTGTGATCTTGTCGAGATCTTGAAGATCTCTTATAGCTTGTGGGCTTGTGTGTTGATCAAGAAGATCAAGGGTAGATAGGGTAGATCGAGTCAAGTGAGAATAGATCATTGTGATCTTGTTGAGATCTTGGAGATCTCTTATAGCTTGTGGGCTAATGTGTTGATCAAGTGGATCAAGGGTAGATCGGGTAGATCGAGTCAAGTGGGAGTAGATCATTGTGATCTTGTTGAGATCTTGGAGATCTCTTGTAGCTTGTGGGCTTGTGTATTGATCAAGTGGATCAAGGGTAGATCGTGAGTAGATCGTGTGGATCGTGGTAGATTGGTACGAGCTAAGATTAGTACTCGACATATAGCTTAGTGTCGGAAATAAGGATAAGCGACGTTGTACAGTTTTCTCCGCCTGAAGGGAGCTTGTTGATTAGTGAAGTAACTCTCGAGTTGGGTACTCGGGGAGTGGAGTAGGGCGAAGAGGAGCTTCGTGAACAAACCGCTATAAATCATCATGTCCGGTTTGCGCCTTCTTACTTATCTCTTTACTTTTATTTTATTCTTTATCGCTTTATATTTATATTTGCATTGCGTTTATGTTTTTGTGGCTAGTTGCTTATGTTATGTTGATTATGTTTGTGTCATGGTTTGATTGTGCTTGTGTTGTAGTTTACTTTATACCATCTCTAGATGTTATATGATCATTGTTGACACTTTTCATATTACGTCACACTTGATCGGGTGTTTGATACAAAAAGTTTTAAAGTTTTTAAATGGAAACGTATTCACCCCCCCTCTACGGTTTCCACAATTGGTACCAGAGCCACGTCGCTCAAATTTTTAATACAAATGGTTTTCAAAATTGAGTACGATCCATGTTAGAAATTATCCATGAAGGTGATAAAATATGAAAAGTATTTAGTTGTTTGATACTTACAAGTTTTGTTTTTAAGTATACTTTGTCATACTAGCTTAAAGGTTTTCTTAAACCAATAAAAGAATGGAGTTTGTAAGTGTCCGGTCATGTCTTTAGAACGAGTCGTTGAGTCATGCGGTTTTGAAAGGAGTGTTTGGGACAAACCATTATTTTGTAGTAAAAGTATTATCGTAAATATTTTTCTTAGTCCTAAACGTGATAATGATGCTTAATATATATTTTATATGTTCGGTATCAAGTTTATTAAATTTTACATTTTTTCTTCGAGTCGCCGAACTAAAATAGTAAACTGAATCAGAAAACAGATCACGGTACCACTAAATATAGGAAGGGATCGTTATATTTAACAGTACCGTGGGTTATTTAAAGTTACCGTGCCTCTGTCTGTCTGTTGTCAGTATTGGGTAATTTTCAGAAATTCATATAAAATCAACCATGAGTCCGTAGGAGTCGTGTCACCCATCATTTTAAACGAAGTTGAGTCTACTTTCATTTGAAAAATATTTTTACGAATTAGGTCTAAATGAAAGTATGTTAGAGTCCTTGATTTTCAACTAAAGGTCTTTTTGGTCATGTAGTTTGCATAAATTTTTGGTTAAACTGAAAAAGGGCGTTTCAACTTTTGAACCATGACGTGTTTTCAAAGTGACTTGGCAAAAATATTTGAAATGGGGAGGAAACCAATTCGTTTTCAAATAAAATCAAGCTTAGTATACATTGTTATACTTAATACACAAAATGACGATAAGTATTTTTGTGTGTTATGCTAAATGACAATTTGTTTTTCTTTGTGCCTTATTATTATTAGTTAATTTATTTTTGTGCTTATAGTTATCTTTAGTTGAGCTAATTATATCTATAATCACAAGCATTTTACATGCCTTGTTGCAATTTGCTGATTATTAGTTTCTCGGCTTATGCGTCAATAGGACTTAGACTAAACTTCTTGCACTAAGTTGCATAATTGATTTTGCATTGCATATAGGCATAGACCACTTTTCTTGCATACGTGTTCTAGACATATTGGAAGTTTTAAGATGCTTTAGTAACCTTCTTAGGAATAGAAACTAAGTTGGTTGATCATGTGTGTCGAAAGATATTGGCTTACACAATTATTTTTCCAAATGTTTAAGTGTAAAAGGTATATCACCTCACCTC
Source organism: Artemisia tridentata subsp. tridentata (assembly GCA_021014915.2). NCBI lineage: Eukaryota > Viridiplantae > Streptophyta > Magnoliopsida > Asterales > Asteraceae > Artemisia > Artemisia tridentata. Next base: position 207,307,413 of record CP139501.1, read on the forward strand.
AAAATACTTAACACTCTCATAAAATCCGTAACATGATCTCTAAAACATCACATTATTTTGTCTTGCTTAACCATGGTGATGCGTGGTTTTGCGACCTTACAACAGGTTTTACCTCTCGAGGGATCTCAAGAGGCTTGCAATCCCCACCAGGCAGTGTACCTGACCGATGTAGTATAGTGAAGTGGCAAGTACCGGGGGATTGATCGTTCTCTAGGGGAATAGTGTCGTTAGGATTGAAAAACTACTCTAATAGGTCTAAGGGTGAGGGAAGATTCTTTTTGTATTTTTATATTTTATGTAAAGCAAGTAAAATCTCGGGTTTGAAGGAGTGGGCGGAATTAGTTGCTAGTCAACTAACCCAAATAACTAAAAATGCAAATAAAATAAAATACTGAAAATGAAAAGGTTGTGTAACTTATATGGAGAGAAATGTGTTTACTTAGATTTCCTTACTCCCTAACTATCTTTTATCGGTTGATTAGTGTGTATTAATTGCGTGGATGACGGGTGTATTCCTTAATACCAATCGTGGGGTGGCGTACGTACTTCCCCAACTCTACAAGCTCCTACTTCACTCCTATGTCGAGCCGGCTAAGAAGCTCCTAACATGGGATCACTAGAATTCGCTCATGCATTAAATACAACCAAATAAACCTAGTACGCATTGGTTCATGTTTCTTAAGACGTTCAAGCAAGTTACCGTATAGGAGGTTAGCCAGTTTTCTTAAGCCTAACATCGATAAACAATCATCCAATACAATTAATAACACACCAACAACTAATAATCAATAGTTAGGTTTCATTAGATCTAAGCAAACACAAGATAAATCTAGCCTAGCATGTTAATTAAAAGACAAGAACAAGATATAATCAAACAACACATAGACATATTGAATGATTAAATGATTACTTATCTTCAATTAAACATGGGAGATCCAAGGGTATAAAAACCCTTAAAAATGGCAGAAATTCGTCTTAGGGTTTCTCCTCACAAAGTTGCACACTATGAATAAAAATTGCAAAACTATATATAGAGTTTAGTGGCTGACGGCGTCACGTTGTAGGAGGTGACGCCATCACCTCGCCGTGGCTAGGGTTCCCGGATGGTCTTCTTGACGCCGTCCCTCTTTAATCCTCCAAAATCCGCTCTGGCCTATCAAGGGTTGACGCCGTCAAAATAGTGCTTGACGCCGTCCCCCTTTAACTTAAACCGTGATAGCCTTGATCACCTTAAAGGGTGACGCCGTCAGAATTTCCATTGCAAAACTTTCTGGCGCGTCATGTGTATTTTGTCATATCCACCTCTTTTGCCAAGCCATGACGCCGTCAGGAGCAATCCTTGACGCCGTCAAGTGTACTTTTCCATCAGCTTTGCAGACTTTGTCGTTTTCTTCACTTTTATGCTCCAAAAACGTCCAAAATGCTTCCTTTTCCAGATTTCTTCTCCAAAGTACCTAAAATGACAAAAGGAACGATTTAGGGCAATATTTGATCAAATAAATACGATTTAGGGCTTAAATGACCCCCTAAAAGCGGTACACTTTTCACTTCATCAAATACCCTTACACTTGAGATTTGCTTGTCCTCAAGCAAATGCGCTTTTATTCTAATCAAAATACAAGTTAGGGGTCATTTACTGCTAATATAAAATTAATTACAACAAATAGTCGTTCCACTTTAATCATAATAAGCACGGAGATTACAAACTAGCACCTCACAAGTAGTGTTTAGATATTCACATCTCTCAGGTGTCATAAAAGTATATCTCATAAATGAAAACGGATAATATCTCTCACTACCTGTCATAGCAAATAGATTACCATAGGCTTGGGAAAGGATCAAAAACCTTCTCCACTAGGCGTAAGCACCTAAGATAAACTATCAAAGAGGGATTTTACATGGGTTATAACGTGAGGTGTAGGGATATGATAAACACGGATTTGTTGGATAAGGGATATTTTACTGGTGGCGAGTTAAAGATCTTGATTAATTACATATACAATATGGCGTTGCTAAGCCAAGACTAGACTCGACTTAAGCTAAAAACAAAATAACAAAAACATAAAATAAACATAAAATGAAACGGGATGGTAGTCCGTATGTTTTTTCTACTTTTCTTTTTCTCATTTTTTTGTATTTTTCTTGATTTTTTCGATTTTTTTTTTCATACACTCTTGCCCTACCATCCAAAATAATACATCATAGGGGCGTTGCATTCCCCTTACACTTGAACTTTTACATAACTTTACAAATAACTATTCTAATGACTCGAGTTAAGATAATCGAAACACTTGGAGTACTTTTAAAATATTTAGCACATATGGGGGTAATAATGTTGTTCTTCCCCATTACTCCATTACACTAGTACTTTACCCATGAGTCCCAATCGTCCCAAAACAATATGTACAAGGATATGACCCGACTTAGCAACCATGTAATCAATTAGATAATTAACTAGGGGTTTAAACAAATGTTGTCACAATAATGCACTAAAAATGAGTGCATACAAGGTAGGCTAAGGCGATTTGGGTGTACATTTAAGTGGGGTGTAAACAAATTCTTCCTTTAAGTAAAATGCTTAAAGTTAGAAACGAAAAGATAGGCTCTGAGGGGTGTACTAGGGGTATCGTGTACTAAAAATGAGTACAACGCAAAGGGTGTGGGAGAATTACTTGACCAATGTAGCCAATGTAATTATAACAAAAACACAGGTGTAAAACAATGGGTTAATCCTAATGCCTCTTATCATGTAGTAAATCTAACTACACGAATGTAGTCTCACTTGTGGTCTCGGAATGGTCCTAACGCAAGTTCTAGAATCTAAGTGCTACCGGTACACACATCATAGCATAAATGCTTTTCCTACCAATTCTAGGGGCGAACCTCACATATTTGGGGGTGGAAAATTTTTTAGTGGTATGGTTTTTGTGCTAGTCATATAACTTCCTATCCATGAGACACTCATTAAGACCAAATTTTCACTCCTATATGTTGTAAAAAATTTTAAATTTGGCACTAAAATTACCTTAACAGGTATTTATCTCAGTTTTATTACACATCTACCATCAAACAAACAAAAATCAAGTGCAATTGCATTCTCTAAAGTATCGTACTTTACCCCCCCCCCCCCCTTACACTTAAGATGAACATTGTCCCCAATGTTCAAATAACAAGATGTAAAAGTAAATAAGGTAAAAGAATGAAATCAAATACTCCCCTGATTCGCTCGGTGGATAAAGGGGTAACATGGTTAGATCTTCTTCCAAGGTAATGTAGAAGCTCCAAGACTAAAGCATCGCCAAAAGCTAGATTCCACATACATCTCCTTGTCCAAAATAACCTGTTAAACCTGAGAAAACAAACACGAAAACCTGCATAACATCGGCGGGATAAATCTATATAAGGATATAATGCTTGTGGAATGATTATTTTGCAGATTCCTGGAGTTTATAAGTTAGAGATTTAATAAAAACTTTTTATTAAAACAAAACTTTCAAAATTTTTCAGAAAATTAAAACCTGACGCCGTCAGGTTGTAATGCCTGACGCCGTCAGAAATGATCTGACAGAATTCTCATGTTAAGTTTCCGGAAAATTTCTGGAAAAACCTATACCTTATTTCCTGGAATTCCTGCAAAACATCATTATGACTCGATACAAGCATTTGACTCAAACAAATACTAATATGTATGTTAATTTAATATTGTTATGATTCATGTTCATTTGTTCTAATAAACTGATTTGGATTTCCCTTACACTTATCTTTTGCAAAATACCTTTTATATGTAGTTACGACGAAGTTAAAAACAAGATAAAACATTTTCACAATTTAGTTTTGAACATGAATCAATAATAATAAAAAGTAAACATACATACGGAAGCAAATAAAATCAAACAAACAAATAAATAAACACACAAAGCAAATAAAGCTTGGGTTGCCTCCCAAGAAGCGCTTTTCTTTATTAACGAGTCTTGTAGCTAGACTCAAAGTCCTTCTACCCTATGTAAGTGAGCTCGTCATCGAGGACGTCTTTAGGGTTAAACTTGGATTGAAGTTTCCTATTGGTCCGCTTAGTACAATATATCTTTTCAAACTTCTCTCCATCCGGGTCATACAATGTGATCTTAATATGCCATGACCCATCTCCATCTTTGGGTGGTTTGTCCCAATCCCACTTATGATCATCGTCCTCACAAGTCCACTTATTCATCCCTAGGTTAATTGGCAAAACTCCTAGGAAATCAATCATCTTCTTAAAAACTAGAGGGTCTTCAAATGGATCCAATTCGGTGTCCCTAGCCAAGAGTTGTTCTACCGCATGTGTTCGGTTCACAAAGTCCTCTTCTAGGTAAAATGGGCGTTGGGGTCCTATGAAGTCTCTATCGATCCAAGGCCCATATCTAGATGGTCTCCTATTTAATTCTAACCAATGGGGTGTTGGTTCCTCACTAGTATCATAAGCATGTTTCTTCACATCATAGACTGACCAAGTATCACCTTCTCCTACCGCTATCTTAGATTCCTTACAATCAATCATAGCACTAGCGGTCGCCAAAAATCCTCTACCTATCAACAAGGGGCATGTAGGGTCGCTAACCATATCAAGGACGTGGAAATCAGCTAAAATGGTTAGTTTTCCTATGTGTACTAACACGTCCTTGACTACTCCAACCGGGTAAGCAACACTCCCATCCGCTAAGCCTATTATCACCTCGGTTTCTTCAAGTTTTCCTAGTTTTAGAGAGGTGTAGAGAGGTAACGGAAGTAGGTTAAGGCTTGATCCAAGATCGGCTAATGTGTCATAAGCCTCCGAATTACCGATCTTGCAAGGTAGAACAAATAAGCCCGGGTCATCTAACTTCTTAGGTAGCTTGTTTTGAACAAAGGCGGTCCCTTTTTCGCCTAACTTGAGCTTCTTCTCATCCAACACATCAATAACCGGACTTTCAAGGTGGAGCTCCTTGAATTCATTGTCAAGGTTTTGAGTGGGAGGTGTTTCAACTATGTTGTTGACCAATTTAGTGTTGGATATCATAACTTCTTGGTCATTTTGAACAACTTTGGTTTGTTTGAAACACGAGCTCATGGAATTGACCGAATAATATTGTGGACAAGAACTAGGAGACAAAACCGATGAAATGGCGTTGACGTTTAGTTTCGGGTTCTTGACTGTGTTGCTAGGGAGTGCTCCCATTTCTCGGTCATTGAGGGCTTTCAACAAAGTGTCAATCTTATTGGTCATCTCGCTTTGTTTTTGTTTGAAATCGGCTTCAAACTTGGCCAAACGAGCTTCTTGAGATGCCATAAATTGAGACATCAATCCTTCAAAGTTATTGGTACTACCATTGCTCGAAGGATTGTTGTTGAAAGTACGGCTCGAGTTGGAACCGCTTGATTGGAAACGATTAGGTGGATTGGAAGAATTGGTTTGTTGTGCGTTTTGGTTTTGTTTCCACCTAAGGTTTGGGTGATTTTTCCATGAGGGGTTGTACGAATCACCGTAGGGGTTTGGCTCGGGTTTGAAAGTGTACCACTTGTCTCCCGCTCTGTCGGTACGCGAGGATGCGTAGTCCGCAAAAGCTTGTTCGGGGAGTTCCATGCAATCACGAGTGTCGTGGGGACCACTACATAATTCACATGAAGAAGTGATTTTGTTCACTTGGCTTGAAGGTTTAGGAGCCTCGTAGGATTTCATAAGAAACTTGACTTGGTCTTCAAGTTCTATGATCCTACGGTCGGAAGTGCTTGAATTGTTCGAAGGCAAAGAAATTGCCTTGACCGTTTTATTCAAATCACGGGGATCACTCCAACTTTCGTTGTCATAAAGAGCAAGATCTTTTAGGAGAGCCCATGATTGTTCCGCACTTAGATCACGTAGCTTACCACCAGCCGATTGGTCAATGGTTTGCCTCGTGGAGAGATTGATATGGTCATAGAAGATTTGGACTTGGAGCCAAAGTTCTATGCCATGGTGAGGGACTTTTTGGAGTAAGTCCTTGAATCGAGTCCATGCCTCGTAGAGGGTTTCGCCTTGACGTTTTTGGAACATCAAGATATCATTCCTTAGCTTGGTAGTTCTTCCTGGTGGGAAAAACTGAGCAAGGAAACGAGTGGTGAGATCATCCCAAGAGGTGATGGATCCTGCGGGTAGACGCTCTAGCCATTGACTAGCTTAGTCCCGCAGAGAGAATTGAAAGAGACACAGTCGGGTCGTCTCTCGAGTGGCAACATCAAGGTCTATGGAATCAACGATTTTGAGAAAGTCCTTGAGATGTTGATTAGGATCTTCGGAACGAAGTCCATGGAATGCGCATTCGCTTTGCACCAACCGGATGGTGTCAGATCGAAAGGGAGTGACATTGGCTCCTTGAGTGAGCTCAATGGTGTTTCGATAGCCATGGTGGCTAGGACGGGAGTAGTCTCCTAAGGTACGGGCTCTAGGAGGTGGGTGTTGTTGTGGTGGTGGGTTGTTGGGATCGAGGATATTACCACCTTCCATGATGTCGGATGGTAATGGTTACGAACAAAGAAACGAAGAAAAAAGATAGACTAAAGAAAACCTAGAAAAATAAAATAAAAATCTCACTAGAAAGGAATCTAGTGAGTAGTGATGAAGCGAAAAGTGTACCGCTTTTAGGGGGTCATTTAAGCCCTAAATCGTATTTATTTGATCAAATATTGCCCTAAATCGTTCCTTTTGTCATTTTAGGTACTTTTGAGGAGAAATCTGGAAAAGGAGGCATTTTGGACGTTTTTGGAGCATAAAAGTGAAGAAAACGACAAAGTCTCAAAAATCGGCTAAAAGTTACTCTTGACGGCGTCACAATTTACTCTGGACGGCGTCATGCTTTGGCAAGAAAAGTTGGACGTGAAATTTACTCATGATAAGCCAGTGAAAATAGCATGTGAATTCTGACGGCGTCACGCTTTAACTTGATCAAGGGCGTCACGGCTTAAATCATAAGGGGACGGCGTCACGTTCTAGGTTCGACGGCGTCAAGCCTTGATAAGCCAGAATGGATTTTTGAAGAGCTAAAGAGGGACGGCGTCAAGAAGGTCATCCGGGAACCCTAGAAGCGGCGAGGTGACGGCGTCACAATCCATAAGGTGACGCCGTCAGGTGTAAAAGTCTATATATAGTTTTCTAATTTTTTGTCATTAGAGGAGAGCTTAGTGTGTGGAATTTTGGGATAAAACCCTAAGACGATTTTAGCTACTTTTTCAGGGCTTTTTGCCTTGAGATCTTCCATGTTTCATTGAAAGATAAGTTATCAATTAATCATTCAATATGTCTATGTGTTGTTTGATTCTATCTTATTCTTGTCTTTTGTTTAACATGTTAGGCTAATTTTATCTTGTGTTTGCTTAGATCTAATGAAACCTAGCTATTGATTATTGGTTGTTAGTGTGTTGTTAGTTGTATTGGATGATTGTTTATCTATGTTAGGCTTAAGAAAACTGGCTAACTTCCTATTCGGTAACTTGCTTGAACGTCTTAAGAAACATGAACCAAACACGTACTAAAGGTTTTTATGGTTGTATTTAATGCACAAGCGAATTCTAGTGATCCCATGTTAGGAGCTTCCTAGCCGGCTCGACATAGGAGTGAAGTAGGAGCTTGTAGAGTTGGGGAAGTAAGTACGCCACCCCACGAATGGTATTAAGGAATACACCCGTCATCCACGCAACTAATACACACTAATTAACCGGTAAAAGATAGTTAGGGAGTAAGGAAATCTAAGTAAACACATTTCTCTACACATAAGTTTCTCACCACATTTTCATTTTTGTTATTTTATTTTATTTGCATTCGTAGTAATTTGGGTTAGTTGACTAGCAACTAATTCCGCCCACTCCTTCAAAACCGAGATTTTACTTGCTTTCATAAAAATATAAAAACATAAAAAGAATCTTCCTCAACCCTTAGACCTAATTAGAGTAGCCTTTCACACCTAACGAACACTATTCCCTGTGGAGAACGATCAATCCCCCGTACTTACCACTACACTATACTACATCGGTCAGGTACACTGCCTGGTGGGGTTGTAAGCCTCTTGAGATCCCTCGAGAGGTAAAACCTGTTGTAAGGTTACAAAACCACGCAATCAAGTTTTTGGCGCCGCTGCCGGGGAATAGTTATTGTTTAGGTTGAATTTTTATTTCTATTAGGTCTACTCACTAGATTCCCTTCTAGTGAGATTTTTATTTTATTTTTCTAGATTTTCTTTAGTCTATCTATTTTCTTCGTGTCTTTGTTCGTAACCATACCATCCGACATCATGGAAGATGGTAATATCCTTAACCCACACAACCCACCACCACAACAACCACAACCACCTCCTAGAGCCCGTACTTTAGGAGAGTATTCCCGTCCTAGCCACCATGGCTATCGAAACACCATTGAGCTCACTCAAGGAGCCAATATCACACCCTTGCGATCCGACACCATCCGGTTGGTGCAAAGCGGATGCGCATTCCATGGACTTCGTTCTGAAGATCCTAATCAACATCTCAAGGACTTTCTTAAAATCGTTGATTCTATAGACCTTGATGTTGCCACTCGAGAGACGACCCGATTGCGTCTCTTTCAATTCTCTTTGCGGGACCAAGCTAGTCAGTGGCTAGAACATCAACCCGCAGGATCCATCACCTCTTGGGATGATCTCACCACTCGTTTCCTTGCTCAGTTTTTCCCACCGGGAAGAACTACCAAGCTAAGGAATGATATCTTGATGTTCCAACAACGTCAAGGCGAAACTCTCTACGAGGCATGGACTCGATTCAAGGACTTACTCCAAAAAGTCCCTCACCATGGCATAGAACTTTGGCTCCAAGTCCAAATCTTCTATGATCATATCAATCTCTCCACGAGGCAAACCATTGACCAATCGGCCGGTGGTAAGCTACGTGATCTAAGTGCGGAACAATCATGGGCTCTCCTAGAGGATCTTGCTCTTTATGACAACGAAAGTTGGAGTGATCCCCGTGATTTGAATAAAACGGTCAAGGCAATATCTTTGCCTTCGAACAATTCAAGCACTTCTGACCGTAGGATCATAGAACTTGAAGACCAAGTCAAGTTTCTCATGAAATCTTACGAGGCTCCTAAACCTTCAAGCCAAGTGAACAAAATCACTTCTTCGTGTAAATTATGTAGTGGTCCCCACGACACTCATGACTGCATGGAACTTCCCAAACAGGCTTTCAAAGAATTCGCATCCTCGCGAATCGATAAGGCGGGAGATAAGTGGCTCGCCACTAATTATGGGCCCAAAAATTCCGAAGATGGGTATGAGGCATGGAAGAATAAGCCAAATTTTAGTTGGAACCAAACTCGTAGCATATCATTCAATGACTCTACCCCGCTCACCTGGTCTGAACATTATCCTCAGCGACACACGCATAAACAACAAAATCGCGAGGAATCACTGCAAAAATTCATTCTCTCTCAAGAAACACAGCTTTCCAAACTTGAGAATCAATTCAGACAACAGCAAGTTGATATGAACAACAAGGTTGATAACCTGTTAAAGGTTATCAATGATCGCCTTGCTGGCGAGTCAACTTGTGAGTTGGCACGAGTTAATGAGATCAAATCTGTTACAGTAACCCACCAAACACCCCCTCCTGTAAAAATCAAGCACCCTAGTAAACTCTTCAAATACATATCACAAAACGAAAAAAAAACAGGAGATACTCATACCCCTTCGAAACCTCTCCACTTCGTGAACACCATTACAACAATACCTGTTCCTAAACCAAATTTGGACCAACAGACAGCCAAGAATGTGGACAATGAAATGGAGGGTGAAGTTCCCGAAAAGAAACCCGAGGCGCCCGACGACTATCTAGACTCACCAAAGAACTCGAGTACAATAGAGGTGAGTGATGAGGAGGGCTCGGAAGAGAAATCCGAAAGGCCTCATGGGCTCGCAGGACTGCTAGACCGCCCCCTGGTAGAGGAACTTGAGAGGGGCACGGCAAGGTCGCCTATGGGATTCGGAGAGAGAATAGAGGATGGCGCTCCTAGGGTCTTTAAGATTTCTTGCACCACTAGGAAAAAGTTTATAAAAGATGCCTACATAAACCCCAACTCTTCTATAAGCGCAATATCCCTTTCTCTATATAATGAAGCCTTCACTGAACAAGTCAAATATGAAGGGTCTAATATCATCAGGGTAATAAGGAGGGTACCAATTGTGATAGAAAAGTTCCTCTTTCATATCGAGTTAACTGTAATTAATAGCATGAATTCTATCATCAGCCCATCCTTAACTGGCCTTGTTCTAGGCAAACCATTCATAAAAGCAACGGGAGTGATACTCGATGAGGATGATAGGAGTGCATTATTTACCGATGGTGTCAGAAAAGTGATTTTTCGGGATGGCTGTGAAGGAGTGTATGAGTATCAACCATCAGCAAGTGGCAACACATGGGGGTTACACGGTAGAAGGCCTGGCCGAATTAAGCAACATGATCCAAATAATCTCAAAATACCTTGCATGATTGGTCACCAGCAATTTTATAATGTTTACATTGACACATGTTTACCCAAAAATGTGATGTCCTTGTTTCATTATAACAACATTTGCAGATGGGGGATGATTCATAAAGGGAAGGACGACATCGGCATAGATGATGATATACAGGTGTTTGTAGGAAATATGACATTCACTATGAGCTTCGCAATCGTCGATAATATCGAAGAGTACATCGATCCCAGGTTATCACAAGTTGTTTTTGGGGCATCTTTTTGCCAGGCCACAAGCTTGGTTGTGGACGAGCTCAATGGGATCATGACTTTCACCGATGGGATTAGGGAAATCTCATACCAAACGCCTTACAAGATGAGAGAATTCAAGGAGATTGATTATAAAGGGCTCGATGGGTTAAGTTCCCAACTCGTGTTATGTGATGATGATGTGAGAAGGGGATGTAAGGACACTTTTGACCTGTCAAGCGGATTCTTTAAGCACGATAAGGAACTTAGTTCTAAATACCGAAACAATCCTTTTGATCACGTGGACCCGAAATACCTTTACTATGAAAGTGATTCTAATAGAGGATCAAAAGAGAATGGCCTAGGAACCGTGACCGATGATGGAGTCACGTAATGTACGTGACTTTGAGTCTAGCTACAAGACTCGTTAATAAAGAAAAGCACTTCTTGGGAGGCAACCCAAGCTTTATTTGTTTTATTTGCTTTGTGTGTTTATTTATTTGTTTGTTTGTTTTTATTTGTTTCCGTATGTGTGTTTAATTTTTATTATTATTGATTCATGTTAAAAAGTAATGTGTGAAAATGCTTTATTTTGTTTTTAACTTCGTCTTAACTACATATAAAGGTATTTTGCAAAAGATAAGTGTAAGGGAAATCTAAATCGGTTTATTAGAACACAAATGAACATGAATCATAATAATAATAAATTAGCATACATATTAGTATTTGTTTGAGTCAAATGCTTGTATCGAGTCATAATGATGTTTTGCAGGATTTCCAGGAAGTAAGGTAAAAGGTTTTTCCAGAAATTTTCCGGAAACTTAAAACGAAAATTTTTGTCAGGTCATTTCTGACGGCGTCAGGGTTATAACCTGACGGCGTCAGATTTAATTTCCAGAAATTTTTGAAAGTTTTGTTTTCATAAAAAGTTTTATTAAAATCTCCAACTTATAATCTCCAGGAATCTGCAAAATTTTCATTCCACAAGCATTATATCCTTATATATAGATTTTATCCCGCCGATGTTATGCAGGTTTTCGTGTTTGTTTTCTCAGGTTTAACAGGTTATTTTGGACAAGGAGATGTTTTTGGAATCAAGCTTATGGCGATGCATTAGTCATGGAGCTTCAACATTCTCTTTGGAGGAAGATCTAACCGTGTAATTTCATTATCCACCGAGCGAATCAGGGGAGTATTTGATTTCATTCTTTTACTTTTTGCTTTTACATCTTATTATTTGAACATTGGGGACAATGTTCATCTTAAGTGTAAGGGGAGGGTAAAAGTACGATTTTAGAGAATGCCATTGCGCTTGATTTTTGTTTGTTTAATAGTAGATGTGTAATAAAACTGAGAGAAATACTTGTTAAGGTAATTTTAGTGCCAAATTTAAATTTTTTTACAACATATAGGAGTGAAACTTTGATCTTAATGAGCGTCTCACGGATAGGAGTTATATGACTAGCACAAAAACCGTACCACTAAAAAATTTTTCACCCCAAATATGTGAGGTTCGCCCCTAGAATTGGTAGGAAAAGCATTTATGCTATGATGTGTGTACCGGTAGCACTTAGATTCTAGAACTTGCGTTAGGACCATTCCAAGGCCACAAGTGAGACTACATTCGTGTAGTTAGATTTACTACATGATAAGAGGCATTAGGATTAACCCATTGTTTTACACCTGTGATTTTGTTATAATTACGTTGGCTACATTGGTCAAGTAATTCTCCCACACCCTTTGCGTTGTACTCATTTTTAGTACACGATACCCCTAGTACACCCCTCAGAGCCTATCTTTTCGTTTCGACCTTTAAGCATATTACTTAAAGGAAGAATTTGTTACACCCCACTAAAATGTACACCCAAATCGCCTTAGCCTACCTTGTATGCACTCATTTTTAGTGCATTATTGTTACAACATTTGTTTAAACCCAAGTTAATTATCTAATTGATTACATGGTTGCTAAGTCGAGTCATATCCTTGTACATATTGTTTTGGGACGATTGGGACTCATGGGTAAAGTACTAGTGTAATGGAGTAATGGGGAAGAACATCATTTATTACCCCCATATGTGCTAAATATTTTAAAAGTACTCCAAGTTTTTCAATTATCTTAATTCGAGTCATTAGATTAGTATTTGTAAAGTTATGTAAAAATTCAAGTGTAAAGGGGATGCAATGCCCCTATGATGTATTATTTTGGATGGTAGGGCAAAAGTGTATGCAAAAAAAAAAAAAAAAAAAAAAAAAAAAAAAAAAAAAAAAAAATCAAGAAAAATACAAAAAAATGAGAAAAAGAAAAGTAGAAAAAACATACGGACTACCATCCCGTTTTATTTTATGTTTGTTTTATATTTTTGTTATTTTGTTATTTCGTTTCTAGCTTAAGATCGAGTCTAGTCTTGGCTTAGCAACATTGTATAGTACATATAATTGATCAAGATTTTTAACTCGCCACCAGTAAAATATCCCGTATCCAACAAAACCGTGTTTTCCTTTTCCCTACACCTAAAGTTATAACCCATTTAAAAGCCCTCTTTGATAGTTTATCTTAGGTGCTTACGCCTAGTGGAGGAGGTTTTCGATCCTTTCCCAAGCCTATGGTAATCTATTTGCTATGACAGGTAGTGAGAGATATTATCCGTTTTCATTTATGAGATTTATTTTGATGACACTTGAGAGATGTGAGTATCTAAACACTACTTGTGAGGTGCTAGTTTGTAATCTCCGTGCTTATTATGATTAAAGTGGAACGAATATTTGTTGTAATTACTTTTATGTTTGCATTAAATGACCCCTAACTTGTATTTTGATTAGAATAAAAGCGCATTTGCTTGAGGACAAGCAAATCTCAAGTGTAAGGGTATTTGATGAGGCGAAAAGTGTACCGCTTTTAAGGGGTCATTTAAGCCTTAAATCGTATTTATTTGATCAAATATTGCCCTAAATCGTTCCTTTTGTCATTTTAGGTACTTTTGAGGAGAAATCTGGAAAAGGAGGCATTTTGGACGTTTTTGGAGCATAAAAGTGAAGAAAACGACAAAGTCTCAAAATCGGCTAAAAGTTACTCTTGACGGCGTCACAATTTACTCTGGACGGCGTCATGCTTTGGCAAGAAAAGTTGGACGTGAAATTTACTCATGATAAGCCAGTGAAAATAGCATGTGAATTCTGACGGCGTCACACTTTAACTTGATCAAGGGCGTCACGGCTTAAATCATAAGGGGACGGCGTCACGTTCTAGGTTCGACGGCGTCAAGCCTTGATAAGCCAGAATGGATTTTTGAAGAGCTAAAGAGGGACGGCGTCAAGAAGGTCATCCGGGAACCCTAGAAGCGGCGAGGTGACGGCGTCACAATCCATAAGGTGACGCCGTCAGGTGTAAAAGTCTATATATAGTTTTCTAATTTTTTGTCATTAGAGGAGAGCTTAGTGTGTGGAATTTTGGGATAAAACCCTAAGACGATTTTAGCTACTTTTTCAGGGCTTTTTGCCTTGAGATCTTCCATGTTTCATTGAAAGATAAGTTATCAATTAATCATTCAATATGTCTATGTGTTGTTTGATTCTATCTTATTCTTGTCTTTTGTTTAACATGTTAGGCTAATTTTATCTTGTGTTTGCTTAGATCTAATGAAACCTAGCTATTGATTATTGGTTGTTAGTGTGTTGTTAGTTGTATTGGATGATTGTTTATCTATGTTAGGCTTAAGAAAACTGGCTAACTTCCTATTCGGTAACTTGCTTGAACGTCTTAAGAAACATGAACCAAACGCGTACTAAAGGTTTTTATGGTTGTATTTAATGCACAAGCGAATTCTAGTGATCCCATGTTAGGAGCTTCCTAGCCGGCTCGACATAGGAGTGAAGTAGGAGCTTGTAGAGTTGGGGAAGTAAGTACGCCACCCCACGAATGGTATTAAGGAATACACCCGTCATCCACGCAACTAATACACACTAATTAACCGGTAAAAGATAGTTAGGGAGTAAGGAAATCTAAGTAAACACATTTCTCTACACATAAGTTTCTCACCACATTTTCATTTTTGTTATTTTATTTTATTTGCATTCGTAGTAATTTGGGTTAGTTGACTAGCAACTAATTCCGCCCACTCCTTCAAAACCGAGATTTTACTTGCTTTCATAAAAATATAAAAACATAAAAAGAATCTTCCTCAACCCTTAGACCTAATTAGAGTAGCCTTTCACACCTAACGAACACTATTCCCTGTGGAGAACGATCAATCCCCCGTACTTACCACTACACTATACTACATCGGTCAGGTACACTGCCTGGTGGGGTTGTAAGCCTCTTGAGATCCCTCGAGAGGTAAAACCTGTTGTAAGGTTACAAAACCACGCAATCAAGTAGACCTAATAAAATAAAAATTAAACCTAAACAATAACTATTCCC
Organism: Artemisia tridentata subsp. tridentata; assembly: GCA_021014915.2. NCBI lineage: Eukaryota > Viridiplantae > Streptophyta > Magnoliopsida > Asterales > Asteraceae > Artemisia > Artemisia tridentata. Next base: position 207,322,550 of record CP139501.1, read on the forward strand.
CGGCAGCGGCGCCAAAAACTTGATGCGTGGTTTTGCGACCTTACAACAGGTTTTACCTCTTGAGGGATCTCAAGAGGCTTGCAATCCCCACCAGGCAGTGTACCTGACCGATGTAGTATAGTGAAGTGGCAAGTACCGGGGGATTGATCATTCTCTAGGGGAATAGTGTCGTTAGGATTGAAAAACTACTCTAATAGGTCTAAGGGTGAGGGAAGATTCTTTTTGTATTTTTATATTTTATGTAAAGCAAGTAAAATCTCGGGTTTGAAGGAGTGGGCGGAATTAGTTGCTAGTCAACTAACCCAAATAACTAAAAATGCAAATAAAATAAAATACTGAAAATGAAAAGGTTGTGTAACTTATATGGAGAGAAATGTGTTTACTTAGATTTCCTTACTCCCTAACTATCTTTTACCGGTTGATTAGTGTGTATTAATTGCGTGGATGACGGGTGTATTCCTTAATACCAATCGTGGGGTGGCGTACGTACTTCCCCAACTCTACAAGCTCCTACTTCACTCCTATGTCGAGCCGGCTAAGAAGCTCCTAACATGGGATCACTAGAATTCGCTCATGCATTAAATACAACCAAATAAACCTAGTACGCATTGGTTCATGTTTCTTAAGACGTTCAAGCAAGTTACCGTATAGGAGGTTAGCCAGTTTTCTTAAGCCTAACATCGATAAACAATCATCCAATACAATTAATAACACACCAACAACTAATAATCAATAGTTAGGTTTCATTAGATCTAAGCAAACACAAGATAAATCTAGCCTAGCATGTTAATTAAAAGACAAGAACAAGATATAATCAAACAACACATAGACATATTGAATGATTAAATGATTACTTATCTTCAATTAAACATAGGAGATCCAAGGGTATAAAAACCCTTAAAAATGGCAGAAATTCGTCTTAGGGTTTCTCCTCACAAAGTTGCACACTATGAATAAAAATTGCAAAACTATATATAGAGTTTAGTGGCTGACGGCGTCACGTTGTAGGAGGTGACGCCGTCACCTCGCCGCGGCTAGGGTTCCCGGATGGTCTTCCTTCCCTCTTTAATCCTCCAAAATCCGCTCTGGCCTATCAAGGGTTGACGCCGTCAGAATAGTGCTTGACGCCGTCCCTCTTTAACTTAAACCGTGATGGCCTTGATCACCTTAAAGGGTGACGCCGTCAGAATTTCCATTGCAAAACTTTCTGGCGCGTCATGTGTATTTTGTCATATCCACCTCTTTTGCCAAGCCATGACGCCGTCAGGAGCAATCCTTGACGCCGTCAAGTGTACTTTTCCATCAGCTTTGCAGACTTTGTCGTTTTCTTCACTTTTATGCTCCAAAAACGTTCAAAATGCTTCCTTTTCCAGATTTCTTCTCCAAAGTACCTAAAATGACAAAAGGAATGATTTAGGGCAATATTTGATCAAATAAATACGATTTAAGGCTTAAATGACCCCCTAAAAGCGGTACACTTTTCGCTTCATCACATGGGTTGTCTAAACAAGTAAAAGAAAATGTATTAAACTTGCATTGATCTAACACACATACAAAATGTTTTAAACATTTAGTATTTTACGTATGTTGTATAAAAATGGTTAAGATAATTATTTTTATACTAATGAGGTTTCGAAAAACTAAGAATATTATACTTAATAATTTAAAAAGTTTTTCGCAAATAAAAATAAATGACAATATCGAAGTAGTAACTTAATATGTCATTAACCTCACACATACAACCAGTATTAGAATAAATGGAACACATTCCTTAAATATTTATTTTCTTTTTAAAAGAGTGATCGTGAGGGTCAAGAAAGATTACGAGTACATATCAATTCATTATTCAAATTATGATTGATATCATCATCGAATCTAATTGACAAGTTTTCGAGTATGGACATGAAATTGAAGTCATTATTTGTCTAGCTTCAATATAACATCAAAATATAACGAAATATATTATCTTGAATCTACATACTCAATCACACTCGGTTGTTATGAAAATAGTGACTTCCTCTCAAGGCGAAAATAATATGCATCGGATCATAACTCACACTTGTGTTGAAGATGCCATATTGAGTCTTCTTGTCCAATGGTTGTGTTCCAAACTTTAAACTAATATGTTTAAAAGATGCATAAAATACACAACTAAGTAGGATTGACAACTTGTATGTTTCATCCGAAATATACAAGTAATTTACATTGCAATGCAATTAGTAAATGTGTCATTTCTGAAAAACCAAACACGAGCAAACAAACAACATATGTAAACTTTGCTCATGAACGACTCAACACTCAAAATCACATGTCTAGTAAAAGTGTCACACATAATATGTTATTAACTATTATGTAAATCATCAATCTTTGAGTCACTATTTTCTTTTTAAAAGAGTGATCGTGAGGGTCAAGAAAGATTACGAGTACATATCAATTCATTATTCAAATTATGATTGATATCATCATCGAATCTAATTGACAAGTTTTCGAGTATGGACATGAAATTGAAGTCATTATTTTTCTAGCTTCAATATAACATCAAAATATAACGAAATATATTATCTTGAATCTACATACTCAATCACACTCGGTTGTTATGAAAATAGTGATTTCCTCTCAAGGCAAAAATAATATGCATCGGATCATAACTCACACTTGTGTTGAAGATGCCATATTGAGTCTTCTTGTCCAATGGTTGTGTTCCAAACTTTAAACTAATATGTTTAAAAGATGCATAAAATACACAACTAAGTAGGATTGACAACTTGTATGTTTCATCCGAAATATACAAGTAATTTACATTGCAATGCAATTAGTAAATGTGTCATTTCTGAAAAACCAAACACGAGCAAACAAACAACATATGTAAACTTTGCTCATGAACGACTCAACACTCAAAATCACATGTCTAGTAAAAGTGTCACACATAATATGTTATTAACTATTATGTAAGTCATCAATCTTTGAGAATATCACATGTATTTCTCTTATCAAAAGATTGACAAAGGATAACTTATATCTTATGCATCTTATTTTCTTTATAACATGAATGGTTGTGTTACAAGAAAATACATTGCATCTTGTTAACAAATATAGGATATTAGATGTGAATAAGAACCCAATACAACATGTGTCATTGCATAAACAAGTAATATTGCTCATATACTAAAATACTTGTTTTACTAAGCATTCGTAAGAGTGATAAGTTTCCTCTTAGAAAAACATATTTGTTGAAATATACTATATGTCTCATTTCAAATATAATACTCACAAGCTCTATTGAGGTAAATAACCTTTACTAGATTCTTTTCTCAAGATATGCAAAGGAGCATTCTTGAAACACTCACGATGTTGTAGATTCTACATTGTATCACATTAGAGCATCTCTTGGTTCTAGGAAACCAAATCATGTTAAAATAACATGCAAAAACTCAACAAACAAAGGTGTTATCCACGAGATCATAAAATGAACCATCTCTACCAAATAACCATTAAATCTCAAACACAATATTAAAACATTTTGCTTGCCTTTGTTAGGAGTTGTGTAAGACATGTCATCTTCTTAACCGAGTTTCAAAATATGGTTAGTTGAGTCATATTAGGCCATGTATTAGCGAAATAAGCTTAATATCATCTTTGCTATATTTCGATAGGCAAATATAGGAATTTGAATTTTTCTAACATGAGAATGACTACTGGAGAACCTATCGCACTAGAAATTCAATTTGACCTAACGGTTGAATTACTTCCAGGAGAGAAGTTGGGTTCGTGGTATAACCCGCAAAAATGGTCGTGTTAGCCTGAATTGAGCACCACTAGTGATAGTCTCATACTCATTCTCTAACTTGAAAATTTTTCATTCCTACATTTGACTAAAGATAGTTTACATTGGTAAACTTTATCTCCCGTTAGGATTTCATTTTGAACAAGTAGTAATTAGGATCCTCCTTAGCGAACCTAGATTACTTGCATCCCACATATGCGTTTCAAAATGATAACATGTTCTCGTAAGATATGATTGAATGTCTCCATGATCTTAAATGCTAAATGATTATCATGTTTTGCATGATATTAGCATTTATTCCTTATGTGCATTTTACATGATTTGCTTGTAAATTTTGCACCCACACTATGTCCTTTTAACACATTAGAAATTAGGTATTCCTATCACTATGAACCCTTAGACGTCATATAGTCATACACTAGTGTCAAAGCCTAAAAGTTAGTCGCGAAATTGTCATAATTCCTTGTTCATCATTTCGCTTTCTATCAAGTAATACACTCTTTGTCATGGGGAGGTTAGATACAAACCCAGTAGAACCCGGAGTAGGTTTGACAACTTAAATATTTCATCTGAAATATTCACGTAAGTTTAACTTGCGATCGCAATTGTTAAATTTCATATCCGAAACATCATATTCAAGCCTTTTAACAACATATGTTAAAACACTCATCCAAAAGCTAAAAGCTAACATCAACCTTCGGGTGACAAAGGACTCACGAGTTACTATATAAGTGATTAGTAGTTCCTTTCATTCTCGTGTGAATATACACTTCTTAAGATCCCAAACCCTGCTGCAAATCAGCACCATAGGCTTTGCTTTACGTCTTTCAAAACCCCGTGAAACACTCGCGTCCGAAGCACATCAAAATCCGTAAATCAACCAAACCTCTCAAACAAGAATCCTCTAACCATCTTCGTCTAGGTCTAGGAATGATGGAACATATTCCATAAATCTTATGACTATTTAAATATTTCACTAGAAATATTAAAGTCATCCCTCGTACCCCTTTTATGACTACTTGAATATTTCACTGGAAATATTGTAGTCATCTCGTGCATCTCGTCTCATGACTCTTTAAATATTTCACTGGAAATATTGATTCATTCTTCACATCCCTCGTATGACCACTTAAATATTTCACTCGAAATATTAAAGTCATCCCTCATGTCTCGTCTCATGACTTTTTAAATATTTCACTAGAAATATTAAGTCATCCTTCACATCTCTCTTATGACTATTTGAATATTTCACTGAAAATATTAAAGTCATATCTTGTGTCTCGTCTCATGACTTTTTAAATATTTCACTGAAAATATTAAGTCATCCATCACATCCCTCTTATGACTACTTGAATATTTCACTGGAAATATTGAAGTCATATCTTGTATCTCGTCTCATGACTTTTTAAATATTTCACTGGAAATATTAAATCATCCTTCACATCGCTCTAATGACTACCTATGTATTTCCTCGAAAATATAAAAGTCATCTCTTCTCGTCTAGTACCGTTCATCTCGTAAAAAGAATTTATTAGGTATAAATTCTCTCCTCGTGTCGAAAAGTCTCGCTAAATCAGTGAGATTTATTCGTAAAATCCGCTTAAATTCTAATGACAACTTAAATATTTCATCTGAAATATTTAAAGTATATTTAATTTGCGAAATGCAATTAAATGTCATCTCTCGTTCTCGATCAACGTTCATCGAATCTCGTTGGATTCATTCATAAAAGAATTTATTCGGTATAAATTCCTTTAATCTAAGATCCAGAAAAATCACAACATATGTGAAATTTCTTTGTCAAAAATCTAATTCTGAGTCAAAACTGACCTCTCACGATACCCTTAAATAGGGGACGGTACTGCTAAATTTAACGGTACCGTCGGACCGTTGTCTGCTGAGACAGTTTAATTTGTTTTCAATTCTCATTGTTTCAAAAACACTATCAAAAACCACTCGATGTAGTCTTGAACCAGAACCGTCTCCTATTAGAATAGATTATGTCTATCTTCGGATTCCTTAGCTTTTTCCCCTTTCACTTCCACATGATACTGAACACACCATATGTTTAGTTACTTCCGTATCCATTATCTTCTCAACTTATCTACACTTTTCAACCTTCGTTCTACACTACCAACGCTTCCGCATCCCACTCATCTTCCACACACTTCAAGCAAAGAACCGCTAAGATAAGTTGAGATAACCCTTCTTCATCAACATAGATAACCCCACTAGAACCTTATCACTAACCCCACAACCTTAAAGATTTTATCTTCTTAACCCTTAGCATATTTCCACGTAATCACATGCCTCATCATATGAATGTTCTATGAATATTCACAATGATTGAGAAGCGCTACGTGACTTCAAAGGTGAAGTTTATTGTATGCTATCCACCACTTGTCATGACGTTACTAAGCTCATCGCTTCCGTCAACGTTTGTTTTCCTCTTTATTTTTTTTAACACATCTTGTCCGGATGGTCATCGATTAAGGGGGAGCGAAAACACATAGTCTTTCACCAAACATTCTCAAGAACACAAAAATGTAGTTCTTATTCTCTAGGAAACTTCCCTTTAGCTGCCCAGAACTAGGCTGCACAGGAAAATTCGTGACTTCCAGGTCACGGTACCATTAAATAGGCCACGGTACCGTTAGGTATTTAGTGGTACGGTGCCCTTGTTTGACGAATTTTCACTGTTTTCTCTAGATCCCTGCATCCCTAACCTCAAACCTGCAAAATTTTGCAAACTCACATACACCCTAAGATTCCCTCACTACACCATAGGACACTACCACCAACTTTAATTCGAATCCCACAACTCTTGCCTTTATAAGGTCTCACCATTGCAGGCTTATCTTGCATCTCATGTTCAAACCTCACATTAATATCATTCATTATCACACTCAACCCTTATAACTAGACTTCACTCTTGACAGTGATATTTAGTTTCAAAACCTTCAACCATTATATCAATCCCACTCAAACCTTTTAGCAACACTTCACTCTGGATAGTGATAGTTAGTTCAATAACCTTCAATCCTCACAATCACACGAAACCCTTCATGTACCAAATTATCTCTAAAACACAACTATGATCATCCAAACTAGAAATCTAGAACTTCGTTACCTCAACCCCGTTAGAGATATCCACCCACAATCCTGTTAGGATCACATGCACATTTTTTTTTCTCCTTTGAAATATATCATGCATCTCATTTTCAGTGCAAACGATATATTAATCTAAACCATCTTTTCCCACCTTTTCTCAAAGGTCAAATCCAACACTTCCCATCTTGTGGAATCATTTCCATTCGCATCTAGGTGCATATCGTTCTCATTTTCATTTTTTTTTGTATATCTTCTATCGAGTCTACTTTATGGCATGGCTTTTCATAATAGTAATCATTTAGAGTATGTCTTATCAACAAACCATCCCTAACACCAATCATCTTAGGTAGATGATTGTGTCGTTCAAAAGGTTTGTTAGAACTCGCCTTCCCAATGACAACTTAGAAGAAGTCATTTTGTGTGTCAGTCAATGAATGAATCCCGTTCTTGTTAGTGTGATTGATTGAACAATTACACCTTAGGTTGTCGGTCAAGTTGTGAGTCTCTAATGTCATTGAATTACATTACGCATTTACATATTTGTGACGCTCAACTTTCTTGGGCTTTCTTTTTGGTCTTTATCCTTTTGGTACACTTTCATCACGTGTCTAACTTCTTGCACACTTTGATATGCTCATCAAATTTTTTTAGCTATGTTTTTAACATAGTTTAACCCTTGCATGTCTTGCTATGTGTATTCTATCCCTATAATGTTGCTCCTACGGAGTATTATTTTATATATTATGTTGCACGAAGCTAACCCTTGATGTTGGAAAAGCATTTGTAAGAATTTGATCCATGGATCCGTTAGATACTAAGATAAATAAACAAGGGGATTCAATCACCATAGGGGAGCATTGAGCTAGGGGGAGCTCGGGAGTATTTGAATACATAGCACGGAGTCTTTCTAATACTTGTGATAGAAGACTTCACTGGGATAATGCAAGCTCGCCTTTTTGGGAAGAAAGGATAGTAGTGTAATAAGGGGGAGTAGGGAGTGAATTCAAGGGAGAGCTCGAGGCAACTACCTTTTTACTTCAAAAAAAGGGGGAGAAGGGAGTGTAAACAGGTAACTTTTACATTTTAGTATGTGTTACGGTTTACATATTTGTCATCATCAAAAAGGGGGAGATTGTTAGTGCAAATATTATGGTATTTAAACTAAACAGTTTCTTCGGTTTTAATAATGACAAACATGTAACTTGTAATGCATAACGTAAAATGTGCAAGTTACTTGTAAACACAAATCATCAACGCGTACTTACATCAACATCTCTCGATGTCTCAAGTATCCTTCAACAGAGTCGTAGATTTTCATCCCGACGTAAATCACTCAAGGTATGAACAAACAAATTTAAACTTGATGGATGATCAAAGAAATAATTTTTTTGTTCTAAACTTCACATTTATGAATGTGACAAAACATTTTTCAAAAATACATTTTACAAATTATTTTTGAATTAGAAAAAAATGTTTTATTTGGGATAATCATTTCAAAAATAGTAACAGCTATTCCCCCCCCCCCAAACAGCTCCAAACATTCCCAAATAAACTTTCCCCACTAAAAACAAACAGAGGAGCGTCCACGGTACCACTAAATTTAGTGGTGCCGTCCCTTTGTAACGGCTGGTTTTTTCTTTGCCTATAAATAGTGGACCACTTTACACTTTCAACTTGATTTTTTCAGTCAGTTTTCTCTGGTCTAATCCCTTCTTATTTAGTTCACTTTCTCTGATCATTTAGAGAGTCTTAGTTTGTTTAAGAGTGATCCTTTCATCCTACCAAGAGATCACATTCATTCCTCTTCTAGTGCAAGAGAAGAACATAAGGTATTGATGCGTGGTTTTGTAACCTTACAACAGGTTTTACCTCTCGAGGGATCTCAAGAGGCTTACAACCCCACCAGGCAGTGTACCTGGCCGATGTAGTATAGTGTAGTGGTAAGTACGGGGGATTGATCGTTCTCCACAGGGAATAGTGTTCGTTAGGTATGAAAGACTACTATAATAGGTCTAAGGGTTGAGGAAGATTCTTTTTATGTTTTTATATTTTTTTATGAAAGCAAGTAAAATCTCGGTTTTGAAAGAGTGGGCGGAATTAGTTGCTAGTCAACTAACCCAAAATTACTACGGATGCAAATAAAATAAATAACTGAAAATAAAATGTTGTGAGAAACTTATGTGTAGAGAAATGTGTTTACTTAGATTTCCTTACTCCCTAACTATCTTTTACCGGTTAATTAGTGTGTATTAGTCGCGTGGATGACGGGTGTATTCCTTAATACCATTCGTGGGGTGGCGTACTTACTTCCCCAACTCTACAAGCTCCTACTTCACTCCTATGTCGAGCCGGCTAGGAAGCTCCTAACATGGGATCACTAGAATTCGCTTGTGCATTAAATACAACCATAAAAACCTTTAGTACGCATTTGGTTCATGTTTCTTAAGACGTTTAAGCAAGTTACCGAATAGGAAGTTAGCCAGTTTTCTTAAGCCTAACATAGATAAACAATCATCCAATACAACTAATAACACACTAATAACCAATAATCAATAGCTAGGTTTCATTAGATCTAAGCAAACACAAGATAAATTTAGCCTAACATGTTAAACAAAAGACAAGAACAAGATAGAATCAAACAACACATAGACATATTGAATGATTAATTGATAACTTATCTTTCAATGTAACATGGAAGATCTCAAGGCAAAAAGCCTTGAAAAAGAAGCTAAAATCGTCTTAGGGTTTTCTCCCAAAATTCCACACATTAAGTTCTCCCTAATGACAAAAAATTAGAAAACTATATATAGATTTTTACATCTGACGGCGTCACCTTATGGAGTGTGACGCCGTCACCTCTCCGCTTCTAGGGTTCCCGGATGACCTTCTTGACGCCGTCCCTCTTTAGCTCTTCCAAAATCCATTCTGGCTTATCAAGGCTTGACGCCGTCGAACCTTGAACGTGACGTCGTCCCCTTTTGATTTAAGCCGTGACGCCCTTGATCAGGTTAAAGCGTGACGCCGTCAGAATTCACATGCTATTTTCACTGGCTTATCATGAGTAAATTTCACGTCTAACTTTTCTTGCCAAGGCATGACGCCGTCCAGAGTAAATTGTGACGCCGTCAAAGGTAACTTTTAGCCGATTTTTGAGACTTTGCCGTTTTCTTCACTTTTATGCTCCAAAAACGTCCAAAATGCCTCCTTTTCCAGATTTCTCCTCAAAAGTACCTAAAATGACAAAAGGAACGATTTAGGGCGATATTTGATCAAATAAATACGATTTAGGGCTTAAATGACCCCTTAAAAGCGGTACACTTTTCGCTTCATCAAATACCCTTACACTTGAGATTTGCTTGTCCTCAAGCAAATGCGTTTTTATTCTAATCAAAATACAAGTTAGGGGTCATTTAATGCTAACATAAAAGTAATTACAACAAATAATCGTTCCACTTCAATCATAATAAGCACGGAGATTACAAACTAGCACCTCACAAGTAGTGTTTAGATACTCACATCTCTCAAGTGTCATCAAAATAAATCTCATAAATGAAAACGGATAATATCTCTCACTACCTGTCATAGCAAATAGATTACCATAGGCTTGGGAAAGGATCGAAAACCTCCTCCACTAGACGTAAGCACCAAAGATAAACTATCAAAGAGGGCTTTTAAATGGGTTATAACGTTAGGTGTAGGAAAAGGAAAACACGGTTTTGTTGGATAAGGGATATTTTACTGGTGGCGAGTTAAAGATCTTGATCAATTACATGTACTATACAATGTTGCTAAGCCAAGACTAGACTCGATCTTAAGCTAGAAATGAAATAACAAAAACAAAAACAAAAACATAAAACAAACATAAAATGAAACGGGATGGTAGTCCGTATGTTTTTTTTTCTATTTTTCTTTTTCTCATTTTTTTTTGTGTTTTTCTTGATTTTTCGATTTTTTTTTTTTTTTTTTTTTTTTTTTTTTTTTGTTGCATACACTTTTGCCCTACCATCCAAAATAATACATCATAGGGGCATTGCATCCCCTTACACTTGAACTTTTACATAACTTTACAAATACTAATCTAATGACTCGAATTAAGATAATTGAAAAACTTGGAGTACTTTTAAAACATTTAGCACATATGGGGGTAATAAATGATGTTCTTCCCCATTACTCCATTACACTAGTACTTTACCCATGAGTCTCAATCGTCCCAAAACAATATGTACAAGGATATGACTCGACTTAGCAACCATGTAATCAACTAGATAATTAACTTGGGTTTAAACAAATGTTGTCACAATAATGCACTAAAAATGAGTGCATACAAGGTAGGCTAAGGCGATTTGGGTGTACATTTAAGTGGGGTGTAACAAATTCTTCCTTTAAGTAAAATGCTTAAAGGTTGAAATGAAAAGATAGGCTCTGAGGGGTGTACTGGGGGTATCGTGTACTAAAAATGAGTACAACGCAAAGGGTGTGGAGAATTACTTGACCAATGTAGCCGAAGTAATTATAACAAAAACACAGGTGTAAAACAATGGGTTAATCCTAATGCCTCTTATCATGTAGTAAATCTAACTACACGAATGTAGTCTCACTTGTGGCCTCGGAATGGTCCTAACGCAAGTTCTAGAATCTAAGTGCTACCGGTATACACATCATAGCATAAATGCTTTTCCTACCAATTCTAGGGGCGAACCTCACATATTTGGGGGTGGAAAAATTTTTAGTGGTACGGTTTTTTGTGCTAGTCATATAACTCCTATCCGTGAGACGCTCATTAAGATCAAAGTTTCACTCCTATATGTTGTAAAAAATTTTAAATTTGGCACTAAAATTGCCCTAACAGGTATTTCTCTCAGTTTTATTACACATCTACTATCAAACAAACAAAAATCAAGCGTAATTGTATTCTCTAAAATCGTATTTTTACCCCCCCCCCCTTACACTTAAGATGAACATTGTCCCCAATGTTCAAATAACAAATGTAAAAGCATAAAGTAAAAGAATGAAATCAAATACTCCCCTGATTCGCTTGGTGGATAATGAAATAATACGGTTAAATCTTCTTCCAAGGTAATGTAGAAGCTCCATGACTAATGCATCGCCATAAGCTTGATTCCATATACATCTCCTTGTCCAAAATAACCTGTTAAACCTGAGAAAACAAACACGAAAACCTGCATAACATCGGCGGGATAAATCTATATATAAAGATATAATGCTTGTTGAATGATAATTTTGCAGATTCCTGGAGATTATAAGTTGGAGATTTAATAAAAACTTTTTAAAAACAAAACTTTCAAAAATTTCTGAAAATTAAATCTGACGCCGTCAGGTTATAAACCTTGACGCCGTCAGAAATGACCTGACAAAAATTTTCATTTTAAGTTTCCGGAAAATTTCTGGAAAAACCTTTACCTTACTTCCTGAAATTCCTGCAAAACATCATTATGACTCGATACAAGCATTTGACTCAAACAAATACTAATATGCATGTTAATTTATTATTATTATGATTCATGTTCATTTGTGTTCTAATAAACCGATTTAGATTTCCCTTACACTTAACTTTTGCAAAATACCTTTATATGTAGTTAAGACGAAGTTAAAAACAAAATAAAGCATTTTCACAATTTAGTTTTGAACATGAATCAATAAAAATAAAAATTAAACATACATACGGAAGCAAATAAAATCAAACAAACAAATAAATAAACACACAAAGCAAATAAAGCTTGGGTTGCCTCCCAAGAAGCGCTTGTTTTTGTTCGAGTCACGAGCCTGACTCTACCCTTATTTAACGGATAAAGGAGAGGTTTTTCCTACACTTAGGATTAAGTGCGGGTGATAGTAGCGATACACACCATCTTGGTGGAAGTATGCCGCGTGAGGAAAGAGTAGTGGATGAATTATATACTCAAAGGGGTGTGCTCCTTTCATCATAACCTTACCTAGTTCACTTTGGTCAATGGGTGAATTAAAGTTTTCTCCTAAAAAGGGATCATCTTCTATCAACTTCGAGGGATTCCTAGTTGGGAATCCATCTTGACCTAATAAACCCGGTTTAAACCCATAATGTTTCTTGTGATCAATCATAAATGGGTGATGTAAGTATGTAAGGTCATGGTTCACTCCTATATTAGCTTCCTCTCTACAAGGCTTAGAGTCTACTACCTTCAACATAAAACTACCCGGACTATATGGTTTGATGGGTGGGTCGGGACCTAATCCAATTCCTAAGTTCACATCTAAGGATGGAAGATTAGGTAACGGTTTTGGTTTAGGCTCCGGTTCATCAAAACTAGGAACTTCCATAGAACTAAAAGAAAGGTTATGACTGCAAGTATTCAAACCTATTTCTTCTAGTTTTGTTTGGTCCAAGGGCTCTACCTCTATTGGGGATCCTATAGTCTCTTCTACTTCTTCCGGGTAAGTCACGGGCGGTGTGTGTGCCTCAAATGATGGTAGGACTTGTGGGGTACTTTGTAGGTTTGTGTTATTTACCTCATCCTTCCTTGTCTCTATATCAATTATATCCACATCATGTGTTTTAGTAGAATCTAACCCAAACATGTTCCTAAGTATCTCAAATCCTTCTCTATCCATTTCAAGTTCTAAGTCCGATTCATAAGAATCTTCCCCGATAACATGATTACTATGTTCAATTTGCCTAAAGGATTCATCATGTGTTCCTTGAGATTCAAAGTCATTGATCATAAAACCTAGGTCTTTTTGCTCAATATGCTCATGTTCGGCTAAATCCTCCTCAATTGTTTCCTCAAGTTGTGATGTATACGAACCCATTAATTCATTAAACTTATGGTTCACGGTTAGGAGGCTTTCCTCAAAAATTTTCCAAAGGGTCTTATTAAAAGGAGTTGATCCTAACAATGATTGTTTAATAGAAGCCACACATGCACATAATTCATCAAACCTATCAAACTGTATACCCATCTCCTCTTGTATATATCTAAGATCACTTAAAAATTCATTGGAACAACAGGAAGCAAATCTATCCGTATAAAGTAATTGTTCCTCTATTGTTAATGATCTAAATGGAATTTCATCCGCCATGGTGACAAATGAAAATGGTTTTACAAACAAAGGGCACAAAGAAAAAGATAGACTAAAGAAATCTAATAAAAGGAAAATAAAAATCTCACTAGAAAGGAATCTAGTGAGTAGACCTAATAAAATAAAAATTCAACCTAAACAATAACTATTCCCCGGCAGCGGCGCCAAAAACTTGATGCGTGGTTTTGTAACCTTACAACAGGTTTTACCTCTCGAGGGATCTCAAGAGGCTTACAACCCCACCAGGCAGTGTACCTGACCGATGTAGTATAGTGTAGTGGTAAGTACGGGGGATTGATCGTTCTCCACAGGGAATAGTGTTCGTTAGGTATGAAAGACTACTCTAATAGGTCTAAGGGTTGAGGAAGATTCTTTTTATGTTTTTATATTTTTTTATGAAAGCAAGTAAAATCTCGGTTTTGAAAGAGTGGGCGGAATTAGTTGCTAGTCAACTAACCCAAAATTACTACGGATGCAAATAAAATAAATAACTGAAAATAAAATGTTGTGAGAAACTTATGTGTAGAGAAATGTGTTTACTTAGATTTCCTTACTCCCTAACTATCTTTTACCGGTTAATTAGTGTGTATTAGTCGCGTGGATGACGGGTGTATTCCTTAATACCATTCGTGGGGTGGCATACTTACTTCCCCAACTCTACAAGCTCCTACTTCACTCCTATGTCGAGCCGGCTAGGAAGCTCCTAACATGGGATCACTAGAATTCGCTTGTGCATTAAATACAACCATAAAAACCTTTAGTACGCATTTGGTTCATGTTTCTTAAGACGTTCAAGCAAGTTACCGAATAGGAAGTTAGCCAGTTTTCTTAAGCCTAACATAGATAAACAATCATCCAATACAACTAATAACACACTAATAACCAATAATCAATAGCTAGGTTTCATTAGATCTAAGCAAACACAAGATAAATTTAGCCTAACATGTTAAACAAAAGACAAGAACAAGATAGAATCAAACAACACATAGACATATTGAATGATTAATTGATAACTTATCTTTCAATGTAACATGGAAGATCTCAAGGCAAAAAGCCTTGAAAAAGAAGCTAAAATCGTCTTAGGGTTTTCTCCCAAAATTCCACACATTAAGTTCTCCCTAATGACAAAAAATTAGAAAACTATATATAGATTTTTACATCTGACTGCGTCACCTTATGGAGTGTGACGCCGTCACCTCGCCGCTTCTAGGGTTCCCGGATGACCTTCTTGACGCCGTCCCTCTTTAGCTCTTCCAAAATCCATTCTGGCTTATCAAGGCTTGACGCCGTCGAACCTTGAACGTGACGCCGTCCCCTTTTGATTTAAGCCGTGACGCCCTTGATCAGGTTAAAGCGTGACGCCGTCAGAATTCACATGCTATTTTCACTGGCTTATCATGAGTAAATTTCACGTCCAACTTTTCTTGCCAAGGCATGACGCCGTCCAGAGTAAATTGTGACGCCGTCAAAGGTAACTTTTAGCCGATTTTTGAGACTTTGCCGTTTTCTTCACTTTTATGCTCCAAAAACGTCCAAAATGCCTCCTTTTCCAGATTTCTCCTCAAAAGTACCTAAAATGACAAAAGGAACGATTTAGGGCGATATTTGATCAAATAAATACGATTTAGGGCTTAAATGACCCCTTAAAAGCGGTACACTTTTCGCTTCATCAGGTATCTAAGAAGATACAAAGTGTTGTAGTTGTAGTTAGAGCACTTGTAACACTTGTTACATACTTGTTGTATCCTTGCATACATCAAGTTCATTTTTCTTTTGAGAGTTTGTGAGGGTAGATCATTATGATCTTGTTGAGATCTTGAAGATATCTTATAGCTTGTGGGCTTGTGTGTTGATCAAGAAGATCAACGGTAGATAGGGTAGATCGAGTCAAGTGAGAATAGATCATTGTGATCTTGTTGAGATCTTGGAGATCTCTTATAGCTTGTGGGCTAGTGTGTTGATCAAGTGGATCAAGGGTAGATCGGGTAGATCGACTCAAGTGGGAGTAGATCATTGTGATCTTGTTGAGATCTTGGAGATCTCTTGTAGCTTGTGGGCTTGTGTATTGATCAAGTGGATCAAGGGTAGATCGGGTAGATCGTGAGTAGATCGTGTGGATCGTGGTAGATTGGTACGAGCTAAGATTAGTACTCGACATTTAGCTTAGTGTCGGAAATAAGGATAAGCGACGTTGTACGGTTTTCTCCGCCTGAAGGGAGCTTGTTGATTAGTGAAGTAACTCTCGAGTTGGGTACTCGGGGAGTGGATTAGGGCGAAGAGGAGCTTCGTGGCCGAACCACTATAAATCATCGTGTACGGTTTGCGCCTTCTTACTTATCTCTTTACTTTTATTTTATTCTTTATCGCTTTATATTTGTATTGGCATTGCGTTTATGTTTGTGTGGCTAGTTGCTTATGTTATGTTGATTATGTTTGTGTCATGGTCTGATTGTGCTTGTGTTGTAGTTTACTTTATACCATCTCTAGATGTTATATAATCATTGTTGACACTTTTCATATTACGTCACACTTGATCGGGTGTTTGATACAAAAAGTTTTTATGTTTTTAAATGGAAACGTAATAAACCCCCCTCCACGGTTTCCACATAACGAAATCGCTGGATTAGCCGGGAAAACCTCTACGTACAACAATCCTTTGGATGGAGTTTAGCAAGAACCAAGAAACAAGGACTCTAAAAACCTAAAGCTTCAACACAACTTTCTAGCTTCCAAACCTTTCAACCAGCGGCTTGAAACTCTTGATAGATAGCTAGGAATACTTGTAAGAATGCTTGGAAAACTTCTCCTTTAAATCACCCTTGTGTAGCCTGCAAATGATCCATGGAATGAAGGAAGTAGCACTTGATTTAGGTTGAGATTAACAAGATCTTCAAGGGTGATGTGAAACTTGTTAATCAAAAATCAAAGGATCAATTGTTTATGGATTTATGATGGGCATTTTTATGATGAAACAAAGAAGGATGGATGAGTTTCTTTTATAGGAAAATGAGGAGGTTAGTTTCTTAGCTAATGTGGCTAAAAATGTTACACATGTTGCGTAATGGTTCTATGGCTTATAATGATACACATGATGCTCTAAAGGTTCTATGGTTTATCACCAAGCCACCAAGACTTGGTGATGTGCATAAATTTCGTCCATATACATATATGGATGACTTGGTTAGTCATTTTGATATTATCTTGATTTACGAAGTGAGTTTTGGTACCAGTAATCGCTAACGGTAAGCCGTTAAGTCACGAAACGTAAAACCGAGTATCGTAAAAAAATGAAACTTGTAGGAATGATTAAACTCATCAATATACTCATTATTAACTCAAAAAATGAGTGATAGGTTTAATGGATCGCGTATACGCTGTTAAAACCTGAAAACGTAGGTTTAAGCACGTAAAACGTAAAATGTACAAAGTTTACGTAAAAATGAAAAAAGTAAAATGCAACTTTTCTAATATGATTATTATGATCCTAAAAGGTTTATAATGTCTAGATTGGGCCTAGTCTAGTGTCGGTTGATGTTAAATGCTCGTTAAACCTAAAACCGGAAGTGTTAAAAAATCAAGGAATGATTTTATGGTCAAAGGAGGAGGGAAATAAGTTTTACTTTTTCCAAAAAGGTAATAGTGTCTAAATGTCTTAGAAAGTGTGGTGCAGGTATAGTTTAAGGTTGCGTACAAGAAAAAATGCTTAAAACGCAAGTTTAGTTTCGTAAGTCACATGGTTTATTTGGTAACATTTGAATTTAAATTTTGAAAATTCCATAAATGATTATGAGTGAACTAAAAATTAATCTAATGTGATAACAACTTCAGAGTTGGTTTTCGTTATGCGCGGGATGTTTAAATGACATTTAGATCAAAACGTAAAATTGAGACACGGTTTTGCGAAACCGGTTTCTTAATAACTTTTGCAAAAATAACACGACGAGTGTCAAACTTTAACGTTATTATGGAAATAGGTTTATTTACGAGAATGATAAATTAAAATACGGGAGTGAATAGTAAAATATGGGGATGAATAGTTACCTGAAAATACGAATTGTTACATTATTAACATATATTGACTAACACATAAACATGCCATGAACACATAAGCTGACTATAACATAAAATCATCATAATCATGAATTGAGATTAACCAAGACTAATTTCTTGGTTCTAAAACTTCATAAAACGAATTTTATCATATCGAAACCATGATTCTTGCACTATAACCATTATCTCATATTACATTTACAGTTGAAATTTATAAGCTCCATGATATCATTTTTAACATGATAATTATATACTTGGAATACACTTAACTTCATAAACTTGATAACTTGAAACCATGATTAATAAACTTGGACATAACTCAAAATCATCCAAAAACCCTAAAACCAACATAAGATATCAATCATCTTGTTCTATCTTTACTCATAATGTTACACCCCGTGCCCACTTAGACAAAAAATTAAAACTTTTTGTGCGGAAACGCTTGACTTTTACGGACATTCTGTAACTCTTTTGACAACTGACAAAAATCTATACACAATCAGACCTTCGGACTATTTTTAAATGAAAGCAGACTCAATTACCTTCAAAACGACGGGTGGCACGACCCATGACGACTTACGATTTAAAAGATATGATTTTTCGAACATTGACAAAAGCTACAAACCCCTCTTGTGCGCTATTACCCCTCTTGTGCACTATGGACCCCTAAAGTGCACTATGACACCTCCGGTGCAATATGGACCCCTAAAGTGCACTATTTTCCTAACATTGACCCGTACGCCTTTAAACACAAAAGTCGACACTTTAGACATATAATTAAACACATTCAATACACATTGAACTAAAATACACCATATACATTGTTTCCCAAAATTCTTAACCCGTTTGACCCAAAACGGGTTAAAATAGACCTTGTCCTAAACACCCATTTTTCTGCATAACCCCTTTTGTGCACTTTTTGACCCATTTTTCGGAAAACGACTTCTATAACATGACATAACACCAAAACTTCCAGAAATCATTATGACATTATAAACATCAAATATATAAATAAACTTGGTCATAACGACCCGCGGAAACATGCTTTACAAAGCGACGGGTTTTGCCAAAATACCCGTTTTGACCCATTTACACTACAAACCATCTATGAAACTTCATTTACCCACCAAACTTGGCCAACATCATTACTTTAACATATTAAACATGTTCCATAAACACTTGACCCGTTCACAACCCAAAATGGGTATATTTACACATTTGCCAAACGCCCCCTTAACTTTGACTATAAACACCTATAACACACTTGGACACACCGTTGACCACCCAAACTTTACGACGACCTTGACACACGTTATACAAATCATAAGAAAGAATCTCGGGGGTACAACCTTGACACTTGAGCTCGGTATTCTACCTAGCTCCTAGCGTATATTATCTTCCAAACCGCTTTTCAATCCGAAAGCTATAATCCAAGCCAAGCTACCTTCATCCCAATTAACCTACAAAACATTAACAACTAAAAGGGGGTAAGCTTACGCTTAGTAAGTAAAACGATAATAACATACCATCATACTTCAATCAAACACATAAGGATCACATATATCCAAACGCTTACTTAGCGGCTCCACTTTCTAATTCTTGCATAAACACCTAACATCAACTTACTCTCACAACCGAAATTCATCACTTAGATCATATTCATCATAACACATAAGCACACCTCAAGTCTCCTATCACTAACCACAAAGCATACATAACACATATATGTTAGACATCCATATAACACATGCCATCATCATTTTACTTACCTTAATCCAAGCTAAACAATATCAAGAACATCATCATCATCATAATCTTCCATCATCATCATCATCTTCTACAATTAACCAAAACCTAACAACATAACAATCAATAACATAAACAAGGGTTAACATAACCCATTAAACATACTCATCTATCTTCCTACATCATCATATGATCATATCTTGATCATATGATGAAATCCCACTTTACTCTTAATCTATAACCTCATTAACATCAAGAACATAAATACTTACTTGTGGGAAATCATGGTTTAAGCTTATCCTTTGACAAGAACACATCTCAACTATCACTTGATCATCAAAGCCTCATCTTCCCTCCAATATTCTCTCCAAACCGACACTCTCACACACTCTTGAATAATGTGGAATTATCTAGACTTTCCTGGATAAATAATTATCTAGGCACAAGTTTGGGTTAATGACAATAATGGCCCCTCAAGTCTCTTTTTTCTTACTTTAGCCACAACTAACTTATAACATTTACCACAATGGCAACTTAGGTCCCTTTAGTTTATGCATCATATTCTATATTACTACATTAGTCATACTTTGACTATAAATTTGACCATCGGGTTTGACTTTCACATAACTTTTTGACCAACCAATCACATAAAGTCCTTAGCATATTCCATATAGGGTGGGGCCTACTCGTAACCGGGATACAGGTCTAACAATTCTACCCCCTTATTTAGATTTCATCCCCGAAATCTATCATTCATTACTAACCTACACTTAGGCACATAACTCATCTCATTCCTAGCACCTTAATTCCTAGTTTATTTAGTGCAACGATCTAAGTGATCTTGCAACTCTATGCATACTATAACATATCACATATCCTTAATCCCCATTACTTCCCGTTTACCTCTATACCATACAACTCTTGCTTAGATTTTACATAATACAAGACATACTTATTACAACTAGTCATCATTCGAATCCACTCTTTTACCGTTACATCACAATCTCACTTGCTTTATCCTCTACTCTCATTCTTTGACTACTAGATACTTAAGAAACTCGTGCTATTTGACCTTACATAATTACACTCGACTAATACGTGCACATTTTATTATTTTCATTCATCATATTTTGTACCACGCCGCAAGGCACATTATATCATCATTACAATTTCTCCATCCCATCAAGGTTTCTTCTAAGTCTCAACTAAAAGCCATGATCTAATTCTAATCCTCCTATCTTAGTCCTTATAATTTCTAGCTAATTCTAAACTTCCGCTTTCTACTTCTCTAACCCTACTAGTGTCATGTCGGCAACACATAAGCCCACACTCATTTATACTTTCTCATTTACATGGAGAGGCGTCCCAATCGATGTAAATCAAGAAATATAAACTCATGGTTATGTACTCCGACATAACATTACTACTCCTATTTCCCAATTTAACTTTTATTATTTCCTCCTGTCTATACTTCATATTTCCTTTTTAAACTTGTATCCATATCGTTAACACATTCATTATGGGGATACTTTTATTGCCAATGATGTAGGAAACCCCATTTGCCGATGAAGGCAATACTTTTCATCCCGAAGGATCTTTAACATTCATCCCGAAGGATTCCTTAACATTCATTTACTTGGTCATCCCGAAGGATACCACTTTTAACGTTCACCCCGAAGGATCATTAACATTCACACTTTATCACTTTAGCAATGGATCCAAGTCAAAAGCACCTTACATACATTATTATATCCATTTATTTTAGTGAAATGCAAGCGCATGGAGCATATGAGCCTGCTTATTGTAATTACGCAATTCTATGTGTTTATCATCTCTTACCACAACTTACATTATTTAACCCTCGTTAGTCATTTCCACCTTTTTACGTTACACGTTAGTCTACTCAACTCTTTTACATATAGACTTTACGTATATCGTCAACTGCAACACATGCATTCATTATAATAATTACCGCTAATGGCCTTAGCCGTAATATAATGATTTCAGGACAACACCTTTACCTCATACATACTCATTAGCATTCATTTATCCTTCTTACATATTTTAAACATGTTTTATTATTCCATATCTTCATTATAATGATCACCGCTAATGGAGCACATTTGCCATGATATAATTATTTCATGGCAATACCTTAGCCTCATACATGTTCATCTTATTATAGCTATTAGTACTTAGGAAATATCGTTCTATTTCATCATTTACTCAATCACTATACTTTTTCTCATTCTATAACTTTACCAAGTTCATCACAGACTTAATATGTATAAATTTATATCATTTCTTCACCACACTATGCTATAACACACGTTCAACATTACCACACGATCATAATTATACTTCTAATACTTTAACCTTCCACTAACCCATCTCTAATACCTCATTAGCGAACAGCACACTTAATACAATTACTCATAAGACTATACTTTGGTCATCACTATCACACAAGTTACGCGCTTTCATTTTTAGTCACATTTCCTATAAACCACCACACAACTTATTACATCCAATCGCCCTCGCTAAACTACCATAGCACACAATCACATAATCATATAACAATCACCGACAATATCCGAGTGTACGGTAATCTATCATTTAAGCACGTTTAGTTCGCCATGGACTTACATTACGTACACACCAATACTATAAACATGTACAACTCCTAACACCTTAAGCTCATACAACATATCACGTATTCCACTTCATAACTTAAACAATCAATGACTCGAGTTTAACTCATTAATTCTACAATTAGCAAGTCCACATTCTCAATATTCACCTTATATCCAACCCATGCTTAATCCCATTCTTGCTATAAGCACTTTCACATCATACACCTAAGGCATCTATTTTTCGCATTATTTAAACTTATGTCAAACGCGTCTACGAGTGGTTTAAGTCTAGGAAACCTAAAGGAAAACCTAATTCACTTAAACCGAAGCTCTGATACCAAGTTGTTACACCCCGTGCCCACTTAGACCAAAAATTAAAAATTTTTGTGCGGAAACGCTTGACTTTTACGGACATTCTGTAACTCTTTTGACAACTGACAAAAATCTATACACAATCAGACCTTCGGACTATTTTTAAATGAAAGTAGACTTAATTACCTTCAAAACGATGGGTGGCACGACCCATGACAACTTACGGTTTAAAAGATATGATTTTTCGAACATTGACAAAAGCTACAAACCCCTCTTGTGCACTATTACCCCTCTTGTGCACTATGGACCCCTAAAGTGCACTATGACACCTCCGGTGCACTATGGACCCCTAAAGTGCACTATTTTCCTAACATTGACCCGTACGCCTTTAAACACAAAAGTCGACACTTTAGACATATAATTAAACACATTCAATACACATTGAACTAAAATACACCATATACATTGTTACCCAAAATTCTTAACCCGTTTGACCCAAAACGGGTTAAAATAGACCTTGTCCCAAACACCCCTTTTTCAGCATAACCCCTTTTGTGCACTTTTTGACCCATTTTCCGGAAAACGACTTCTATAACATGACATAACACCAAAACTTCCAGAAATCATTATGACATTAAAAACATCAAATATATAAATAAACTTGGTCATAACGACTCGCGGAAACATGCTTTACAAAGCGACGAGTTTTGCCAAAATACCCGTTTTGACCCATTTACACTACAAACCATCTATGACACTTCATTTACCCACCAAACTTGGCCAACATCATTAATTTAACATATTAAACATGTTACATAAACACTTGACCCGTTCACAACCCAAAATGGGTATATTTACACATTTGCCAAACGCCCCCTTAACTTTGACTATAAACACCTATAACACACTTGGACACACCGTTGACCACCCAAACTTTACGACGACCTTGACACACGTTATACAAATCATAAGAAAGACTCTCGGGGGTACAACCTTGACACTTGAGCTCGGTATTCTACCTAGCTCCTAGCGTATATTATCTTCCAAACCGCTTTTCAATCCGAAAGCTATAATCCAAGCCAAGCTACCTTCATCCCAATTAACCTACAAAACATTAACAACTAAAAGGGGGTAAGCTTACGCTTAGTAAGTAAAACGATAATAACATACCATCATACTTCAATCAAACACATAAGGATCACATATATCCAAACGCTTACTTAGCGGCTCCACTTTCTAATTCTTGCATAAACACCTAACATCAACTTACTCTCACAACCGAAATTCATCACTTAGATCATATTCATCATAACACATAAGCACACCTCAAGTCTCCTATCACTAACCACAAAGCATACATAACACATATATGTTAGACATCCATATAACACATGCCATCATCATTTTACTTACCTTAATCCAAGCTAAACAATATCAAGAACATCATCATCATCATAATCTTCCATCATCATCATCATCTTCTACAATTAACCAAAACCTAACAACATAACAATCAATAACATAAACAAGGGTTAACATAACCCATTAAACATACTCATCTATCTTCCTACATCATCATATGATCATATCTTGATCATATGATGAAATCCCACTTTACTCTTAATCTATAACCTCATTAACATCAAGAACATAGATACTTACTTGTTGGAAATCATGGTTTAAGCTTATCCTTTGACAAGAACACATCTCAACTATCACTTGATCATCAAAGCCTCATCTTCCCTCCAATATTCTCTCCAAACCGACACTCTCACACACTCTTGAATAATGTGGAATTATCTAGACTTTCCTGGATAAATAATTATCTAGGCACAAGTTTGGGTTAATGACACTAATGGCCCCTCAAGTCTCTTTTTTCTTACTTTAGCCACAACTAACTTATAACATTTACCACAATGGCAACTTAGGTCCTTTTAGTTTATGCATCATATTCTATATTACTACATTAGTCATACTTTGACTATTAATTTGACCATCGGGTTTGACTTCCACATAATTTTGTT
This sequence comes from Artemisia tridentata subsp. tridentata, assembly GCA_021014915.2. NCBI lineage: Eukaryota > Viridiplantae > Streptophyta > Magnoliopsida > Asterales > Asteraceae > Artemisia > Artemisia tridentata. The sequence goes on from CP139501.1 coordinate 207,347,287, forward strand.
GACCAACCAATCACATAAAGTCCTTAGCATATTCCATATAGGGTGGGGCCTACTCGTAACCGGGATACGGGTCTAACACATAATTATCATAACATAACTTTTAACATTAACCAATAAAAATCTCATATCATCACTCGAACACTACATAATTGTAAACCTTAAATTCATCCAAAAATTATGTAAAACACTTGAATTACATGTCCCAATAACTCCCTTGATTCGAAATCATACTTAAACACATAATTATTAACATATCTTGAATTTGGGGAAAACCATAAAATCACTTGAAGCTTCTTGTTTTTATCATAACTCTTATTACCCTTGCTAGAACTTGATAAGAATCCTATGAATCAATGGAATATTCAAATTGAAGAAAGGAGGTAAACACATCATACTTCTTGTATATGTGATGTGTACTGAGAGGGAAAAATGGAGAAGTTTTCTCCCTCGGACGATTTTGTATAAGCCACAAGGGTAGTTTAGTCATTTCCACTAGTTTTTCACTTTGACACATATGGTCCTTGTGGTAAATCTACCTTGCAATCTAGGTCCTGGCTAGTTATCTCTTGCTTCATGTTAAGTCTCAACTAATTTCTATTTATTCCTCTAAAAATACTTGAACTTCTAATAGCATTTTAGATAATTTCACTAATATTTTCTGTAAAATTCAGGAGGTTACAACTCTCCCCCACTTGGATCGTTCCTGTCCTCACAAACTATTGTCATTGTAACTAGAAATATCCTCTAATTTCCCATAATCATTTACATATACTCCCCCACTTGAGCTTTATGAAGAAAAGAAAAAAAACAATTTAGTGATTAAGGTTCTACGGATGTTGCACAATATCTTGTCAAAGGTTGTTGTGCATTTTACTATCCTGAAGTTCTTTGTTTTTCCTTCGATGTATGTCGCATATTTCGACCGAAGTACGTTGCAAATTCGGTTATGGAGAAACACATACAATTTGTTAAACTCACTAACCGTGAATTATTGATTTTCCAATACCATGTTATTGTTGGAATTTTAATACATGACAATCATAATTAAAAAATAACGTCAAAGTAAACATGCGGAAGCGAGTAGGAACATATAATGTATAAATTAATTAACCAAATGTAAAAGTATGCGTACCTTAAGATTCTAGCCAAACAAGAATCTAATTCCAAGCAATCAACTTTATGAACCCTAATTAGGGTTTATGTGGATTATTGGAATTACCCCTTACCGTTTTGTAATTCAATCCAAGATTCAATTAATAGTGTGATTGAATCATGTTCTTGTACACACATACTATTAACGAATTAAAGTAAATGCTAGTTTAAGAACACAAAACGTTTTGGTTTGGAAAATCAAACCAATCGACCCTATGAAGGGTGTTTGTCGATTGGCCAAACAAAATGAAAAGAAGAAAACAAGTCTAGGGATAAATTATGTGTACAAGAGTAACAAATAATGATCCATAAGTTTGTTTATACAGGAATAGAAACTTGAAGCTTAAGTTAAGTTATGGGTTGGGATTTGTAACACCCCCATTTTTGATATACGCAGCGGAATATAAGTTGGTGTATTACTTCAAGTATCACAGTCATGAAAATAGAAAACGACTCGAAAAGTGACGTTTTAGATAAAATTGTTATCATTCATTTATTTAAATCAGAGTTACATAATAGAGGTCCCAGTGGGAAATTCTGAAATACGTTATAAAAGTTACATTATTTGTTGAATGATAACAAAATGGACACTCTTTTTATAAGAAGAAATCTCATGCCACTCCGTGCCAAATCGTACTTCTAGTTACCTGAGATAAAACATGCTTAAAAAGTCAACACAAAGGTTGAGTGAATCCATAGCGTTTTAAAGTTATAATCAGTTTGAACACAAGCTAAATGGAAAGTAAAAATCAGTAATATTGCAGTTCGTTATATATTGCTCTAAGTCTCATGACACGCAAAACATTAACAGGTTTTCGTTTTTACTCACATAATTAAATGTAGGTAATAATGCCCCCGAGTAGGAGCTTGCCAGACTCTTTATTGAACTCAAATAAAATGCATTTGTCTATCCGGCTAACACTAAGGAAATCCATCCGGCTAGTAGAAATGGGACGTCAATTCCAATAGATCTATTCACTATATTCGCGCTCACCCGAAAGTGATTAATGGTGCATGATGGAGGGTCTTTTAAAAATAGGCAACAGTTAACTTAGGCAATATTAATCAAGAAAGCATACAGTAAAATACTTGTGTTCGGTTTTGTAGCATGTATCTCCCCACAAGTTTGGAAAATGTATAAAAAGTGGGACTATGAACTCACCTTTGCAGTCTGGATGGAAAACAAAATTAAATAGAGTTGATAAACGTCTCCAGCACGCAACTTGGGTTGTTAGGTCAAGTTTCAGTAATCGTAATCCAATATATATATAAGTTTTAATGTTCGTTTCGTAACGTTTTGGTTGATACTTAATTGTTAAAAAGAGACAACATGAAGTCTCTTCAAAAGTTGGATAAGATTTTATCTTATTTCTTATTTTTATGTTTCCGTTTGTTTGTTATCGAGATAAATGTATTTCGTTTATTAGTTTTTATTATAAATATATTTAAAATATATTTCTAATAATAATTATATAAAGTTACGCTTTTTACCCCTATAGTTTCATATATTGACACTTTATTCCCCTGAACTTTCATAAAATGACAATTTTTACCCATCAACTTTGGTGAAATGATAGTTTATACCCTATAGTTTCAAAATTGACACTTTTTACCCCTAAACTGTAGGTCGACATCAATTAAAGTCCAAGTTATAAAACTAGTTGGAGTCTTGGCAGAAAATACCCTCCAAGCATTTTTGTTGTTTCACTCGTGGTCCTTATTTCATTAAAACGTGTTTTAAATTTCGGGAAAAGGCACGACTTGTTACGACTCCTTTATACACTTTATTATCAGCTTATTAACACCTTATTTATAGCTTATGGGCTTATGATTCGAGCTTATGAGCTCGAATCAATTTAAAAATGGTCCGTTAGAACAGTTGGCGAAGAGCAGGAAAAGAGCTCGAATAACTTTGTGACAAATGAATATTTTTACGACGTTCTTTTTCCTATTATTAGCTAGATGGGTGGTCTTAATTTTGGTCAAGTTTCAGAATTTTTGAGGTTCGTTTGGAGGTCAAAATAATTATGCAAAGGGGCGGCTTGGGGGACTGTTGCGACACAAATAGAAAAGAGAAAAATTGATTTGGTTTTTGATGTTTAAAGGTTATAACCAGTTTTTATTGCATGTTAACATGGTCATAAGTATATTTAAACTATCTCTAAGGTATTTTTAGGTTTCCTTGATTTGTTTTTCTTAAAAATATATTAGGGTGTGTTTGGTTCTTTGTTCGACAAAAAGGAAAAGAAAGGAAAACATGGATTGTTGACCTAGCTATCTATTAGGGTATATTTAGTGGCATGTTTTAAGTGTTTTTAAGTTTACAAAAGGTAATAAGAAATGTTAGATTACTTACTTGTCTTGTTTGTCGATTATGAAAGATTTTAGGCGAAAAGACTTGGAACTTGAACACTAATTGTTCTCTTCCTTCTAGGGCTTCTTAAGACCTCACTTTAACTTGTATGTGGACTATTTGATCAGTAGAGAATGGAGTGTGGCTGTTTTTGATGTGGTTCGAATAGTATGGGAATAAAATGAGGAAGTATGGTTCGATATTTATAGAAGAAGAAAGGTTAGGGTTTTTATGAGGCTATGTCATCTTTTCATGAGTGAGGAGACATGGTGATGTATCATTATTCATCTTGAAGGACACATGTATGGAGGGGGGAAAATATGGGGCGTGTGGAAGTTTTCTACCCATAAGTTTTATCTACAAATTTGACTAATGGTAAGATTTAGAAGACATGATCATGTGGAAGTTTATGGATCTTAGAAAGAAGTATGTGGTGTTTAGTTTACTTAGGATTTGGTAAAGAAATGGTTTGGTTTGATCCTTGTTGGTATCGAACTAGGATAGTGAAATGGGGATCGAATGAGCTTCAAAGGGTGGTACATTGGGCTTATTAGGTTTGTACTAAGGGTTTAAGAAAAGTAATTAGGTTGATTTAGGGTGAGGTTTAAGGATTTGATGCGTTTCATAATAGAGGATTTTATTTAGTTTATTATCTCCAAATTTCACTTCAAATTTAAATTTTTTTTTATTCTTATTACCATTATCATTTCAAAGAAACACATACGAGCAAGTATACTCGTTCAATTGTAGTATTGTTGTTGGTAAATAAGGTTCGTCCCAAGGAACTAGTTAATTGTGATTTTAGTAACATTAATGGTATAGCACTTAAGATTGTCACGATCAAAAGTACTAGAAACGATTTAAACGAACAATGGTTTCAATGTAACACGAGCAAACAAACAATTAAAGCAAAACATACTTATTTAGGAATCATGACTAATCGTGATATGATGTAGAACATGTTTGGGTGAAACTTAGAAGGCACATATCAATATTCACAAGGACTTCTAATCAAATGGTAATATCAAGGAAATCCATGTTTCTACTAGTTTCACGGGTGAGTCCTTTCGGCCAATTCTCATCCCACTACGCTAGCTCTTTCGTAGTAAAATGTATGAAAAAGTTGATTAGTTAAATTGGTTCATACGAGTCTTTTCAACCCATTCTCGTGATTAAATATTTTCGAATCCGTTTAAAACTTGTATATTCGATATTCGTCACTTATCGAACACCAATTTGTTTGTCACTAACTATTGGAATTAAATAATCATTAGAAGTCTTTTCATCCTTTAAATCCAACAACATTCAACCAACAAGTTTTAGGACATAAATTTATTTAAACAAACCCATAGAATTAACCACTTTTTACAACCTACTAAACGTCCAACATTCATACAATTAGTCACATCATTCCCAAACAAGTATCACGAATCATTCCATAACAAGTATCATAATAAAACATAAAATTGCATTCAACTTAAACTAATTCAACATGATTAATAATAAAGGAAATTACCCAATAGTAAAATTACAATGAGTAATGAAAGAGTTGTAGCACTCTTTGAGGCCTCCAATCGAACAAGGGAATCTTCCACCTCTTCTACTAGTTATCTTCCTTGAGAATGGCAGAGATTTTTAAGCTCTTTTGGGTTAGAAAGTAGTATAATCAAATCCTTATGGTGTAAGGTTTGATTGTGAGTGTTGTCTCTAAAACAAGTGATTAGGGGTCTTATTTAAGCTTGTAAGACACCCCTAAAACTGATATTCTTCATCAATAATCATAATTAAGAAGCAAATGATCGGACTCAATACATAATGGTGCTTAAAGTGGAGAGTTAATGCAACTCTTCATGTCAGTTTTTCTGCATACCTCGGGTATGGAAATGTAAACCCTGGGTATGAGCTAAACCTCAGGTATGAATTCCATACCTCCGGTATGAGCTCCCCTGATGCAAACATTGGGTCTTGAAACTAAACCTTGGGTATAGACTCAACTTTCTTCACATAACTTGGCTTTAAGCTAGCATAGAGCTCCAACTTTTAACATACTTTTTGGCTCCTAATTATGACTTAATCCTTTCATCCTCTAACATACAATCAGAAATGATCATATCATGCATCCATGTATTTTTCTTCGATATTTTCTTGAATTTCATAGCTTTTCTTCGTCTTTCTTGATATTTCCTTATACCTAGACTTAAACTAATCTTCAACAACTTTTAAGCATAAAACCATCATAATCATGACTATATTTCGGATAAAAACACACAAATAACGCTATAAAAACATGTACAAAATGAGCGTTATCAGGATTTATTTGCTAGAAAAATAATTAGGGTTTTCTTGTTTAGAATGTATGTCGAATTGTATGTATAAGGAAAAGAAATCATGTTGTGCTTTAAGGGGTTGTACCATGGGCTTAATAGGGTTGTACTAATGTTTATGTAATATAGAAAATATATATTTAATGTTTGGCTAAGTTATATTAATTATATGTTAATTTTATTTGGTTTAAAAGTATATAAATGAGATTTTAAATTTTTATGCATTGGGCACTTGTACATTAGGTTTAGGGACTTGTACTTATAATTAGTAAGTTTAGAAAATTTGTTTTTAAGGCTTGTGTATAAAAGACATGGATAATGTGCTTTAAGATGAATACATTTAGGGTTAAAATGAGATTTTCATTAATATTTAGTTTTTATGCTTTATTGACTTATACCTTGGCTTGGAAGACTTGTACATTTATAATTTGTAAGAATTATATATACATTAATTAGGGTTTGTGATTTTATTACATAAAATCATGATTTACTGAAATTAGGGTTTGTATTGGGAGTTAAAGTGGATTTAGGGTTTCTGTGCTTTAATATCTTGTACATTGGTTTAAATGAGTTGTACTTTTGTGTTTTAGGGTTTAGTTATTCATATTCATTGTTATAATGATTTAGGGTTTCGTAGAAACTCTAATAGATAAAAATGTTTAATTTGTACGTTTGTTAACGAATTATCGTAAAGTGGCAAATGGTATATCGTAGGATTTTTATATGAAAATGTTTATGTGAAATAAACATTAAGTAAGTTGATGTTGGTCTGCGAGAGAGCACGTTTATCGAGGATGTGAGTTACGTCACATTAGATAGTAGTTACGATCAGATAAATAAATAAATATATATATATATATATATATATATATATATATATATATATATATATATATATACGTAGAAAAATGGATAAGTATTTTGTAAGATAGTCTATTATAATGTGGTATTTTTACAGTGGTTACAGGTTTCCCCTCCCATAACCGATCGGCTAACACCCCTATGGGGTATTCTGGAACCTTTTTGACATACCAAATATTCACACATAATTCTTTCCTTTTATTGGTTAACGGTCGTTAGTCATTATTCGTTAAATACTAACGATCGTTAGACGTTTTGTGTAATTAATAATTAAACATAACCTTTTACATTTAATTATTAAACTTTAACTCTCATACGTAAAGTGTGCAATCCCATGATCTCAAGTTCGATCCTAACATACGACTACTAAAATAGTGTCCATAAAACTAGCAGCTCCGACTTGGGCATATTTTAATAGTGTAATCACATCGGTTAGCGTCTAGCAACACTTCGATGCCTCTAGTACAACTCGAGTAGGTATCCTGGAAAATCCTTTAATGATTCACCATTATTATTATCTTTTTGTCACTAATACCACATTAAATAAATATATGGATTTAAGTCACTCTTTATTCAACTATTCTGTTTCTCGTTTTTTGTGATTGAGCAAAATTACCAAATCTTTTGAACATATTCAGGGAAGATCTTGGCTACCCTACGAGGGGCCCAGCATTATTAAACTCCAAAATAAATTTGAAGGAACAAATTCTATCTTGACTATAAGCATAACCTATGAATTTTGTAACAATTCCGAAAACAATCCTTATGAGTACCAGTTACGTATAGTGTTAAATTGTTCCACAGAATGCACTACATTCATAATATATATCTGGTATCTCAAGTCTGAGGATAACTATTCATGATTTATTTAATAACAATATCCATAAGGTAACATCATGTAGTTTGGGATAAGTCCTATATTCAATTCATTGAATATCATGTGAATTTGACATGTCAACACATTAATATACTTTCAAGTATATTATACCAAAACTCAGATTTGTCTTAATTCAATGATATTCCCATATCATTAATTGACAACGACGATTTAGAATAACTAAATTATTCATGGATTAAACATGAAAATATATGACACAATTTATTATTAATGAAAATAAACGTACCAAGTACTTAAATTCATTACAAATAATAAACACTTAACATCCTTTATCCAAATACTAAATAGATCAATGCATGAAAATTCTAGTTGATGAATTATGTCTCAAGCTATGACAATCATACTTGTTGACAAGACATAAATCAACCAACTTTGATCTATCAGAATTTTGAGAATACTTATTTCAAGAATTCAACTGGTGAAGTTCTTGTATGTGTACATTCAAATAATTTGATAATGCCACATAATATTTCATAAAGTGTGTGACAACTTCAATCACCAATTTATAGTATTACTATTCTTTTAATGTATAATGCAACTATGCTCATAGTGAGCACAACTAGTTCACATGTCCAAGGATGAAATCCTACCATGACTAGTATTGAGTGTCATCTCAATTAAACTAGCATCATTGTAAACAAACAACAATATGCTCTTTAAAATTCCGTAAACTTGAATATCTATTGTGTAATGTTTGATGCCTTCCAAACTTTCAAGTTTGTTGGCTATGACAATTTGCACAACAATTGACAAATTGTCATCTATAGAATCTGGATGCTGTTCCAGGCTGAGAATGTAATTCTATATCCAAACATATTCAATTAGAATAATCACTACACTAGTTATCTAATAACTTTCAATTAGATATCAACATTGTCATAACATCTTATAACAATTTGTTTATGTAACATGATGTTCATGAAAAATCTTCGAGTCATACTTAGATTTCATTCATGTTCTATCTTATTTAAAATATATGTATCCATTTAGACATTCTAAATGATATATCATGTTCTATTAGATTTATTTACCGCATATGTTTATAATAATAAATACACATTCCAAGGTTACATGTTTTATTTCTTAAATCTTTCAAGTGAAGCTTCATTCCAAGTTATGACTTAACATTTAACTTATATGAAATGTTACTTCCTATATGTTATCCAACATATATGATTTAAGAAAGTAAACATAATACTCCCACTATCTTTCAGGAATACTTAGGAGTTATCTTATTTTAAATTATAAATCAAAACTTGGATTCAATATTTAAACATAAGACTCATCTCCTAGATGCATGCATTTATCCATACTTGAATTCTTGCATTTTGTACACTTTCAAAGATTATATGAACTCATAAAACTCTTAATTACTTACCGTCATCGCTTAAGTAATTATACAAGAAAGAGTTTAATAATCATTTGTCAAATTTCATATTCATGAAAATAAGTATGACAATTACCATCTTTGTATATTTAATGTGCTTAGAAAAGAATATTCAATCATAGTTAATTGCTTAAGTATGATTAATAATCTTGTCATAAGACATGCATTAAAATATGTGTACAATATTGTCCATATGATTTCTACACAAAGATTTAAACCACTAGGGTTACCTTATCTTCGAAGAAACTCATCTTCATTTTCTAGTCTAACTATTAAGAATTAAGATAAACCAATTTTCCAAAAATTGATTATCTTTATGGACAACATCTTTAATATTCATAGTATGAGTAATTTACCCAATTCAATATTTGGTAATGCATCATAATATAATCCTCAGCATATTAATCAATTATCTGATATATCCTTCCAGATCAATGAATAAGAATTCCATCATCTTAAGGTCTATCATTTACATGTTTAGACTCATCATGATTTTCACTAGTGTGTTTTAGAAAATTATTTATCTTGTAATTTTATCTTTTCAAGATAAAAACTCCCATTTGCTTTTTGTAATTTATAGACTATCTATAAATACTTAGCAAATAAAGCAACAATACAATGTTCTCTTTTTGGGACATTACAAATACATATTGACAGTTCCTGATATTTAGTTTGTTAATAACCTACTCATAAGTAGTTTAACAAATTCACAACTTTATTTTAAGACTTAATGTTATTCATCACATTCCATAATAAAATGGTGTCTTATTAATTTTCTAGATTGGAGTCTTATTGAGTATATCTAATCCATACTCAATTTTCTAACCTTGATAACTTTTGGAAGAAAAGAAGTCATAGTTATCTTTAATCAAACAATATAACAAGAGTTTAATTTTCGTAACTGAACATACCATAAACATTTGGTATTTCATTAGGATTAATATTGTAAGATAATCTGACAATATGTAAGATAAATATATTTCGTTTGGCTTATCTATTCACCAACTAAGTCAACTTAATGGTATAATAGAATTTTCAAGCCAATTGCATGCAATATAACATAAGTACTTTTTGACCAAGTCACTTCATATCCATGTCTCAACAAGAAGACATAAACTATTATAATCCCATTATACGTTATAAATCATTGATCAACTCAATGACTTCTTGTAGATGTCTTAATTAAAAAAGGGTTAATACATTCGGAGGTTACTAAAGTTTTCAAAATTTTGAAAAAAGTTACTAAAGTTTTTTTGGTTGAATTAGGTTACTGTAGTTTGCCAAAAATTTGAATTAAGTTACTATAGTTTCCCAAAGATGAACTAATTTACTATAGTTTCCCAAAAATTTGAATTAAGTTACTATAGTTTCGAAAAAATTTGAAAAAAGTTACTGCGAAACTAGTGAAAAAAACTTGGCTAGAGGAAAAACGATCAAGTGGGAAACTATAGTAACCTAATTCAACTAAAAAAAAACTTTAGTAACCTCCGGATGTATTAACCCATTAAAAAACATAACAAATTAACGTCTTACTTTATTATAAGTCTTGTAACAATTGAAAGACTTCATGTTAATATCTTTACAATGAAACATAAACATGTTTAACTAAAGTAATTATGAACAACATCTCTTGGTTTCAATAGTAATTTCAAGTTAATTTATTACTTCACTTATTTTATGCCATTCCAAAATTACATAAATATTCAAATTGAAGTAGTATTAGATTACTTCATTTATTTATGTCATTTAAATAATACATAAATATTTAGTTTGAAGTAGTCTTATTATCATATTGACACTTGTTCTAATAGGTATCTAATTTAGAAACTGCAAATTTTCCAAATACGTTCTCACATAACATGGATATTTACCTTGTTGTTGCAATCTAACTAAGCTCTCACATAACGTAAATTGCAACACCAAGTGTTTCTTGGATTAGATGTGAATAAGTCACATTTGAACGTTAGTCTTTTACCTTGCAGTCAAGAGAATCCTTTAAATCATATTCCTATGTGTTGTACTTTGCAAACAATAAAGATTTCTCCCACTTGTGCATGGAACAACATCATGTATCAAATAAAAAACACGTCACTCGTTTGTTTATGTGATCAATATTGTGTCATAGATATTATCATAATTAGTAGATATAGAACCACATTGTCTAGTAATGAAACGTACATGACTATCCTTAAAAATACAAGTGTCTACTATTGGAAAGTAATTATCTCAATACATTCTAGAGATAATCTGGGTTACAACCAAGATGACAAAGCTTGTAGCTCCCACTGAATTATAGATCATTACAATAATTCATTATTCAGTAATTACAACACAATGCTCCTACTCGATTGGACAACATTATAAGTGTTTCATAACCAGTAAAAGCAAATAGTGTGCTATTTACTTTCCTGCACCTTTGAGAAAACCCATACGTAACAATTACTTAGGTACTAAGAGAATGTATTCTACTTTTTAAATGATGGACTATCCATCAATTCAATTAACTTGAAAAATTGGGTGTGCAATTTCTTCTTTAATAGGTCTACCATCCCCACAATAGTATGTAGCACCTTTAAATGGTCAAAACAAAACAACTAGATAAAATATACTAGTTTGTCTTTTACCATTTTGCAGTAATAAGTCTAGCTTCTAATTGAATACTCAGAAAATGTGCAATTTTCATAACTATTAAAGTTTGCTATGAGTTATTTCTTAGAATTTAGACAATTCTAATTTTCCTATCATACTTTTCTCATTCATGAAAAGGAATAGGATTAAGTCTCACGCTTCTCTCATGGAAAGGGGACTAGGTTATCCTTTTAGTAAAATTGACTCTAGCCAAAAAACCCCTATGGTGTAGATCAATTTACTAATAAAAGAATATCACACGTTTACGGTTTAATCTTGCATTAATACATTTAAAAATTTTTACAAAATTCAATTTTAGTATTTTCGATAATATAATCTTTAAGAAAATTAAATACCCATTGGTTAATATTCATATAAACCATAGAATTTTGTTAAAGCTAGGATCCTAATTGACATAATTCCATTAAATCAGTTAATCTGCTAGTAATGAAAGTATTCAACAAGGTAATTGTTGAACAATAATTGGCAAACAATTTTCAATTCCTAGATTTTTATGGAATTTACATTGCCAAACAATATTGCAATGTAAGCATGTTTTATTCTGATCTTATGCCTTGAGTTCAAGCTCTCACTTACAACTCAATTAAGTCATCTAATTTAAAGAACTGTAAATTAATATAGTTCCATTACATCAGTTGATCTGCTAGTAATGAAAGTATGAATTTACCTTTCCATTGCAATCTAGTCCAAGCTCTCACATGACGTAAATCACAACTTCAAGTGTTCTTTTAATTAGATGGCATCAACTTAATTTTAAGGGTACTAGGTTTTGATGTTTATAATCAAAATATGTACGAAGAAGCATGCATACATCTTCGTATCATAAGTTTAATAAAACCTTTTTATTTACCAATTCATTATGATCAAATTTACAAACGTTTTCAATTGAGGTATTGGGTTTACCAATCAAAGAAACTATCTTTAATTATCGTCCATTATATCGTACTTTTGAATAAGTCCAAAGGCTTAGTGATTCGGATAATTACCACAAAGTGGCGCATAGAATTAAAGCTAATACACCCTTAAGGTGATTTTGTACATAAAATAGTCGTACTTGGTAGCTCCAATTTGACGCACAAACGAACGTAGAAACAAAGGTCAGCGCGAAGCTTATTAAGAACCCGTTCCTACTTATACCTCTCTTATAGTTTGTCACAATTGGGTAAGCCGTTCGTACTATTGGTACAAAACTCAACAATCAATTAAAACACTTTGAAAATTTAACTCTTCGAAAATAATTCATTGTTTCACCATTATTTAGTCCATATTATTTTTCTATTCAAAATTACTCTTTTTCGTTTATAAACATGTCTTTACAATAAATAAACAAAAAACAATTAATACAAATAAAAAAACTAAATAAACTTACATAACATAACAATTAATTATGTAAAAAACATGTAGCCACATACAAACTTAATTCGATAAAACATATTAATAATCAATTCTAGGTTTATATTTGTATATATTCAACTAAGACTATCACTTACAAAGGTAAGTGAGCCACATGCATCGACGTATCGATTGCGTTAGTCATAGCAAATCTATACCATATTGCACGTAATTGATTACTTAATATATTGGAGTCTTCCCCAATTCGACATCTATCAATTAAATTACATGTGTAAAACTTAACCACTAATTTATTTAGCAAATTTAAACAATTTAAATTATCACAACCATAAATCCATGCCAAATATGCACGTTTTCATGGATTCTACATAACTATTATCAAGTTGTCACAAGATCGCATACTAACAAATAAACATGTTAATCTAGGGTGTCTAATCAATATTAAAATTAAAACCCAAACCCTAAAATAAATAATAAGGCAATTGGCCCTATTAAAAAAATTAGGGTTCGAAATTTTTATCCCTAAAAATCGACTAACATATATAAACACAATCCAAGATTCGTTTTTTATGTGTTTTGGTAATTAATTACACATTATCCAAGGCTCTTGATGCCACTGTTGGAATTTTAATACATGACAATCATAATTAAACAATACCATCAAAGTAAACATGCGGAAGTGAGTAGGAATATATAATGTATAAATTAATTGACCAAGCGTAAAAGTATGCGTACCTTAAGATTCTAGCCAAATAAGAATCTAATTCCAAGCAATCAACTTTATGAACCGTAATTAGGGTTTATGTGGATTATTGGAATTACCCCTTACCGTTTTTAATTCAATCTAAGATTCAATCAATAGTGTGATTGAATCACGTTCTTGTACACACGTACTATTAGCGAATTAAAGTAAATGCTAGTTTAAGAACACAAAACGTTTTGGATTGGAAAATCAAACTAGTCGACCCTATAAAGGGTGTTTGTCGACTGGCCGAAAAAAAGAAAAGAAGAAAACAAGTTTAGGGATAAACTATGTGTACAAGAGTAACAAATAATGATCCCTAAGTTTGTTTATATAGGACTAGAAACTTGGAGCTCATGGGTTGGGTTTCCCCTCCCATAACCGATCGGCTAACACCCCTAAGGGGTATTCCGGAACCTTCTTGACATACCAAATATTCACACATAATTATTTTCTTATATTGGTTAACGGTCGTTAGTCATTATTCGTTAAATAGTAACGGTCGTTAGACGTTTTGTGTAATTAATAATTAAACATAACTTTTTACATTTAATTATTAAACTTTAACTCTCATACGTAAAGTGTGCAATCCCGTGATCTCGAGTTCGATCCTAACATATGACTACTAAAATAATGTCCATAAAACTAGCAGTTATGTAATATGATGCAACATTACGTGATTCTTCGTAGCGTGGTGATTTGGTAAGCACATGCGGGTTATTGTAAAATTCTCCAATAACATTATACGACTCCGAAAGCTCGTTTGATATTTTTTTTTACACTTTCTTAAACTCTTTTCATGCAACGGCTATTTTTTTTAAAACACAAAACTACATGTTGGAAATAAATTAAGAAAAGAAGAAAATTAGGCATAACACAGCGTGAGCACCTATAACGCGAGTACCGGTATTATTCGCTCGCTTCAAGTCGAAAATGTGGGCTACACTCTTTATGCCGTTAGTGTATGGGAAAACCCTAGTCGCTATGATAGAGGATATTTCGGAACACTTCCACGATCTGCTCAGTAAGAAAGATATCGTTGCCGACTTGTGACTCGAGTCAGCCTATTTACTGCCTGTCTCAATCTCCCTCCTTTCTTGAGCGTGAGCTTTCTTTGCCTTAAAGAGAAGGCGAACGGATAAGAACCAACTCCCTAGAGGAATAGGCAAACAACACAAAAGATATGCAAACAACGATGTATTATCAATGTTCGAAACTAGTTTAACCAGTTTCTAAATTAAGCGCTTAAAGGTTTTTATGCAGTATATTTCAAAGGCTAATAAAAATTTTGTTAACGAATAAAGTTTAAATTAAGAGTTAAATAGTTAAATTATTTGAAAATCTCACAATCTACTACTAATATGTTTCAAAAGCTATCTGTAAAACACACATCTTTTATTTAGCTAACAAAATACTAGAATTTTGTACATCCTCTTTCAGTTACTAATTTTTTTTTTTTTTTTTTTTTTTTTTTTTATCCCGTCTAGATTATAGATCCGTGTATCGGTTTTTATTTGTTCAAACTAAGTGTTCATTTTCATTATCTACAAGTCTATATGATTTCCGAAAGTTAACATGATATGTTATGGGGGTATACGATAAAATAATTTTCATTTTTATGAAACTATATAAAAGTGGGAGGTACGGTGGCGCCGTAGCCTCATGCCATCCCACCAGCCGAAAATCAAGAACGGCGCACCGTATCAGATCTGGCGCCAAACCACCTCGCGCCGTCACCACCAGCCAGCGCCAAGGGCCTCTTTTTTTTTCTTTTTCATTTTTGAATTTGTGGACGTTGCCAAACGGGTAGATTGCATATTTGTGTTTGTGTTTGCATGTTGTGTTTGTGTTGAATTTTTTTTTTTTTTTTTTTTTTTTTTTTTTTTTTTTTTTTTTGCTGGTTTACGTAAAGAGCAAGGAGGAAGAAGACTTGGGATTTTTATTTTTTTTTTTTTTTTATTATTTTTTTTTTTTCACTTTAAATCTTGTTGTTATATAAATTTACATTATTTGCTTTTTTGTTTGCTTTAACTTTTCATTTTACACCAAGTAGTATAAGCTAGTGTGTCTTTGAGCACATGTGACAATTTATTTATTTATTTATTTATTTATTTTTAAAGTAATGTGTGTTTTATTTAATTAATGAAGTTTATTCTAGTTAATAGGCCAAATTGCATATATATCCCTCCCAAAGTGAATAATTGCATATATATCTTTTGTACAAGTTTTTTATGCACATAGTACAATGATTTTTATGCATGCTTTGGATATATATGCAATTTTGCATTTTCGGAAGGATATATATGCAAAAGCCTATGTTTTATTTTATGTAAATAAAGAAAGAAAAAAAATGGACGACGGCACCACATTTTCTGATGCCATCGGTAACGGCCAGAATGTGATGCAATAGAATTTCTTGTGCCATAGAGACTTTTGATGATGTGACATTAAATTTTGTGACCATGGTATCACGATACCCACCACTCTAATATGAAAATAAATTTATAACTTGAAATTGAAGTATTATAAACTTTTGCATACTGCGTAGATAATGTTTGTGATGGGTGTGCCACGTATCACCGGATTCATGCCCAATACGTACCTCTTTACCGTATATCCGTATTAATTAATGTTTCTCCATTATTCTACAAACTGTTGCTCGTGTATGTACTCACGTGTCACAACCAATCACGTGATTCCACCGTCCCCAGTATTTGATATTTTATTTGTTTTTTTCATTTTCTGGTCTAAAACAAATAAGTTGTCGGTGTGGTATTTGTAACCGTTTGATAGTTTTCAAAATTATTAGATCGCATAAAGTTATTTTATATGTCAAACTTTTTTTTACATATTAAGTATAAGGGCTTGTTTGTTAATTTTTTTTATTAAATCATGTTTAATAGTTTTATTACTTAATATTTTCAGTCATCTTTTCATAATAAGTCACAAACAAACAGTTTTCATATAACTTAATTAATCCAGTTTTTTTATATTAAGGGTTTGTTTGTTAATTTTTTTTTTTATTAAGTCATGTTTAATTAAGAGATAACTTAATGCAGACAACCTCAGTTTTATTACTTAATATTTTCAGTCATCTTTCTCTATTAAGTCACAAATAAACAGTTTTCATATGACTTAATTAATTCAGTTTTTTTCTTCATATTAAGTCAATTAAGTCGAAATCAAACACCCCCTATATCTTAGTTATTATTATTATTTACACAGAACAAATTATACCGTTACAACGTGCATTTAATTACCTTTTTATAGACGTACATTTTGATATACTTTTGAAAAACTCTTTTTTTGTCTTTTTTTTCACGTTTTATTTTCAGTATTGAAATTCACATGACATACCACATTGATTTAAAACTAATATCGAAGTTC
>CP139501.1:207364492-207395770 GCA_021014915.2 Artemisia tridentata subsp. tridentata
TGTGGAACCTTGTGAGCATCGATTTGGGTTATAAAAACCTAAACGAGGGAGGTTTGACTCCTTCCCCTAGGGGTAGCAGTCAAACTTGTAGTCATTTATGGAAACCGTCCCCCCCTGGCTTCATCCTCTAGCGTTGACTTTTGATGCTTTGACAAAATTTGACAGAGGTTCGTTTGGACACAAGGGGATGGTGATGGCTCGGATCTTGTTGCCATTCGAATGGCTGACTCTGATCTGATGCGTCTCAGATGTAGTGAAGAAGATAATGCAAGTTATTCACAGAGAGAGAGAAGAAAAAAAATGTGTGAGAGGATATATGTGGGGTTCGGTTTAATAGAAAAAAAGAAGGTAAATATTAATATAGGGTGAAAGTAAATATAAATATAGGGTAGGATTTTATTTAAAGTTTATTACTTTGGTAGGTATTAAATATACCCCATGTCCCGTTGAGCTCCTGTGTAATCTAGTATTTTCTAGGTTAGCATGAGCGCGAAAAATATTATTTATGAGAAAGTTTTTATAATAGCAATATAAAACAAAATTATGGATTCCAAATAACAATTATTGGACTTATGCCGTTTCTAGGATTTGTGTCGGTACGCGTGTGGTGTTGTGTGCGATATGTTTCTCGTTTTAATACGTAATGATCAGTAATAGTCAGAAAACGAAATTTTCACATTTTCTGATAAATAAACAAGGCAGTGAGTTATTGTAAGCCACAGTGTGCGGGATAGCTTCTCGAAATACTCGCGTGAGCTCAAAAATGTTCCGTTATGTTCAGTTTTGTAATAATAAATATATATTAAAAAAACCAGTCTGGAAAATTACGGGTGGTTACATTCTACCCGCCTTAACACGAAATATGTCCCGGATTTCAGTTTATGTTATTCGATAAAATGGTGTCTGGGAAGAGATGTTGGTACTCACAACAGATTTGGGTCTTACTAGACGGTTTAAAGGCTCCTCCATGTCTGTGGGAGATTAATTCATAATTCTTTGCTGAAATTTTGTAGTTAGATAAATTGATGTGACTTCAAAAGACTCGTAACTTCAGTATAAGCAGTCTTTAAACATGGTGTGGATAAGATGATTTTACAAAAGTTAACGTTTAATCACCCCCTTGATATGCAAAAATTTGGTGAAGTTTGACTAGAAACTTTTAACGCATCGAAATGAGTAAATAGTTCACAGGGTGATTGCAGAATAGTTTATAAAATGGTTCATAGAATAACAAGAAATCAGTTTATCATTTGCATGATAGTAGCAAAGCTGTAGTTTGATTTACAATATCATAGCAGGACAGCAAACCGGTTTATAAATTTGTTAGCGAAATGATTTGCGAAACAGTTTATAGAAGGAGAACCATTCGTTGTTTACAAAATAGTTGTAAGGTCGAAATTTTTGATTTCATGAAGTAGCAGTAAAACATTTTTAGGGTGACCGAAATATGGTCTGTAGAATAATCGAAAACAGTTTGTATGGTATTAGCGACATGGTTTATTATCTGGTGAGAGGGTAGTAAAAATAACTGATATTCCCGAGAGGCGAGAGGAAAATTAGGTGATTGTCCCAAGGAACGCGGTTTAGGTTATTCTTTAAGTAAAATATTTACCTTTTTCATGGTAATGTTGACCCACTCTTCATTTTTTGCATGGCTTTTTCCAACAGCCAGCTGATCACTATCTAAAAGTGCCATCAGTGCACTAACTCTAACTTCTTCATCATCTGAGGAGACCTCTTCTTCATCCCAGTCATAGGCTTCAGCTACAAGAACCTTGTTCTTTATTGAACAGGTTTGGAAGTTTGAGCAGCCTGAGACATTGAGGGATTGGCCTCAAGGAGAGCAAGTTTAGCCTTAGCTTTTATATATTTTGCTTCAAAGTCTTTTTGACCATTTTGAATAGTTTTGTTTTGAAAATGTTGAGTAGACTGAAGCATTTTTGGTTGAAACTTGCTAGTTCCTGAAGAAGAACTATTACCAGAGAATTTATAAGATGGTTCTGAGGTGGTTTTAGAAAAATAGTCTTTTGCAAAATGACCTTTTTTACCACATTTGAAACATTCAGTGGTTTCATTTTCTTTAGCTTTAGAAAAGTTTGACTGATTTCTTTTAATAAACTTTTTTGAATTAGCAAGGAGTGCCCTTTCTTGAAATTCTAATTGTAAATCATTAAGGTACTCCTCACTGGTTCTTTCATCAGCCTCATCATCAGAATTCTCTTGGAAATCCTGCACAACACCATTAGAATAAAAGGCAGTTGATATGGGTGTGGTTGTCAGGGCCTTTTTGGTCTCAAGAGCTTTCTTTGAGTCAGGGTATCTCCTAGAGATTAAGTTGTCCTCATAGACAAACTTCTCATAGATCTCAGGGAGCTCAAGGGTCTGAATGTGGTTAGCATTCCTGAGGCCCTGAGAGAAGTTTAACCACTTCTCAGGGAGACTGTTGACAAAGACAACATTGATCTCATGCTTAGACAAAACTACACCATCATTTGACAGTTCATTTATCAAGGTTTTGTATCTGGTATAGGTCTGATAGAGACTTTCAGAGTCTTTGGCCCTGAAAGTGTTATACTCAAGTTTCAGGTCTATAATCTTGTTTTCTTTGGTATCTGAGGGACCTTCAAAGCTATGAACCAAGTCAAGCCAAGTTTGTTTGGCTGTTGTACAGTTAATAACTGATTCCATTGTATCGTCAGGAAGACAAGATATAATGATGCTTTTCAGGCGCTGGTCTTGGTTAACTACCCTTCTCTCATCAATGGTCCACTGAGCTTCAGGTTTAGGTAATCCTTCAGCAGTCTTAGGGACAAAAGGGACCTTCATTGATATGTGTGATGTAGTATGGTTCCATACCAGTCAAGTAGCAAAGCATACGCTTCTTCCACTTGCTAAATTTTCCAGCTTCTAGTCTGGGAGCAACAGCTGAATAGCTTCTTCCCTTTTTGTCGACTAGCTGGGGCACATTAATATCGGTCATGGTAGGATCTTGGTTTTAAAAACCTTTTGAGCACTCTTTAGTTTTTGAAAGATTTTACAAACCTGGCTCTGATACCACTTGTTGTTCCCGTTACACAATAAGAATTAACTACAAAGTTAACCTAATCATGTTCTATGACTGAGTAATGTAGTGATTAACAAAACTAAATGAGTAAAACGTAAAAGATAAAACACAAGAGTTTTTCAACGTTTAAATTCTTATTAGAAGTTAATCAAAAGAATCTATACCCAAATGTTCGTGGAATAAACACTTGGGATTGAAATGACAAAGTATGGTATGTTCTCCTAACTAAACTTAAGCTATGCTTAAGTGGCAACTATGAATGAACCACTGAGCTATCTCAGGGACTAGGTTTCTCTTTGGGGGAGAAAAGTGGTTTTGTGAATGTCTAAGCATTAAGTGCACAAAACTTGTCCACTTTTCTCCCTTATGATCCTATTTATACACAAGTATAAAAGAGCACCCGTGACTAGAAAGACAAAAAGAATGACCTAACTAATCAGGACAAAATACTGATGTATTTTGTCCATGTTACAAGAACCTACTTTGGGTATAAGACAAACATGCTTTCTGAGTAACAGTGATGATACTGCTCTTGTTCTCAAGCCTTTCAGGGAAAGTTTGACTTTGGCCTGATAAGGACTTCTCCTTATCTTTTCAAACTCTTCCCGCCTTGTCCCGCCTTTCTTATAGACTTCAGGTTCTTCAGTCTTGGTCTTCAGTCTTCATCTTCATTCTTTATAGTTGTTGAGGAGACTGGGGTTCAGTGAGTTATTGTCATTACACACTGAACCCATTATCTTCTTCTTTGACTTAAGTAAACTCAGGGAGTTCCGCCTCACTGAATGGTGAATCTTTCTTCTGAGACTCGTCCTAAGCATCCTGAAGATAACTCACTGAGTGACTGTTCACTCAGTGACCTGAGAGTGTTTAAGGTTGTTCGACACTTGGGCTAATTTGTATTCAAATCTTTGTTTCAGGACGCTTGGGTACTGAATGGACCCAACACCTTCACAACAACTTCTTTTGAATCTTAGCATTTCTTAAGCAAAGTCAATATGACTAAATCTATAAACTCATCTCCTTCCACTAGACCACCAAGAAGAACCGCTAGAATTAGTGTCAAACCATGTCGCTTCGTAAACTTGAACTTATCATCGTCAGACTCTTCACCTCTTAACATCTCATCACCCATCCGAGATGATAACTTCTTGACTCTAAGTACTCCAACACCTCAACCAACATCACCTATCATTATCACTACTCCACCTCCAACTAAAACTCTAATAGCAACCACACCACCTCCGGCTCCATCACAACTACCAAAATCACCATCACCACCAAAATCTCCAAGACTTGAACACATTGAACTCTTTTCTACACCACCAACTTTGTTGGGAATTAAATGTTCTGAAGATTAGTACTGCTGAGAAAAATACTCTAACAGTACTAACTGCTAGTGTATATCTGAAGACTTCTCAGGTTATAACTAACAGTACTAACTGAAGTTAGTACTGCTAGTACAAACAAAGGTACTGCTGATTCTACTGCTGGATGGATAAGTGTCGCGTATACTACTGCTGGTTGGATAAGTATAAAAAGATATTTGTGTATAAAAGTCAAGTATATACGGTAGATAATATCTTTGATTTGTAGTCAGTCAATCTAGTTGTAAACATAGATACATGTTGTATCTTAGCTACTGACACACTCAACATATGCTAGCAAATAGTTCGACAAGACTTGACAATATTGTAAAAGATCTTCTTTGGACTATAAAAAGAAGATCTTAGCTTAGAGATAAGTACTTACTTGATGCATGAACTTAAAACTACATATCTGTCAAGAACAAAGAACATAACTTATCATAGAAATCATAAGTCATAGAAACATATAGATTCAAGGTTTTTGTAACCCTAGTGATAGTGAAGATCACTCGTATTATTTTCAATAATATTGAATCGTTTGGTATTAAACTTTCATTGTTCATTGTTCATTACACAAGCATCACTGTTCCATTTCCAATAACAAATAACCTTCTAAGTGTGGTTAAGTAGATTCCGCATACTTAATCATATTAACTAAAAGTATCACATACACAAGTTACAAAGGACTAACATCCTTAAAGTGTATCGATTCCCTCGCAATTGGTATCAGAGCAAGGCTGATATATTTGATTTAGAAGAAGAAGAAGAAATAGACGTGGAGAATACTCAGGCTACAAATATTGCTGCAAAGTTGCCTATGATCAAACAGAATGAGTTTGAGTTGTGGAGGCTAAGGATTGAATAATACTTCATGGTTCAAGATTATGCTCTCTGGGATATTATTCTGTATGGTGATTCTTTTACACTAGGCTATACAGTATCTATTCTTGAAGGCAAAATGGTTAAGAAAATAAATACTGGACCAGTTACCAATGAAGAAAGAATACAGAAGAGGAATGATCAAAAGGCAAGAAATTTGTTGCTTATGACCATTCCTGGTGAGCAGATGCTATCCTTTAGCAAGTATGCTGATGCAAAAACTCTTTTTGAAGAGATATGTGCATGGTTTGGTGGTAATGAAACTACCAAGAAAACTCAGAAGACATTGCTGAAACAAAATTTTGAAAATTTTAGCTAAAACAGCAATGAATCTCTTGATAAATTGTTCACAAGGTTGCACAGGCTTGTAAGTCAGTTAGTTGTGTTGGGAGTTGAGATAGCCAAGGAAGATCTCAACATGAAGTTTTTAAGAAGTCTTCCTAAGGAATTCCATACTCATGTGGTTGTCTGGATGAATAAGCCAGACATTGAAACTATGAAACTCAATGATTTGTACAACAATTTCAAAATTGTTGAACAAACTCTGAAGAAGTCTGGAAACTACAGTACTAGTTCTGGGAATGTGGCACCTTTGTCATCTCCCAATTTTAGTAAGTCAGAAGAGGTAGATGAAGATGAAGGTGGTTCTACAGTTAACTTTGGTGGTTCTACTGCTAGTTTACAAAAGAATGTTGTTGGACTTGGAGATTCAACATTCTATGCATTTGTAACCAGTCAAACTAGTGGTTCTCTTCTAACTCATGGAGACCTTGATCAGGTGGATGATGATGACTTAGAAGAGATGGATATAAAGTGGCAAGTTGCCTTACTTAGCATGAGGGCTAAGAAGTTTTGGCACAAAACTGGAAAGCAGATTACCATTAATGGTAATGAAACTGCTGGGTTTGATAAGATGAAAGTGGAGTGTTTCAATTGTCACAAGTTTGGACACTTTGCAAGAGAGTGCAGAAAGCCAAAAAGGCAAGATAATAGGACCACTTGGTATAAGCAAGATAGAAAGAAGGAAGTCATTGTAGAAGAGCCAAAGGCTATGCTAGCCATTGATGGTGTTAGCTATGATTAGAGCTTCATGGCTGATGAAGAGGAAGCACCAAAAGAAGCTGCAATGGTGGCAACTGAGACTGCATTGATGGCATTTTCTGACTCAAATGTAAATTCTATAATCAAGTGTACTGATTCCTGCTCTCCTCTTAAAGCTTATGAAAAACTTAAAAAGGAATTTGATGATAATATAGAAGAGCTATATGAAAATAGTTTTAACTTAGCTAATCATAAAAGAGGTCTAGCTGTTCTTGAAAAACAAATTTTGCATTTTCAAGGAAATGAATCTAAGTATAATGATGATATGGCTGGTCTAAAAAGAAACTTAGAATTCAAAGAAGAAGTGATTTGTTTGCTCAATGAAGCATTAGCAAAGACCAAAGAAAAAAATGAAAATGTTAAGATAACAGTAGATGTTCTAGCTCATGCCTCAGATGGAATCAATAAAATTTGGAAAGCTCAAGTAATCAATAAAGCTAAGTCTGGTGTAGGTTACAAGTCTGTTCCTCCCCCATTTAGAGGTGTTCCTTCACCTCTAGGTATTGACCTAGCACACATAGGATTAGCTGAGTTTTAAGAACCAAAAATGGATTATGGTTCTAAATCTACTAAGAGTCCTAAGTTAGAGAAAGTAAGTGAAAGTATAAGTAATACTTCACTTCCTGAGGACATGCTGTCCTCTAATAGGAAATCAGATGGTCCAATCATAGAGGACTGGATATCTGATGATGATGAAGATGAACAGGTTATGTCTAAACCTGATGTGGTTAAGAAAGCAGGAACAAGTGTTCCTAAGATAGTCAAAAATAATACTGATAGGCCTAAAATCAATGTTAAACATGCTAGGCAACCAGTTAGGTATTGTGAGCAATACAGAACCACAAACAAGCCTAAACGCAACCAAAGGAATTGGAATGGCCTTAAGTCTCACCAACTAGGTGATGACTTTGACTTATATAACAAAGCTTGTTTCATATGTGGAGAATTTGACCATCTTGTAGCTTTCTGCAACCAAAGGGTATCTGGGTATACACACAATAGGATGAATTTAAAAAGTCATACTCCTAAAAGTCACTCTAATTATACTAGAACAACACCCAAAACAATTTTATTTAAGTCTGGACCAAAGGCAGTTCCTACTGCTAGACCAAAAATTCATACTACTAGACAAGCAGTTTCTACTGCCAGACCTTTTTACTCTGTTTACCCAAAACAAGCAGTTTAAAATGCAAAAATAACTTTCAAATATGCATCTAAAACTGCTCAAAGGCCTTTTCTAACAAAAGCAGTGGTCCAAAAACAAATTTGGAAAGTGAAGGGTACAACTACAAAGCCAGCAGTTTCTACTGCTAGGCAAGTATTTCATACTGCTGCTTGGGAAAAGAGGGCAAATGCTGTTAAGGCCTCAGCATGTTGGGTTTGGAGACAAATTAAACCCAATGGTGCATCAACCATTCTTAAGAGATTAAATTACATTGATGCACAAGGCAGATCCAAGTCAGTAATGGCTTGGGTCTCTAAAGAAAACTAATATTCCTCATTTCTGTGCAGGAACATTCAGCTGATAAACAAGAGGATCAAGGATACTCGGATAGTGGATGTTCAAGGCACATGACTGGCAACATGTCTTATCTCTCAGATTTTCAATCAATAAATGGAGGATATGTTAGCTTTGGAGGAGGTATTGGTGGCAAAATTTCCGGTAAAGGTACCATTAAAACTGGAAATTTAGATTTTGAAGATGTGTACTATGTGCAAGAGCTTAAGTATAATCTTTTTAGTGTCTCACAAATGTGTGACAAAAAGAACAAAGTTCTCTTTACTGACACTGAATGTCTTGTACTTTCTTCTGATTTTAAGATGCCTGATGAAAGTCAAGTACTTCTTAAAATTCCAAGAAAGGGCAACATGTACAGTGTTGATATGAAGAACATTGTCCCTAAAGAGGCACTTACTTGTCTAGTTGCAAAGGCCACATTGGATGAATCTATGAAATGGCATAGAAGGCTTGGTCACATTAACTTCAAAACCATAAATAAAATTGTTAAGAATGGTTTGGTAAGAGGTTTACCTCAAAAATAATTTGAAAATGACCAAACATGCATTGCTTGTCTTAAAGGCAAACAACACAAAGCCACTTGTAAGCCCAAAATTTTTAACTCTATTGATCAATCATTGTTTATGCTTCATATGGACTTATTTGGACCTACTTCTGTTAGTAGTATGATGCATAAAAGATATTGTCTAGTTATTACTGATGACTATAGTAGATTTACATGGGTTTTCTTTTTAGGTTCTAAGGATGAGACTTCTAGCATCCTTAAGACATTTATTACACAGATAAAAAACCTAGTAGACAAGAAAGTAAAAGTCATTAGATGTGATAATGGGACAGAGTTTAAGAATAGAGTTATGGATGACTTCTGCAAGGATAAAGTATTAGGAGAGAATTTAGTGTTGCAAGAACTCCTCAGCAGAATGGAGTAGCTGAGAGGAGAAATAGAACACTCATAGAAGCTGCTAGAACCATGTTAGCCGACTCTAAGTTGCCTATCACTTTTTGGGCTGAAGCAGTTAATACTGCTTGCTATGTCCAGAATAGGGTTTTGGTTGTCAAGTCTCACAATAAGACATCACATGAGCTTTTTAGAGGTAGAACTCCTGCAATAGGATTTCTTAGACCTTTTGGATGTCATGTGACAATTCTGAATACCTTAGACCATCTAGGAAAGTTTGATGGTAAAGCAGATGAAGGATTCTTAGTTGGATATTCTCTTAATAGCAAAGCCTTTAGAGTATACAACTCAAGAACTAGAAGAGTAGAGGAAAACCTGCATGTGGAATTTTTAGAGAATAAATCCAATGTAGCAGGTCAAGGTCCTAATTGGCTATTTGATCTTGAGACACTAACCCATTCTATGAATTATGTGCCTGTTGTTGTTGAAACTAATGAATTTTCAGGTTCAAAAGAAGATGAAACAAAAAATGAGGTAGGGTTAGACAAAGAGAAAGATCAAGATTATGTATGGATGCCAATATGGACTAGTACAAGTGTGGCTTCAACTTCAACAAATGATGAACCTTCTACTGATAAAGCTAAAGAAGGGATTGAAGATGAAAGCAAGGAAGATGAGACTGAGAAACAAGAAAAACAAGGTAGCAGTAAAAAAGATGTTTCTACTGCTGAGACAGAGCAAGATACTGCTAGGCTAAATGTTTCTACTGCTAGGCCAAATGTTTCTACTGCTGGCCCATCAGTCTCAACTGAAGCATATTTCTCAGAAGATGAGGTGGATTTCAATAATCTTCCACCTAACTATCATGTTCCTACAACACCACACTCAAGAATTCACAAAGTCCACTCCCTGGACAATGTGATTGGAGATGTACAATCAGGTGTGAAGACAAGGCAACAACTGATGTCTTCAGACCAACAAGGGCTTCTTGATGCCCTTTATGCTTCAAAGCAGCATGAGTTTGCAAACTCTTGCTTGTTTGTATGTTTTCTCTCTCAAGCAGAACCAAAGAATGTTCTAAAAGCCCTAGATGATTCAAGTTGGGTAGAAGCTATGCAAGAAGAGCTTCTTCAGTTCAAGATTCAGAAGGTATGGGTGCTAGTTGATTTACCCAATGGTGTAAGGGTAATTGGCACTAGATGGGTTTTCAGAAATAAAAGGGATGAAAGGGGCATAGTGATTAGGAATAAGGCTAGATTAGTAGCCCATGGGTACACACAAGAAGAAGGGATAGACTATGAAGAGGTTTTTGCTCCAGTAGCAAGGATTGAAGCCATTAGGTTATATTTGGCTTATGCTTCATTTATGGGCTTCACAGTTTATCAAATGGATGTCAAGAGTGCTTTTTTATATGGTACTATTGAAGAGGAGGTATATGTCTCACAACCTCCAGGGTTTACTGACCTAGACCATCCAGACAAAAGTTACAAGGTAGTTAAAGCTCTTTATGGCCTTCATCAGGCTCCAAGGGCATGGTATGAAACACTGGCTTCCTACTTAATAGAAAATGGATTTCAAATAGGGAAGATTGATCAGACATTATTCATCAAGAAGCACAAGAATGATCTTTTGCTAGTTCAGGTATATGTGGATGATATCATCTTTGGATCTACAAGGAAGGAGATGTGTTTAGAGTTTGAGAAGCTTATGCATTATAAGTTTCAGATGAGTTCCATGGGGGAACTTACATTCTTTTTGGGTCTGCAAGTTAGGCAATCATGTGAAGGCATATTTATTAATCAAGATAAGTATGTTGCAGAGATTCTAAGGAAATTCAAATTTGCTGATTCAAAAGTGGCAAGCACACCAATGGACTCTGAGAAGCCACTTCTTAAAGATTTAGATGGAGAAAATGTAGATGTACACACATACAGATCTATGATAGGCTCTTTGATGTATCTCACATCATTAAGACCTGATATCATGTTCTCTGTTTGTGCTTGTGCAAGATTTCAAGTAACTCCTAAGGTTTCTCATTTAACAGCTGTCAAGAGGATTTTTAGATATCTCAAGGGTCAACCTAGGTTGGGTCTATGGTATTCTAGAGAATCACCTTTTGACTTGGTAGCATTTTCAGATAGTGATTATGCAGGTGCAAGCTTGGACAGAAAGTCAACAACTAGAGGATGTCAATTCCTTGGGTGTAGACTTATCTCATGGCAGTGTAAGAAGCAAACAATTGTAGCTACTTCAACAACTGAAGCTGAATATGTAGCTGCTGCAAGTTGCTGTGGTTAAGTACTTTGGCTTCAAAATCAATTACTTGATTATGGGTACAATTTCATGAACATGGTCATACATATTGTTAGGAATTAAACATAACAGTACAAACTGCAAGGGTTATAAGTTAGTAGTGTTGAAGAATCATTGAAGACAACACTGACAGTACTAAGTCAGTTAGTACTGTCAGCACAAGAAGTTAGTACTGCTTATAAGGTGAAGACAGACGGGTATAGATAATTATAGAATTGATATTGTGTATATCCTAATTATATAGAATTATAGTTATCTTGTACAGGAATCCATGGTCTATAAAAGGATATCCTATGGTTAGGTTTTTGATATACCTTAGTCGTACGAATAGATTCAAGGTTGTAAACCCTAGTGATAGGAGATCACTCGTATTATTGAGATAATAATATTGAATCGTTTGAAGTTAAACAATTGTCTCTTGTTCATACACTGTTTCATTCAATTACTCAAATATTCTTCTAAGTATAACAAAGTAGATTCCGCATACTTGGTTATATCAACTCAAAGTATCACATACACGTTAACAGGACTAACATCCTAAGTGTATAATCAATCCGGTCTAGTGGTATCAGAGACAGGTTGATACTTTTGATTTAGAAGAAGAGATGGACATGGAGACATCTACAACCAATGTTGCTGCTAAGTTACCAATGCTCAAGCCTAATGAATTCGATATGTGGAGATTAAGAATTGAGCAATTCTTCCAGGTGCAGGATTATGCACTCTGGGAAATCATAGAAGAAGGGAATTCTTTCAAGCCCACAACCACTACAACTGTAGTTGAGGGTAAGACTGAAACAACAGTGCAGAAAAAGCCATTGACTGCTGAGGAAAAGATCCAGATGAAGAATGATCTTAAGGCAAGAAGCATGCTGCTGATGACAATACCTAATGATCAATTATTGAACTTCAGCAAGTTCAAGTGTGCAAAGACCTTGTTTGAAGCCATTGTTGCAAGATATGGTGGGAATGAAGCCACCAAGAAAACTCAGAAGACCCTACTCAAGCAACAATTTGAGAACTTCTCAGCTACAAGCAATGAATCACTAGATCATATGTTCAACATGCTACAGAAACTAGTGAGTCAGCTTGCTATTCTTGGAATTAAGATTCATCAGGAAGATCTCAACTCCAAATTTCTGAGGAGTCTACCATCAGAATGGGCTATGCATGTGGTTGTATGGAAGAACAAGCCTGATATAGATTCCATGAGCTTAATGGATCTATATAGCAACATCAAAATTGTGGAGCAAGATGTGAAGAAGGTTGCTGGAACACGCTCAAGCTCAAGCTCTGGGAATTTAGCCTTTGTGTCAACTCCCAGTACCTTAAGTTCAGAAGAAGAAGTCCAAGTTGCTGGAGCAGTTGGTACTGCTAGTTCAAATATTGGTACTGCTAGTACCTCAAGCAGTACTAATGGACTTTTGAATGAGAATACTTATTGTGCTTTCCTGACTACTCAGCACAATGGAAGTATGTTGACTCATGGAGACCTTCAAGAGATTGATGAAGATGACATTGAAGAGATGGACATCAAGTGGCAGCTCTCTCTTCTTAGCATGAGGGCTAAGAGTTTTTTGAAGAAAACAGGCAAGAAGATAATCATAAACAGCAATGATGTTGCTGGATATGACAAGTCAAAGATTGAATGTTATAATTGCCATAAGAAGGGTCATTATTCAAGGGAGTGCAGATTGCCAAGACAACAAGATGGCAAGAGCAGAGGCTTTGGAAGCAAGACAAGGGTTGTGGAGGTTACAGACTCAAGCTCAAAGGCTATGGTTGCCATTGATGGCTTAGGGTTTGACTGGAGCTACATTGCATAGGAGGAAGTAGAAGCATCTACAGAGATGGGTCTCATGGCTTTCTCAGATTCTGAGGTACAAGTTTCTAAGTGTTCTAAATCATGTGATGCTTTAAAAGAATCAGAAACTCTTAGGAAACATTATGATGAACAGAGAATAAAGTTAAACCAGACTACTTTTAATTTGGCAAATCATAAAAGAGGTTTAGCATTTTTAGAGGAGCAAATTGTTCATTATAAAAGTAATGAGTCTACTTTTAGTGATACTGTAGCTGTGCTTAAGAGAGATATATTTTTTAGAGATGCTGAAATTAGTGTGTTAAAACATGAGTTGGAAAAGTTGAAACAGGCTAAAGAAAACATTCAAATGAGTATAGACACATTAGAGTATGCATCTAAGGGTGTAACTAAGATCATTGAATGTCAAATTCTAAATAAGGCTAAGTCAGGTCTAGGGTATAAGTCTGTTCCACCTCCTTATAGAGGAATTCCTACTCCCCCAGGCATAGACTTAGAACATACAGGTTTAGATGAATTTCAACTACCTAAGATGGAATATGGACCTAAACCTAAGGAGAATGAAGTAGTCGAAAAGCCTGTAGAAGTAAGTTTTGAGAGTGCAAGTGATAAATCACTTTCTGATGACAAGGTGTCATCTGCTAGGAACTCAGATGCTCCAACCATAGAGGATTGGACTTCTGATGATGATGAGAGTGCTCAGGCTGAGGTTAAGCCTGTTAGTGTTAAGATAGAGGAACCAAAAGTACCTAAGGTGGTCTAGAAAGATACTGTTAGGCCTAAAACCAATGCTAAACCATTTAGACCAACAGTTAAGTATGCTAAAATGTATAGAACCATAAACAAGCCCAGAGGTAACCAAAGGAATTGGAACAACCTCAAGTCTCACCAACTAGGTGATGATTTTGTCTGTTATAGGAAAGCTTGTTTTACATGTGGTAGCTTTGACCATCTTGCTGCTTATTGTAACAACAGGGTAACTAGGTGTTCAAGTCCTAGGGTGAACTCAGTAAGACCTCCCACTCACCCTACAAATGCTAGAATGATACCTAGATCAGTTCTTTTAAGGTCTGACCCAAGACCAGTTCATACTGTCAAACTTAATAAGACTTTTTACCCAAGACGAGCAGTTCTAAGTGTAAAAATATTTTTCAAATCTGCACCATCAACTGCTAGAAGGACTTTTCACAACAATGCAGTGATAAATAAACAAGTTTGGAAACCTAAGGTTGCAATTGCAAACCCAGCAGTTCATACTGCCAGGCAAGCAGTTAATACTGGTAGTTTTAAAAACACTGCTAAGGGAAATTTGGGTAATGGTATTAATGCATCTGCATCATGGGTTTGGAGACCACTTCAATCAAATGGTACTCCAACTGTTCTAAAAAGGTTTAATTATATTGATGCAAGAGGAAAACCTAAGTCAGTGATGGCTTGGGTACCACAAGGAAATTAATTTTCCTTTTTATGTGCAATGTTAGTCATATGTTTATGTATTATGAGACAAGTGCTTTGCACTTTGTTTCCTTGTTTTTGGACTAACACTTGCAGGTATGGATGATAAGCACCAAGGAATTACAAGTGCTTTCTGTTTTGGACTGTATGGTGATTTGGAAGCTTAGTGTGTGATCTTTGCACACAAAAAATGGTTATTGGTTCACCAAGTCTAACCCTCATAAGAACCAACTAGTCCAGAGCAAACGGTTTCTGGTAAAGACTAATCAAATCCGTTTATGGTTGACAATTTACCAAAAATTGTTTGGCTATCAACTCACCATATCTAACAGTGAAGAGTTGGCAAGTCCAAAGCAAACGGCTATTGGTAAAGACATATCAAATCCGTTGATAGCTGATAGTTTGCTAAAAACTATATGTGAGTTATAATGTTTCAAATTCATATAAGTTCATACTGTTCTTTGAAAAATTTTGATAATGGTTTGTACTACTAGTGCAAAGTTTGTACTGCTGAACTAGCCGTTAGAACTGTTGTGTCAGTAATTAATTTTTGTTTAGAAACTAGCCTTTGGAAGATAATTGAGATTTTTACTGACTTAGTTACGGTTTTTAAGGGATCCTCTTCTAGATATTTTAACTTTTATTCTATTATAATCTTATCCTAAAATAAAAAGTTAAAATATTCTTTAAGTCGGTCAATAGAAACCCTAATTCTCTCAATAATATCTCATCTCACTTTCATCTTCTACTTTCTAACCTAAATTTTCACTATTCACCACAGTCAAATTAATTTTTACTGAGAATATTATAGCTAATTTGGATTTTATCAAGTCGCACAACCAGGTTGCTTATTTGGATAAAATAGAGGAAGGGGATGGACCAAAATTTTATGAGATTGTGTACTTCTTGAACGCGTCTCATATTAGGTATGCTTTAACTGCTTCCCCTACTCTTATTGTCTCTCATATCACACAGTTTTGGCAAACTGCCATTGTCAAAATTAGTGAAGAGGAAGACATAGAAATTCACTCCAAAGTGGATGGCATATCTTTTGTTGTTACCGAATCTACTCTTAGGAGACATCTTAAGTTGCAAGATTCAGATGGTATCAACAATATGTTAAAAATTGAAATTTGGCAAGAAATTGCTAGAATGGGATATGATACATCCAATCAAAAACTTACTTTTCAAAAGGGATGTTTCTCCCCACAATGGAGATTTTTTATCCATACTCTCTTACATTGTTTAAGTCCCAAAAGAACATCATGGGAGCAATTTAGTAGCAATATTGCTATTGCTCTCATATGTCTGTCAACAAACAAGGTTTTCAATTTTTCAAAATTTATATTTTAGAGTATGGTTGCTAATGTAAAAAGTAAAACAAAATTTCTTATGTATCCAAGATTTGTTCAAAGCTTTTTGAATAAGAAAAAGAATTTGCTTAAGCAACATAAAGAAATTTTTCCTACTCCTAGCCTGCAACCAAAAGTTTTTCAAAATATGGCTATGGCAAGTAGATTGTTTAATAGGGTAGAAATACCTCTATTTCCTGAAATGCTTCAAGTTGTTCAGGGTGAAGGGTCAGTAAACCCAACTGATCCCCAACCAACACCCACAATGGTTCCTGAAATAACCCATACACCCCCAATTATCACAACTTATAGGAGAAGGACCACAGCTAGTCTAACTAGAATGGAAACTGGATCTTTGCCCCATGACTCACCTCTCCTAATAGGTAACACAGCTAGAAGTGATGAGGGCAGTTCTAAACTTGATGAATTGACGGCTATTTGTACCAAGTTATCTACAAAAGTAGAATCTTTGGAGGAAGATCTCAAAAGCCACACGACCAACTTTGCCAAAGTTTACACCCAGTTGACTCTCGGGGTGAAGAAGTGGGAAGCTCAACTTAAGAGGAAAAGAGCTAAGGTGGTACTTGATGAAGATTCTTCAGATGATGGTTCTGATGGTTCAGATGATGATGGTGATGATTCTCCCAAACAGGGGAGGAAATCTGGGAAAGAACAAGGGGATAAGAGATCTGGAACTCAGAGGAGGTATGAAGAAGGTACTAGTGGATTGTATGAAGAAGGTACTGTTGGTGATGATACTAATATGGGTGAGCAAGAGGAAAATCAAGGTACTGCTGAGAATGTTGAAGAAGCAGTACAAACTGCTGATGTTGAAAAAGTAGCAGTACAAACTGTTAAAGACAAGGGCAAAGGTATTTTAATTGAGAAAGATGAGCCACAGAAGATAGTTAAGCCAAGAACTCAAATGCAGATAGATTATGATGCAGAAGTGGCAAAGAAACTTTAAGAGGATGAACAAGCAGAACAACAAGCTCAGATTGATCATGATGCAGAGTTAGCAAAGAAAATGTCTAAAGATGATGTGATTGATTTTATGGAAGCAAAAAAGATTAGAAAAGATGGCTTCAGATACACAGATTACTCAAGAAACTTTTGATGAACAACTACAATACTTGTTGGACTCAGATCCTATTGTGAGAGCACAAGCAGTGCAACTTGTTGAAGATGTGAGTTTAAGCACAGAAGAGAAGTCAGCAAAGCTTACTGAGTTCATTTTATCAAAGAATAAGGAAGTTGCTTGGAGTGATCTTATGCAGAAGATAAGAGATAGATAAAAGAAAGGATACAAGAAGAAGATGCCTACAAAGAAAGAACAGATCAGCTTCATGAAAAGTTACTTGAAGAATCAGGCTTTTTGGAAGCAGTGTTACTTTAAAGGAAGATCAGATGCTGAGATAGAGAAAGCTTACTATGAGGCTTATGCTAGAATCAACAAGCCACTATCCAAGGATTTTACAATAGATACTGGGCATGGTAAAGGAAAGAAAAGGGAAGCAGAAGTGTTAGAATCAAATGAATCAAAGAAGCCAAGGACTGAAACTGAGAGCTTAACAGATGAACAAATCAAGAACATGATTGTGGTAGTTCCTGAATCCAAAAACATCAAGCCAGTACAAGCAAAACACCCTATTATAGATTGGGAAGTATTCACTGAGGGAAGAATGAAAAGGTGGAAGATCATGAAAATTGGTGGAATAAATGAGAGATACAGATTATTTGAAGATTTTCTTAAGGGATTTGATAGGGAAGATCTCAATCAGTTGTGGAATTTAGTGCAAGAAAGATTCAGAGTTGCAGATCCTATTGAAGATAAAGATAAGGAATTATGGGTTCAATTGAAGAGGCTTTATGAACCAGACGGAGGAGAAGCAATTTGGAGGTTTCAAGCTGCAATAAAGGATGTTTCATGGAAGTTGTTTGATACATGTGGAGTGCATATAATTTCTACTAAAGATGGCTTAGAAATATACATGTTAGTGGAGAAAGACTATCCACTCAGAACAGCTATGTTGGTTACTTTGGTATGTTCAAGACTAGAAGTTGAAGCAGAATCAGACATGGCAGATGTGTTAGTCAGAAGAATGTTTGATCTTGCAGAACAGAGAAAAGCCCAAACAAAGAGATTGACTTGGTAGGTGTTTGGAAGAATCCCCCCATCCTCCGGAGTAAAGTTTAATTCGAAGAAACTTAGTGATTTGAAGAAAAATCATAAGTTTAGGGGATGATTGTTGGGAATTAAACATAACAGTACAAACTGCAAGGGTTATAAGTTAGTACTGCTAAAGAATCATTGAAGACAACACTGACAGTACTAAGTCAGTTAGTACTGTCAGCACAAGAAGTTAGTACTGCTTATAAGGTGAAGACAGACGCGTATAGATAATTATAGAATAGATATTGTGTATATCTTACTTATATAGAATTATAGTTATCTTGTACAGGAATCCTTGGTCTATAAAAGGATATCCTATGGTTAGGTTTTTTATATATCTTAGTCGTACGAATAGATTCAAGGTTGTAAACCCTAGTGATAGGAGATCACTCGTATTATTGAGATAATAATATTGAATCGTTTGAAGTTAAACAATTGTCTCTTATTCATACACTGTTTCATTCAATTACTCAAATATTCTTTTAAGTATAACAAAGTAGATTCCGCATACTTGGTTTTATCAACTCAAAGTATCACATACACGTTAACAGGACTAACATCCTAAGTGTATAATCAATCCGGTCACATATTGATAATAGTAGTACAATTTGCATAATTAAAAACCCAGTACAACATTCTAAAACAAAACACATTAAAATTAGACATCATTTTATTAGAGACTGCAATGAGAAAAAGCTGATTCAAGTTCTTAAGATTGATTCTGATCACAACTTTGCAGATCTTCTCACAAAAGCTTTTGATGTTGGAAGGTTTCAGTACTTGGTAGCAAGTAGTGGAATGCTTAATCCTCAATGATATTAAACTCTGTGTTTTTGTATATAAATTTTTGTTTGTACTGCTAGCTTTGTAAATTGGTACTGTTATTGAAAAGTTTGTACTGCTAGTACAAATTTTGATTGTTCAGTTCATACTGTTAGTCATATATTGATACTGCTATAAGACAAATGCTTTGCATTTTGTTTCTTGGTTTTGGACTAACAATTTCAGGTATGAACATTGAGCACAAAGGAAGTTTCAAGTGAAATGTATGAGCAGCAGAATGATTATCTTAGTTGCTGACATAATAGGTTTATGATGGACAGAGTTAATAAAATCTTTAAAACTTCTTTCTTGATACCTGATTATGATATTTCACATTGACTTGATGGCTCAGTTGGTCAGATAGTAACTGACACAACTCACTTTCTATCATTTTATACTTTAATTAGTATAATGAGCAAGTCTAAGGACATCTGATAGAAAGAACAGCGAACAAATGTGCATCTAACACTTGTGTTAGAAGACACAATTGTCACGAGCTGGAAAACCTGTCAAGAAAGCCCTTTGAATGGGTTTATCTTTACACATGCAGTTATTTATAACTGAAAACATTGGTTCTCACACAACCAGAGGTTAATTTAAACCGAATTCTTGATTAAGTGTCTGTTACACACTTAATCCCTTCAAAATGGTTGAGAGTAGTATGATTTTTCAAAAATAAAATCATATTCATACTGTTAAGTCAAAAAGTTTCTTCAAAAGAATTTTCAAAGTGGCTCAGAAAAATCATCAAATGATGGACAATGAGTCAATGCCCCATGAATCTCCTCTCACAGGAGTTAACACACCTGGAAGTGATGAGGACAGCAAATAAACTCTTAAGGAATTGATGGCTACATGTACAACATTGTCTGAAAATATGTTCTAATTGGTAGATCAGATGATGGTGAGAAATCTTCCAAACAAGGGAGGAAATATTTTGATACATGATGAGAGATCTTCCAATCTCAGGGGAGGAAGATTAACCAATAAGGCAAGAAAAGATTGTGGTTGTGTATGCTCAGAATTAGGGGAGGAAACTCAAATTGATCAAGTTAAAGAAAAGATAAGAGCATACAAGATGAAGATGTCAGCTTTTTGAGAAGCTAACATGTCTTATTATTCAACCAATAATAAGAACAAGTATTCAGTTGATGAATACTGGGAATAATCTTTTTCAGTTGATGGATACTGGGAATAAGCTCTTCAAATGAAGAAAGTTCAAATGAAGATTCTGGAGTATTATATATATTCAGAAGGGATAAAGCATTCAAATGGAGAAAGTTCTATCTAGATTCTTTCAGTTTCAATTTCAGTTCACTACGTTTGTTCATCACTTGCAAAGGCATGCTGGAAGATGATTTGACTTCTTGGAACAAGCATCCAAGATACACAGCATCATTGCCTCTTATAATTCCTCCGTCCAAGGAAATTGCACCATCTTTTATTCAAGGTATTGATTGTGTTCAAGACAAAGAAAGTTGATGTTATTACTGAAAGAGATTCATAGAAAGCAGATGAGTTAGACAGAAAGATATTTAATCTTGAAAAACAAAGGAAAGCTCAGATCAAGAGTCTGACTATGAAGTGTTTGAAAGATCCTCACAATCAGAATTTAATTTAGAAGAAACATGTTGATTAGGGAAATCACATGTTTAGGGGAGGATTGTTGGGAATTAAATGTTCTAAAGATTAGTACTGCTGAGAAGAATACTCTAACAGTACTAACTGCTAGTGTATATCTGAAGACTTCTCAAGTTATAACTAACAGTACTAATTGAATTTAGTACTGCTAGTACAAACAAAGGTACTGATGATTCCTACTGCTGGATGGATAAGTGTCGCGTATACTACTGCTGGTTGGATAAGTATAAAAAGATATTTGTGTATAAAAGTCAAGTATATACGGTAGATAATATCTTTGATTTGTAGTCAGTTAATCAAGTTGTAAACATAGATACATGTTGTATCTTAGCCACTGACACACTCAACATAAGCTGGTGATGTGTAGTTTTGCAACCTTACAACAGGTTTTACCTCTCAAGGGATCTCAAGAGGCTTACAACCCCACCAGGCAGTGTACCTGACCGATGTAGTATAGTGTAGTGGTAAGTACGGGGGATTGATCGTTCTCCACAGGGAATAGTGTTCGTTAGGTATGAAAAACTACTCTAATAGGTCTAAGGGTGAAAGAAGATTCTTTTTTATGTTTTTATATTTTTTTATGAAAGCAAGTAAAATCTCGGGTTTGAAAGAGTGGGCGGAATTAGTTGCTAGTCAACTAACCCAAATAACTACGAATGCAAATAAAATAAAATAACAGAAAATGAAAAGGTGGTGAAACTTATGTGGAGAGAAATGTGTTTACTTAGATTTCCTTACTCCCTAACTATCTTTTACCGGTTAATTAGTGTGCATTAATCGCGTGGATGACGGGTGTATTCCTTAATACCAATCGTGGGGTGGCGTACGTACTTCCCCAACTCTACAAGCTCCTACTTCACTCCTATGTCGAGCCGGCTAGAAAGCTCCTAACATGGGATCACTAGAATTCGCTTGTGCATTAAATACAACCATAAAAACCTTAGTACGCATTGGTTCATGTTTCTTAAGACGTTCAAGCAAGTTACCGAATAGGAGGTTAGCCAGTTTTCTTAAGCCTAACATAGATGAACAATCATCCAATACAACTAATAACACACTAATAACCAATAATCAATAGCTAGGTTTCATTAGATCTAAGCAAACACAAAGAAAACCTAGCCTAGCATGTTAAACAAAAGACAAGAACAAGATAGAATCAAACAACACATAGACATATTGAATGATTAATTGATAACTTATCTTCAATGTAACATGGAAGATCTCAAGGCAAAAAGCCTTGAAAAAGCTGCTAAAATCGTCTTAGGGTTCTTACACACAAAGTTCCTCAATAAGTTCCACCCTAATGACAAAAAATTGCAAAACTATATATAGACTTTCAGATCTGACGGCGACACGTTATGGAGTGTGACGCCGTCACCTCGCCGCTTTTAGGGTTCCCGGATGGCCTTCTTGACGCCGTCCCTCTTTAGCTCTCCAAAATCCGTTCTGGCTTATCAAGGCTTGACGCCGTCGGAATTAGGCGTGACGCCG
Organism: Artemisia tridentata subsp. tridentata; assembly: GCA_021014915.2. Lineage (NCBI taxonomy): Eukaryota > Viridiplantae > Streptophyta > Magnoliopsida > Asterales > Asteraceae > Artemisia > Artemisia tridentata. The sequence goes on from CP139501.1 coordinate 207,386,387, forward strand.
TCCCGCTTTAACTTATACCGTGACGACCTTGATCATTCCAAAGGGTGACGCCGTCAGAATTCCCATGCAAATTTCTCTGGCTTATCATGAGTAATTTTCATATCCATCACTTTTGCCAAGCCATGACGCCGTCAAGAACAAATTCTGACGCCGTCCAAGGTACTTTTCAGCCGGTTTTTGAGACTTTGTCGTTTTCTTCACTTTTATGCTCCAAAAACGTCCAAAATGCTTCCTTTTCCAGATTTCTTCTCAAAAGTACCTAAAATGACAAAAGGAACGATTTAGGGCAATATTTGATCAAATAAATACGATTTAGGGCTTAAATGACCCCTTAAAAGCGGTATACTTTTCGCTTCATCAGCTGGCAAGTAGTTCGACAAGACTTGACAATATTGTAAAAGATCTTCTTTGGACTATAAAAAGAAGATCTTAGCTTAGAGATAAGTACTTACTTGATGCATGAACTTAAAACTACATATCTGTCAACAACAAAGAACATAACTTATCATAGAAATCATAAGTCATAGAAACATATAGATTCAAGGTTTTTGTAACCCTAGTGATAGTGAAGATCACTCGTATTATTTTCAATAATATTGAATCATTTGGTATTAAACTTTCATTGTTCATTGTTCATTACACAAGCATCACTGTTCCATTTCCAATAACAAATAACATTCTAAGTGTGGTTAAGTAGATTCCGCATACTTAATCATATTAACTAAAAGTATCACATACACAAGTTACAAAGGACTAACATCCTTAAAGTGTATCGATTCCCTCGCAAACTTCTCCTCATCCATTTTTGGATGACTTGGAAGACTTGACACCAAGAACATCAAATCCACCACCTCTTCCATCATTTGCATCAATCGAGTGTATTGCTCATGAACAACCATGGGCATATTTTATGCCAAATGAGCCCCTTCATAGTGAACCATCCCAACCTCAACCTCTACTTTTTCACCCTATTTATAGGAAAATCCGTGGGCCACTATATGGAGACCATGCTCCACCACAACCTCAACCTCAACAACCTTAATCCTTTTCCCATACTCTTAGGGAAATTGAGGAATCCATGTGGATTGATCACCCACAAACACAAGAGGAGATCAATGATCAACTTGATAACCTCTATGCCTTCTCCAATATGGTGGACTCCCACCTTCATGAAGCTATGCAACTTCAAACCACCTTGCTCTCTTCAATCATAGCTCCACCAAATCCCAACCACCAATCAACCAATGCTCTACCAAAAAATCCCAACCACCAATCAATAATTGCTCCTCCACCAAATCTCAACCACCAATCCACCAATGCACCACCACCAACAAATGAACCTAGTCTACTTCCAAACTTTCCCCGTCATGATTGTTCTCAATGTAAGAGAACCGCGAGGATAAGTGAACGAACCAAGATTATGGTTCATGAACTCCAAGATGAGATGAGGTTCATCCTCACTCACATCCTTGAGCGTCTTAACGCCCTCTCCCATCCTCCACCACAATAGACGTTATTAGGACTTTTTTTTTTTTTTTTTAGGATTTTATTTTTCTATTTTTCTAGGATTTTTATTTTCCAAGTTATTTTTTATTTTTTGCATTTCCTTTAACAATCATCATCATTATTGTCTCCATTTATGACTTTAGCATAAAAATTTTACTAATGAATGATGTTTATTACTTTTGTATGTTGGTTGTGTTATTTATTTTGTACATTGCATGAATGGTTGATTTGGATTATTTATCACTAACTTTTGTTTTGTAGCATTCAAAATCATGTACTTGGCCCCCCCAACTAGGGGGAGTATTGACCAAGGGGGAGCTAATCAAGCTCGGGCTTGCACTATATTCAACTACGCTTCTCTTCTTTTTGTTTCGACAAAAAGGGGGAGAAAATATTAAACTCAAAATCACATTTTTAATCATCTAATTGGATTTAAATGTTGCATAAAATAAGTTTAATATATATTTTTAAAGACTTGCACTTTATTTATCTCATTGCTTAAAAATAAACTTTATGTTTTGTCCTCAACAAAAAGGGGGAGATTGTTAATACAAATATCGTCTAAAAAACGTTATTTATATTTTACGATCTTTGCTATATTTTGTTATCGGCAATTATAAACTTTATTTTAGCAAAACAAAAATATAGTTAAGTCTTTTACATATATTATCACAAGTCTTTATTAAACACAAACTAAACATTACTTAGCTAGCTAGTATATACATTTTAAAAGTATACTTTCATAAACATGTTAATCTAAAATGAAATTGTATTTTTACATCATTTCATGGATCATCCTACTCTAATCTAAGGGGCTGCTTGGTTGGGGGGATAGGGGGGTGGGGAATGGGAAAGCATTGATTGATAATGCTTGGTAGACCACAAGGAATATAATGATTACCCCGTACTGGGTAACCAACCATTATAGAGTAAATTGGGGGGTAAGGTAATGATTACCCACCATCACTCATTCCTTTGCATTCCCTTTCCCTTTCCCTTTCCCTTTGCATTCCCCTCTACTGAACCAAGCAGGCCCTAAAATTGCATAGGATCCTTGGAAGATATGGTGAATATTTTGTTTAGATTATCACTCTAGAATCCTTGAAAGACATGGTGTATATTTTGGTTAGATTTGATATAAGATTGTGAAGATTTTCTGTTAGGTCCCCGTGGAACCAAAAGGATACACGAACGGAACCCTTGATTTGGTTCCGTCTGATCCGTGGTTTGCTGGCCTTGGTGCCTATAAATAGCAAACCACACCATGTTGTTTCATCATCACTTACATACATAAAACAACATACATTCTCTCATTCATCATTCTCTATACCTAACTCATTCTTATTTCATTTTATTGAGCTTCTTTGTAGCAAGAAGATCAAAGCATTACAAGCTTCAACAAAACGTTGCAAGACTTGTTTGTTTGTCATTGTGTGAATTGTATTTATTCATATATCATTGTTTGTACCAAACCATCATAAACCTCTGATAGTGATTGGCTAGTATTTTAGTCCTCAAAATACATAGTGTGACGGGAGTGGTTGTACCCTTGTAAAAGAACTCGACACCTAGCTTTGTGTCAAAAATATTGTGTAAGCGACGTGTAAAGGTTTTCTCCGCCGGATAAATGAGCTTGTTGACTAGTGAAGAAAGGTCCCAAGTTGGATACTCGGGGAGTGGAGTAGGGCAAGGAAAAAGAGTCCTTGTAAACCGAACCACTATAAACACTCATGTTGTGGTTTGATCGTTTCTATCTTTCTTGCACTTTTCTTATTGTCATTTTGTTTGCATACATTAAGTCATTTCACACAAAGATAACTAAGAAAAAGAAATTAAAAACGGTAAAACTTTTCAACCCCCCCCCCCTTCTAGTTTTCAACATAACCTTTTCAGCCACTTTGCGGGGAATAGAGATGTTAACACCTTCAAAAACGGGTTCGGAAACCAGGGGACGAAAATTAGTATCAATTTTAGGATAGTCATCCCTAAAACCCGCAACTGCATCATAGGATGTAGCATTAGCATTGATGTCCGCAGCTTGGACAATAGGAGACTCATGAGGAGGTTTAGGGGTCGAAGATTTTGTATTAATTTCAGCCATAAAAACCTCCCACAAACCATCCACAGCAGCCATAACCATTGTTCGAACATAACTTTTCAACTCAGGCCACATCGGATATTTACCATCTTCAACACCCATTGTGAAATCATCAATATCCTTTAGTGTTTTAAGCGACACACCAAACAAAGCATCAATATAATCATGTTTACTCGTAATAGAAGACGCCACACCTTTAGGAAGACCAGATTGTGTACCATTTGTTACTCCAACATAAGTTTTAGGCTACGTGGCAACATCACTGGATTGAACAATAGGGACACTAGCAGCATCATCCTTAGTAGGAATCGTTGTAGAAGTGCTAAACCTTCCAGCACTAGGTGAAACACGAACACCATCACCTTCGGGCAGATTTGCATTACCAATCAATGGTTCAACCACATGAGAGGCTGCCATAACACGTGGTTCATAAGAAGATTGAGCAGCAGCAATAGGGGTACGTGAAACCGGCTTCACGTGTTCAGGAAACTCCAAAGGTTTAGTAATCGTATTAGACACATCAGCTGGCACTTCCATGCATGAATCATTAGGGTTTAAAGACGTAAAGGCAGCAGCAGCAGTAGGTTCCTTACAATGGTTATTAGTCGACACAATAGCAGGGAAAAATCCTCCCTTACCGTCCATCCCATATTCACTATTAGGGTTCATCACCGATTCAGAGATCGACTCACCAAAGCTAATAGTGGGATTAACATCAGATGTAATCGCAGCAGTAACATTACCAACAGAAGAAGTGTTCGCCACTACAGCAGGGTTACTAGTATCGTTCATGGTAACATTCCTTCGAGACTTCTTTTGTTTCCTCACAGTCACATTCGAAAACGAATTCTTATTCTCCTCTCCCGTACCCATCACCAAGAGCCCTAAGAAAAACTAGATCGCAGCAAAACAGTAACCAGCAAACAACGCCAAGTCTAAAGGCGAACTATTAAAACCCTAGTTTAACAACTAGGGTTTATAAGCCATATAGGCGTATTAATGATCACATGATTTGGGGATGATGTCTGGACGGTATATTGATTATTGATGTTTGGAATTAAATACGTAATCAAACCGACATTAGAAACCCTAACTAAACGATTTAATAAAACCCTAAAAAGATATCCAGAACGATCAGAAATCAGCCAAGAACAAGTAAGGAATTAAGATAGATCATATAAAGATACAATCGATACTTAATCCAGTTATGTAATGGAGAAGAATATCGATCTGATTGAATGGAAAAAACGATTAGGGTTTTTTTTTTTGTCTCCAAAATCGCTAGAGGGTTTAGGGAGGTTTCGGGGGGTATGATGAGTAGAGATCTTAAGCTGCGTTTAAACTAGTAGGTGAGAAGATATATTAGAAAGTGTTTGTACTAAGAAGTTAGTGTTTATATATAAATATATGGTTGATATGATTTAACATATTTATACATGTTACCATGAAAATAATGTTGTTGTTTGATTCTAGCTCTATCAACTAACATACATATATTTATGCTATGTACGTTGTCTAGTGAAAGTTAAACACATTTCAGATAACTTTAGAATATAGGTTATATATGCATGCTTAATACCAACGAGTAGGGTAGCCCGCGCGTTGCAGCGGGTTGTTCAGATAGTTGTTTTTTGTTGTACGATATTTGTTTTATGTTTTGTAGGTTCACAATTATTTTGTATTTTTGTTAGAATTTTTTTTTAAATTAATTTTTTTAGAAAAATTAATTTTAAAGTTTTTTGAAAATATTTTTTTTTTGAAAATATTTTTTCAAAAACTTTTTTTTTTTATATATATATTTTTTTCAAAATTTTATTTTTTCGAAATTATTTTCCCTAAAAAAAAAAAAGCTATAGTAGCGTGAAAAAAAAAAAAAAAAAAAAAAAAAAAAAGCTACAGTAGCGTGAAAATATTTTTTTTGAAAATATTTTATTAATAATTTTTTTTTAATATTTTTTTTTTCAAAACATTATTTTTAGAAATTATTTTTCATTATTTTTTTTAAATTCAAAAAAAAAAAAAAAAAAAAAAAAAAGGTACTGTAGCTACTTTGAAAATATTTTTTCAAAATTTTTTTTTTTTTTTTTCAAAATATTATTTTTTTTGAAATTATTTAGAAAAAAAAAAAAAAAAAAAAAAAAAAAAAAAAAAAAAAAAAATTACTGTAGCAGCTACAGTAAAGTACAACCGGCTGAAGCACGTTACTGTGCGAAGCACTGTTACTGTAACAGTGTTGTGCAAATTTTTTATGCGGCCCAAGTACCCATCTTTAGTATATACGAGCAGGGTAGCCCGCGCGTTGCAGCGGGTTGTTCAGATAGTTGTTTTTTGTTGTACGATGTTTGTTTTACGTTTTGTAGGTTCACAATTATTTTGTATTTTTGTTAGAATTTTTTTTTAAATTAATTTTTTTAGAAAAATTAATTTTAAAGTTTTTTGAAAATATTTTTTTTTGAAAATATTTTTTCAAAAACTTTTTTGTTTTTTTTTTATATATTTTTTTTTCAAAATTTTATTTTTTCGAAATTATTTTCCCTGAAAAAAAAAAAAAAAAATTAAAAAAAAAAAAAAAAAAAAGCTACAGTAGCGTGAAAATATTTTTTTTGAAAATATTTTATTAATAATTTTTTTTTAATATTTTTTTTTTCAAAACATTATTTTTTCGAAATTATTTTTCATTATTTTTTTTAAATTCAAAAAAAAAAAAAAAAAGGTACTGTAGCTACTTTGAAAATATTTTTTCAAATTTTTTTTTTTTTTTTTCAAAAATATTATTTTTTTCGAAATTATTTTGAAAAAAAAAAAAAAATTACTGTAGCAGCTACAGTAAAGTACAACCGGCTGAAGCACGTTACTGTGCGAAGCACTGTTACTGTAACAGTGTTGTGCAAATTTTTTATGCGGCCCAAGTACCCATCTTTAGTATATATATATAATATATAATATATGCAAAAGGCCTGTGTTATAAAGACGGTCCCTACTTTTTTATTCCAACCCTTTCTATACAATAGCTTGTCCTTTTCTATTGTCCTTTTCCTTTTTTGTCGTTTTGCTTTTTTTTTTTTTTTTTTTTTTTTTTTTTTTTTTTGGGGTAATGTTTTGTATAATATTTTTGTTTTGTAATGTTTTGTATAATGTTTAATTGAATAATAACGTCTAATGTGTTTTTATTTAATTAACAACAACAACAATAGCACTTTAAACATTACCACATTAAACAACTACAACAACAACTGTTATTATTCAATTAAACAACAACATTAACACATTATTTAAAAATAACAACTTCTACTACATATGAAGATTATTCATTTCATTTAAAAGATAATGAAGTCTTGCACTCGATTGACAAGCGTGATCCTCAGGATTGTATAATATTTTTGTTTTGTAATGTTTTGTATAATGTTTAATTGAATAATAACGTCTAATGTGTTTTTATTTAATTAACAACAACAACAATAGCACGTTAAACATTACCACATTAAACAACTACAACAACAACTGTTATTATTCAATTAAACAACAACATTAACACATTATTTAAAAATAACAACTTCTACTACATATGAAGATTATTCATTTCATTTAAAAGATCATGAAGTCTTGCACTCGATTGACAAGCGTGATCCTCAGGATTCCTTGCCAATTCTAACTCCATCTCCAGCGTCTTTATTTTTGTCATCAACAGCTTGTTTCTTGCTTAAAGCTGGTCAATTTTATTAGCTTTAGCAACGCAGTCTGAGCACTGCGTTGAAGAAGAGGCTCGACTAAAGTGCTTCTTTTGAAACATATCCTTCCACATAAAGTACCGACAACCATAGTCATCTGTTCCTGGCTGTTACATGTTAAGAAAATAATAAGAAATGTATTATTAACAAACAAATAATTTACATAACTAAGTAAACGTATAATTACTTACCACTGAAAGAGGACATGCGTAATACGGTCGACCATAACTAGCTTCTTTACGGGATATCCTCTCTTGTGGAATCTGAGCTTATGAGACTTGTGTAACATGTGTATTGTGTGGAATGTGAGCTTGTGAGACTTGTGCAATCTGCACTTGGACAAATGGTTTTCTAAAAAGGCGATGACGAATGGTTTTCTAAAAACCGAATGGATGGCAAAATGATATTTTTATCACTTTGCAACCTTCATATCCGAGCCTAATATTTTTGTGAGTTAATTATTTTCAGACGATAAGGCGATGACGATTACTGTGTTAATCTGAGCCTGCTTTGCTTGTGTGCAATCTGCACTTGGACAAAAAATTTGTGTGCAAACTGCACTTGGACAAAAAAGTGCAATCTGCACTTGGACTAAAAGCTTAGACAAAACTTGGACAAAAAAAACTTTGGACAAAAAAACTTTCTATACAATAGGTTGTCCTTTTCCTTTGAAAAAAAAAAAAAAAAAAGAGTTGGTATCTTGAGTTGGTATTTTTGACTCTTAAAAAAAAACAGCAACAGCAAAGATTATGTGTGTGTGCAGTTGGAAAAAAAAAGGCGATGACGAATGGTTTTCTAAAAACCGAATGGATGGCAAAGTGATATTTATCACTTTGCAACCTTCATATTCGAGTCTAACATATTTGTGACTTAATTATTTTCAGACTATAGCACTTGGACAAAAAAAAGTGTTTTTTGTGTGCAAAATGCACTTGGACAAAAAAGTGAAAGCTTTACTGGACAAAACTTGGACCAGAAAAAAAAGAAAAAAAAAACGACAAAAACTGCAAAAGTTGGTCAAAAACTGCAAAAAAAGGTACCCTACCTAGAGAGGGGTTTTGCTAGACCCCGTTGTTATAACACAACCCTATGCAAAAATCAAAATGAAAAAAATATCTGCAAGTGAAGGATATTTTCCGGTTTTGGCATGTTTCAATTAATCTTTATATATGAACGAGATTTATATCTAAATATATAAAGCTTAGATAAACATCTCAAGTGTTCGGAAAACCGAGAATGATTTTGTCTCTCTCACCAGTCTCATTGTATTGATAGATGTAACTTTAATTTATCTATAACTCTATATCTACGTATTATTTATAATGCATGCAGAGTTATCAGACCATCCGTAACCAATTTACATATCGTACGTTAAATTGCACACGTGACCACTCTTTTTATGGTATAAAAGTTACCATCTTTTATGTATGCCCATCTCTTTGTATGTTATACATTTATATATGTTGGCTTGTTCGTGCTACTATGTGTTTGTAAATAGTGTACATATATTATGAAAGCACACGTGACCACTCTTTTTACGGATGTATATATTATGAAAGCATGCATACTTGTATGATACGTGCGTTTATGTGAAGATATTGTACGTATCTTTATTTATTTTATTTTATTTTTGCCTGTTGTGTGTGTAGCTACGTACATACATGCATGTGTACTAAGTACGTATTTTAGGGAAGGGAGGCAATTGCATACTTGTGTTAGAGCAGGCGGAGTGCAACCCTCCCAAATATTCAGCTCTCCCAAATTGGACCAATAAAATTATGCCAACTCAGTTTAACCCTCCAGCCCTCCCAACCAATTTCACTCGCGCCCATGATATTCCAGCCCTCCCAAATTTTTTATTTTTTCCCCCTAAACTATTAAACTACACAATTTATAACTAAAACACATAACATTTCATTAAAAATTAAAAAAGAAAAGTACCCTCTGTCACACCCTTTAATACCTCAATTATGACCTTTAATTTGTGGTTTTATCCCTACCCACGTACTATGTTGTCAGACCATTATGACCCTTTAATACTTCTTTCTTCTT